>JASVER010000170.1:1099080-1110097 GCA_030449065.1 Oceanodroma leucorhoa | reverse complement strand
CCCCCCCCCCGAGCCGTGTTTCGGGAGTCCGGCTGCCTCTCGCCTGCCAAAAGCTGCGTGGGCTGGCGGGTGAGCCCGTGCTGGAGGAGCTGGCTGCGGTCCCTGGGGTGCAGCTGTTTGGAGAGAAGTCACATCTCCTCCCCACGGCCCTCCGTGCCTGGGAAAGGGCACAGGGCTCCCGGCCACGCATCCCGGCCCTTCTGGAAATAGCTCCTTGGCAGCAGCGTGCCAGGCCGGGCCCCCCCGGCACGGCTCGGGTCCCTGGGGGACGTGGGGGGACGAGGCGGCRGGGAGGGAAGCCACCGGCCGTGTCTCTGGCCACGCGGAGCTGGACACGGGGTGGGATCAGCCCAGGCGCTGCTGGGACGGGAAGTCGCCCTTCGGAGAGGGTGGTCCAGAAAGGCAACAACCAGTTTATTTTGGAAGCTGGGTGAGGGCAGCTCCGTTCCAGGCTGGCATCCAGCCGCCTGTGTCCATGAAGTCCAGGCTGGTGTCACGCTGTCCTTCCAGCCYGGGGACAGCAGGAGCTACCTTTCACGACGCAAAAGGCGACACGGTATGTGACACAGAGGACGGCTGAGAGGATCAGGCCCCCGCAGATGAGGACAGGGAGAAGGTCCCTCTGCAGCCCCTCCTCGGGGGGGAAGCCCTGCGGAGGGGAGCAGGAGTGGGCGAGCTCATCGAAGGTGCCGGCGGGGGGACAGGCCGTGCAGTTTTTGGCCGAAGCGCCCCGGCACGCGTAGCAGGAGGGGTGGCAGCTGGCACAGACGCGGGCCGCCTTGGTGGGGGCGGCTCTCTGGGTACGGCCGTAGTAGCGCGGAGGGCAGTAGGACAGGCAGGAGCGCCCGTAGGCGTACAAAGAGCTGCCGCACTCTGCGGGGRGACGGCGGCGTGAGCCAGGCTGCGGGGCCACCCGGGGCGGGGAGCACCGTCCCCTCCTGCCCAAAGACTCACCCTCGCACGCTCCCTGCGCGTCCCGCCTGATGCACTCGTCCACGGGAGAGGCTGCGAAGCGCCTGGCCGTCATGTCCTCGTCCGTGCCGTGGAGGTGCAGGATGAAGCTGGTCAGCAGACCTGGGGAGCAGGAGGGACAGGACTCGGTGCCGATGGCAGCCGCGTTCCCACCCTCCAGGGTTTGGGATCCGCGAGCTGGTGGATGCGGGGCTGGAAGCTCTGGGGCCACGTGGAGGAGAGCAAGCTGTGCYCCCTTCCTGGCTGGGCGCTGGCCAGGGAGGCCCTCAAAACAAACAAACGTGGCCCTGCCGAAAAAGAGGGCTCTGGCCAGACCCTGTGCCCGGGAGGAGCAGGAAGAGGACAAGCCAACAAGTTGCTAATCAAAGAGGAGGAAAGAAGAGGCAAGAACAACCRGGCACTGGGTGACCTCGGTGAATGGGGTTCACTCCCCCTGGACACCCACCTGTGTTATAGGCATCGCCCCTGTTCTCTAGCCGGAGCGTCCAGGTCCCGTTGGGGTTCTCGTCCCAGAAGTGTGTGGACATGAAGGTCCAGTCCTTGTAGCCCTGCTGGCTGGTGTCGTACGGGCTGGAGGAGAGGAGAGCTGGGAGTGAGAGCCCAGGGGCTGGAGGGGAGGGATGCAGCCCAGGGAGGCCCTAGAGTCACCCTGTGCTTGGTACAGTGGGGTGGGGGCCACAGAGGAGCCTTGGGCACAGTGAGCCCGTTCCCTGTGGGGGCCAGAAGCAGCCACTTTGGTCTGGGGGAGAGTCTCCTGGCCCCAGCAGAGGCTGTGAGAGGAGGAGCCCCCTCTGCTCCCCAGCAGCTGCTAAGTCTCATGGCAATGTGCTCCCTGCAACGTGCTCCCCTTACCGCACGGTCACCAGCGTGGAGGTGGTCCCCATCGGGCTGGTCAGAGCGATCACCAGGTCCCCCCTGCGGCTGTAGCTCAGCGAGAGCTGGACCCGGACGTGCTCCAGCGAGCGGATGCGCTTGGTCCTCCCCGAGCAGGAGGAGATGTCTGTAGAGACGGCGAGCTCGGAGCCGATGTTCCTACCAAGCACGAGACAGAGGTGAGGGCGTCTCTTCCCCCTCCGCCGTGACCTCTAAGCGCAGCCCTGGGGTCACAGCGGAAGCCACGCAGCGCAGACCGCTGGCTGGCAAGCGTCGCTTGTTCCTGCAGCGGGCACAGCACGGCTTTGCTACACAAAAGTCCCTGTGTGAGCCCGCATGAGGTCTGACCCCGGGGATATCGTCCCTTACCGGGGGGCGTGAAGGGCCTTGACCGAACACCTCCGCTGAGGCCGAGTTCTTGTCCATGCCTTGGCCATCTCCACCAGCAGACCAGCGTCCAGGAGCCCGTAGCCATAGTGGTGGCTCACTAAAAAGCAGATGGCACCCAAGAGAGGACACGTGAGCTCCCCCTGCACTGAGAGAGCAGCGGGGGCTCCTGCCCCAGGCTGCTGGTGGGGTCTGAGGGGCAGCACGTCCCCCCGCAGCCAGGGGAGGGAAGCGGGAGCAGGCAGCGGCTGAGCCCTCAACTCACCCTTGCGTCCGACCCCGTTCACGGCCCAGTCCTGTGCCTGCAGGTGAGCGGGCTTGGAGGTCCTGACGACAAGGTGCTGCAGGTCACGCCAGGTCAGTGCTGGGCTGGAAGCAAGGAGGACTTGGGGACAGAGGTCTCTGCTTTGGGTTAGCTTTTGAGGGTGAGATTTGGCGCCTCTAACTTCTGACGTGGGTAAGTTAGCTGTCTGGGTCCAAGCTGGTCCCCCCACAACCGCCTTCACTGCTGAAATGGGAGCAACAGAGACCTCCAGAGGACAACTCTCCTCCTGCCTCTGGCTGCTCTCCGGCAGTGTCCGGGGAGAAGAGGCCAGGAGCCCGGGAGACCTCAGCTCCACACCCCCAAACGTCCCTGCTAGCAAAGTCCCTCTTCCTTGTCCCTGCAGGGCCCTGGTGTGTCACCAGGCGCTCCCTGGGGACTGTCCTGGGGCCACACGGCACCTACTTGGCCTCCAGCGCGAGGGCGATCATTCCCGCGGCCAGCGGGGCCGAGGCGGAGGTGCCCGTGTGCTTGTCGGTGCAGCGGTGGTGCAGGTCCGTGGTCACCTGGGGGGGGAGAGGGGGGGTCTCGGCACACGTCGTCTGCTGCTGGAGCAGAGGGCAGGACTGGCTGGAGCTGGGTAACTTCAGTAAATGCTCCCTCTATCCCTTCGTGCTTTTTGGGGTCTAATGCAGACACTTGAATAAAGCCTCCCTSTCCCTCCCCGGGTAAGGAGGGCTCGGAGGAGCCCGCTGTGTGCTGGGAACCGGGGTCTGCCCGAGGGGCACCGCTCCGGCAGAGCCGGCACGACACTCACAATCTGCGCCTCGCTCGCGGTCCTACTGCTGTAGGTGGTGGTGAGGATGGCGGAGCAGCCCTCGCCGTACCAGGGCCTCCGGCCACCTGCCAGGACGCTGCCCACCGACAAGGTGTAGATGCTGCTGGCGTACCCGTCGCAGTTGCAGTTGTCGTAGTTGATCCCACCGTTGCCGGAGGCCCAGACGAAGATAGAGCCGAGGCCACCCCGTCCCTGGCAGCAGGGAGGCAGAGGAGGGTGGGCAGGGAGTCCTCGTGCTAACGAGGTCCCCGAGGCCAGCACCAAGCTTACTTTGGTGACCCCTCTGTAGAAGGCCTCTGTCGCCAGCCTGCCTGGCCCGTCCACGGTCTTCCCGTCGTCCTTGGGGCCCCAGCTGGCGCTGTAGATGTGGATGTGCTGGGGACGCAGGCTCAGGGACTGAGCCTCCACCACGTCCGTGACGGGACCATCCAGCATCCGCACACCTGCAGGGCCAGGGCGAGGAGCGGCAGTGCCCGAGAGGCGGCAGCACGTGGGAGGCCACGCCGGCTCCGGGTGGACGTGAGCCTCGCACGCGCCACGTGAACGTAAGGGCTGAGGGGCATCTCGCTGGCCCTCGCTTCACCTCCACGGTTGCCTTGAGCGCCTTTCGTRTGATGCTGCCCTAAGGAGATCAGGCTCCCGCAAGTCTGTGCGGCCGCTGCCGTGAGCTCGTCCCCAAAGCTCCTCGTTCAGCCCTTTGCAATTAAGCCCAGCGAGTTCTCCCGGTTTTTAACCCCATTTGTCCCACTCGCTTCCGCAGGGGAGCCCGAGCCTGCACGGTGCTGGTGCTGTCTGCCAGAGCCCGGTGTCGTGGTGGGCGTTAAAGCCCCGGGGAGCASCAAGCCCAGCACCGTGGCCGGGTGTGCGGTAACACTGCAGCACCCTCTACCCCCCTGCAAGCCTCCGGCTTSCCCCAGAGCAGCCCTGCCTGGGGCCGCGCGTCCCCCCCAGGGTGCCAGTGCTGGTTCGTGACCCCCCCATCGTACCAGCACGTCGGAGCAACGGCTCACCTCCGACTTTGGCGTTGTACGCAACGCCTGCTCCGCAGATTCGGTTGTTGGCTGCAGCCGCCGCTTCTCCTGCGCAGCGTGTCCCGTGCCTGAGGGGCAGAGCTGGCGCGTGAGCTGCCCTCTGCCAGGGGCCGAGGGGCCTGGGGCAGCCGCAGCCCCCCCGAGAGATAAAGCACCCGGCCCAGGGAAGAGRTTTGCTTGGACGATCAGCTGGCAAAACTCACCGGTTCTCGTCCCCGGCGGCGTACCTGGGCTGGGGGTCGGGGTCATTGCTGTTGAAGTCGTAACTTGCCAGGGGGTCCTGTTGCAAAAAGAGGCACCGGCGTGAGCAAACCGCTTTTCGGYGTGGGTTGTGACGGCTCGGCGCGGGCTCCCGGCGCTTTGCCCGGTGTCTGGCAGCGTGGGTCGCCCTGCCTGCCCACGAGCTTGCTGCCTGCCCAGCCCGGGGAGGGCCGGGGGGGCCCCCTTCGCACCCGGCAACTRCGCGGGGTTAACCTGGAGGTGTTGGAAACAGGGTTTCACTAAAGGAGCGTAACTTTGCACGTCGTTGTACTGGTTCATCGTTCATCGTAGCCAGGCTCGCATTCAGTGAGAAAGGCGAGTCACCCGAGGGTTAGGACAGAGGAACTATAAACCACTGAAACGATGTTGTTGTAAACAACAACTAACATTTACCTACTCTTTCTTCTCGGCTCTCGGAGCACGTGGACGCTTACCAGCTTTACTGGCTTTGCAGCTTGCTGTAATTACATTTATTCTAGGGGCTTGAGCGTGTGTACAAGTTCTAACACTTCCTTGATGTGAAAATTCACTGCGGGAGACACCAAACCTTTTGATCCAGCCAMGGAGAGGCTGAGTTCCCACTGCAAAGTCCCACGGGCGGGATAAAGGCACCCCCAGCTCCCACCCTCCCCTGGAGACAACACGCCCTGAAGGAGCCGGCTCCCGCAGCCCGCGCTGCTCGGCCCATCGTAGTTACGTAGTTGGCAGACAGGTCCGGATGGTCCTTCTCGATCCCATCATCCAGGAYGGTCAGCACGACCCCCAGGCCGGTGTACCCTTTGCTCCAAGCAGTGAGGATGTTTAGATCGGGATCGATGTCATTGTTCTGGAAAAYGGATTAAATTTGATCAGCCCCTGGGCAGCAGGCTGCGGGTGACCTTCAAGGAGTTTTCTGCTGCCTCATCACTGTCAGCATTAGTCCTGTTTACGCGTCGGGGAGGTGATTTGCTCGAGGATTAGAAGAGAGAGCAGCAAAATCTCACCATGTACCACTGTTTGTGGAACCAGGGATCTGTTGGCACCACGCTGACGCTTCTCTTSGTGCGCCTCTTTACGGTTTGCTGCTCAAACCAGAGGACCTGGGTGGGAGGCAGCGTTGTTGGTGTCAGGCAGAGCCTGCCCAGCATGGCASGCGGTCACCTCAGTGCCTGCAACCGCCTTCTCCCTACCTTTGGCTCTTTTGTCAGGCGCATATTCCAGCCCCAGTGTCTGCTTAAGGCTTTCTGCCTGGTGCCGCGGTGTTTGAAATGATAATAAGGCTCTCCCTCCATCACCTGCAGGCGCAAAGAGCTGTTGTAAGAGACCGTTTCTAGACAAGCAGCTGGGCTGGGGACGCSTGCGCCAGCTCTCCGTGGGCCGCAGAGATCAGAAAGACGCATTTGATGTGGGYTGTACGTGGCAGGACGAGCAGGGAGCACCGCTCGGAGGGAGAGCAGGCTCCCAGGGAAGGCTTGTGTGTGCCCTTCGGGTTTCCTCGCTCACCCGTGCACACACAGAGGCCGTTAGCAACCATCATCCGCGTCCGATGGTTTAAAAGCACTGGAGGGAACCATCGAACGCCGTTTTAAAATTGAACCGTGGGGGACACGGTGGGGACGAGTGAGGGGGACAAGTGGTGGGGATGGGCAGAGGAGGACGAGCGAAGCGGCGTGGGACGAGGGTGTGTGGACGGGAGGTGCTGGGCTCCSCCCGGCCCCCACCTGCCCCCTCGCCCTCCCGGGCCCGCGGGCCCCCACCAGGCCGCACCTGGCCCAGGCAGAGCAGGCCATGCCGGCGGGCCAGGCCCCCGACCTCCCGCGGCCCCGCCGCCACCYGCACGGCCCAGCTGCTCAGGTAGACGCGGGGCTCGGCGGGGCCCGGTGGGGCGGCGGCGGCGGCGACCGCGACCACCACCAGCAGCCCCAGGAACGGCCCCGGCCCCAGCGCCGGCCTCGGCCACGCCGCCATCGAGGCCTCGGGGCTTGAGCGGGCGTTGCCATGGCGACAGCGTTGCCCCGCCCCTCCCGGTCACGCCCCTCCCCGGACACGCCCCTCCCGGACACGCCCCTCCCTCCCGGCCACGCCCCTCCCCCGCATTGGCCCGGGGCGGCGGGAGGCGGCGGGGGGGGCCGGGGGGGTCGGAGCGGGGCCGCCGCCGCCGCCGCAGCCATGGGCACGGTGGCGCAGCGCCTGCAGCGCTTTCTCGATCGCCCCGGGCCGCTCGGTGACCTGCTGGGTCGCCTGGAAGCCCGCACCGGCGTCCGGCGGCTCTACCTGGCCACAGGTGCGACCGGGACCCCTCCCCCCTGGTTCTCCCCACCTTCCTGCCCCTCCCGTTTAGGGGGGGGGTGTCTCCGAGGGTCCCTCCGCTTTCCTGGGGCGCCCTGGCAGCCCCTCACCGTGCCTCTGGGCTCTGGGGGGGCAGGGCAGGCAAGGGCCCCCCCCCGGTTTGGGGGCCGCTGGGTGCGCTCGCGGAGCGGGGCCGCGCTGGGGTGGGGGCCGGGGGGCTGCCTGGGGGGGGCCGCGCCGTCCGCCCTCACCTTCGGCAGGTGCGAAATCCCGCACCTCAACCCGAGGGGAGGCGCACCCCAAACTCCGCGGGGTCTGCGTGTCGGGGACCCTCAAGACCCCCGAGAAGCCTGGCCCTGACCCAGGGGGTTCCCCGCTCCCTGACTGGTGAGCCCCCAAAACGTGGGGGGGTCAGACCGGGTGTTGGGGACGCAAGCGCCCGTCCCCGTGTCCGGCAGGACTCGCCTCGCTCCCCGGCGGGAGGGCAGAGCTCCGGCCGTTAATGAACCGGATCCTGTTTGCTCGTTAACGAGAAACCAGCCGGCGTCTCCCCGGGGAGCGTCCTCCCGCCGTGACGTGACCCCTCGCCTGTCCTCGCTGCGGCTCTGACCCTCGGCCCCACGCTCTGCCCGYCCACGACGTGCCCGTCCACGTTCTCTGGGTCGGTATTTTACCCAAAACCTCCCARGAGGGGCTGGGGGTTTCCCGGTTGCCCACGTCCCGCCAGGCGCTTCCGCTGCCTTTCGCCTCCCGGTGCCATTTCCCGGCCCGTCACCTGCTGCGGGGCTCGTTTTCCCGCTCCGAGGGGGAAAGGGGTCCGTGGACGGGTTGTGTTTGGACGCGGTGCGTGGCGGTCGGGCGTCTTCCGACCAAAACAGCCCCCGGGGCTTTGGTCGTGCTCAGGTGTGATGGACTTTTGGGGGTAAGGGAAGAGCGGAGGCACCGCTTCCATCAAAGAGCGATGGTCCCGTCTTCTCGGTCCCTGTCCTGGAAGGGAGAAGCTGCTGCTAAACTAAAACCACCTGATTTCTCCCTCCCCCAGCTCTGGAGCAATTCCTAATCTGTCTTTGAACCCAGCAGGGTGGGTTCCGCATCTCTGGAGCCGGTAGCGACCCACGGGCTGCAGTCTGGAGCCCATCTTGCCTGGCCTCTGGGCAGCACAGCCAGGTCAGCCGTGCGGTGGCTTCGGCTGGGTAAAAATCATCCCGGAGGAGGACGGTGTCCCCTTCCCAAGGCACGGGGCCAGCCGGGCCGGCCGTCACGCCGGCTGCTCGCCCTCCTTGCCGGGACAGGCACCGGTGGGACGGCTCCRGCCGCCCCCTCAGCAGCTTTTCTTTGTAAGTGAAGCCTTTCACTTGGKTTTTTTTTTGCTGTTACATAAATTTCTCTGGGGGCTAAACTTAGCCCGTGAAATCCCTTCTAAATCTTTTTGGGGAATGAAACCCAGCGCTGCCTGAACCTGCCTGTTAAGTTTTCCTTGAAGGGAGGTTTGTGATTGCTCCAAAGCCGCGTTACTCCTGCCCGTCTCCTGGGAAAGACCCGAAGCCCCGTCCATGCCCGGAGCCGCGGCTGCCCCGCGCCGGGGGCCAGAGCAAGGCGCAGAAATGCTGCGGTGAGCAGAGCGGGGATAATCCGTCCTCCGAGCCCGAGCAAGGGCTTTCCTCTAATTCACCGGCACAGGCAGGTTAAGTCCTGGCTTTCCTGCCTGCTGCAGGGCAAGGAGCTTACGTGGATGGAGGAGTTTGTACGCAGGACAGGGGAGATGCCGCTGGGCTGTGACAGTAAATGCCCTCGCCGCCGCCTCTGCGTGTCCCCAGGCTGCTTTCCTGCCCTCTGCCCCTTCGGGGTCTGTGTTTCGGCTGCCTCGGGCAGGCTGGGAGGGAGCTGCTGGGGGCCGGCATCTCCCAGCCCTCCGAGCCCGCGTGTGAGCGGGGGCTCTTCGCCGTGGCCGTGGTTGAGCAGCCAGGGCTGCGTGCCCCAGCTCCGCTGAGCCGGCCTCCTGAGGCCTGAGGAGGCTCCAAATGACCAAAGCCATAGCTTRCATTTAATTTCAACGATTTAATTTAATAACAGGGAAGTGGGATTGGATTGCTGGTTCTCAGGGGGCTGAATCCTTAATGAACAGTGGCTGCTCAGCGCGAGAACGTGCAGGGGATGTGTACAGGGAGCAGAGAGGTGACGCGGGCGCTGGGAGCAAGGCTCGTCCTTGAACGGTCGTTATCAAAATGCCAAGTGGCTCCGAGCGGGGCGGGGGAGAAGCTCAGCCCCTTAACTTTGGACTGTAGGTGTGTGTTAAAGTCTCCGCTTCCGACGCCTGTGCAGCCTTGGCCCGGGTCCAGGCTGGTGACGGGTCAAAAGCGCTACGAGTTCGTTGCCGTAAAGTCCTTTCCAGGCCAGGCAGGGGACAAAACGGTGGGGGGGCCAGATCGTGGCTCCCTCGGGAATGAGGGAGCGCCTCTACCCCGTGACAGGCTCTGCCGTGCGCTGCGGCTCGGCGCGGTGGTGTGAGCGGCGTGTTGAGCACCTCGGTGGTCTGGTGTGTGGAGGGTCATACTGGAATGAATTGGCGGTGGTCGTTATTCCCAACTGGAGGGTGCCGGCGTGCGCCTCTTCTCACTACTGGGATGAGAAACCCGCTCAGCGGACTGAGCCAGGGTCTCTCCTCACCATCTCGGTGTCGGCAGGTTCGTGACCGTCCCCTCTGTCCCCCYCGGCAGGTTCTGTGGCGTTCCTGGGGCTGTACCTCGTGTTCGGCTATGGCGCCTCGCTGCTCTGCAACCTCATCGGCTTCGCCTACCCCGCGTACGTCTCGTAAGTACCGGTGTCGCAGCCCAGCCTCCCTGCAGCGCCCGGAGAGCGTTCCCTGCCCTTAGCCGAGGGTCTCCCTGGTAAATGGGCAGGMAGTTACGGTCGGGAAGCTCTTGAGACCTTCCTGAAAACACTGGGACCTGGCGCGGTCCCGGCTTGGGGCAGCAGCACCCGGTAGGCAGGTTTGCTSCAGGGTTTGGAGGCCTCGGGAAGGAGGTGCCCACCCCGGCAGCAGTGCCCTTCTCCTCTCCTGCCGCAGCATCAAAGCCATCGAGAGCTCCAGCAAAGAGGACGACACGACGTGGCTGACGTACTGGGTGGTGTACGGTGTCTTCAGCATAGCCGAGTTCTTCTCCGACATCTTCCTCTACTGGTTCCCGTTCTACTACGCTGGGAAGGTAATGGCTTTGGTGGGGGCAGAGTCCTCTCACCCGATGGCTGAACTTGGAGGAGCCAAGCGTGGTGGGCTCTGCCCGATCAGCAGGGCGGTGGTGGTGGCCGTGGTGGGGCCACAGTCCATCGCGGAGCTCCCCTGGTACCTCCGGCCTTGGGAAGCTGCCTTTGGGCAGGGGCAGAGCCGGGCGCGGGGGGACTGGGGCAGCTCAGCTGCTGCTCTGTCACTGCCCCCCTCCCGGGGGCTGCCTCGCCGGCCCCTGCCCGCCCTGCCATCGTCCCGCTCTGGAGCGTCTCCTCCCYGCAGTGCCTGTTCCTGGTGTGGTGCATGGCCCCCGTGTCCTGGAACGGCTCGCAGGTGCTCTACCAGAACGTCATCCGGCCCTGCTTCCTCCGGCACCACGAGACCGTGGACAACGTGCTGGGCCACCTCAGCACCAAAGCCCTGGAYGCGGCCTCCAGCGTCACCCGAGAAGGTAACGTGGGTCCCGCGGTTCCTGTCCTGCTCCGTGTGCAGGGCAGGCGGCTTTCCCTGGAGCACGGCCCTGCTCCGCTGGGACGTGGGCAGCTCTCGTTTTAAGTACCGCCAAGCGACCGTCTCTCCGTGCCCGTGGGCTGTGCTCTCACAGCCGCAGCCCCGTCCCCCCGCGGTGGCAGGAGCCGAGCGAGGGGGCTCGCTCTCCCCTCTCTGTAATTAGAATCATAGAATCATTAAGGTTGGAAAAGACCTTTAAGATCATCGAGTCCAACCATCAACCCAGCACCCATGCCCACTAAACCATGTCCCRAAGCGCCACATCCACACGTTTTTTGAACACCTCCAGTGTTGGTGACTCCACCACTTCCCTGGGCAGCCTGTTCCAATGCCTGACTACCCTTTCAGTGAAGAAATTTTTCCTAATATCCAATCTAAACCTCCCCTGG
>JASVER010000170.1:1084299-1097468 GCA_030449065.1 Oceanodroma leucorhoa | reverse complement strand
GGGCTTGGGGGGGGGTCTGTCCGTCTGTCCTGGGGCAGGGGGCACGCAGCGGGGCGTCTGTCTGTCCTGGAGAGGTGAGGGAGGGTCTGTCTGTCCGGCCCGGGGACGGGGTGGGGGGTCTGTCCGTCCGTCCTGGGGCAGGGAGGGGGGGGAAGCCTGTCTGTCTGTCTGAGGGAAAGAGTGTGCGGGGGGRTGTCTGTCTGTCTGTCTGACTTAACAGGCAACGCGAGGGCCGCTGTCTGTCCTGCGGCAGCGACGGGGTCGGTCTGTCTGTAGGGACGGGGAGGGGGGAGGTCGGTCTGTCAGTCCGTCCGAAGGGCAGCGCGGGGGGGTCTGTCTGTCTGTCGGCCGGGGTGGGGGCAGCGCAGCCCCCTCACCCCCCCCGCCAGCCCCCGCGCATGAGGCCGCCCCGTGATGAGCTCCAAGGCCAAGCGGGTGCTGCCCACCCGCCCTGAGCCCCCCAGCGTGGAGCAGATCCTGGCCGACGTGCGGGGCACCCACCCGGCCGACCCCGTCTTCCTCCTCCCCACGGAGCCCCGCCGGGACCGCGGCCCCTCCCCAGGTGAGTCCGGGGGAGGGGGAGAGACGCGAGGGGGGGGCTCCTCCAGCCCCCGCTGAGCCCCCCCGGCTCTCCCCCCCCCAGGCTCCCCCGGCCCCGCCGGGCAGGAGGCCGCCGCCGAGGAGAGGGAACGGCTCTACCGGCTGAGCCGCTCCTACGTGGAGATGAACCAGCGGCTGCGGGAGTCCCGGGAGCGGCTGCGGGAGCGGCGGGAGGAGCTGCGGCGGGCGGGAGCRGCGCTGGAGCGCGGCGTTTCGGAGATGCGGCAGAAAGCGTGCTGAGGGCGGCTGCCTCCGGCCGGGCCGTGCCCGGGCTCGGGGCTCCTCTCCGCCGGCAGCCCGGACTGCGGCCGGTGCCTCGGGGACGCCCCGCGGTTGCGGTTTCGCTTGCCCAAATCGGGGGTAGAACTGACTGCGGTTGATTTACGGGAGGATCTGGCATTGCCGGTGCCTCGCCAGCGTCGGGAGGGCCGGGGCTGCGCCGCCTCGGCAGCCCGACCTTTCCCCGGGGAGCGGCGGGTCCTGCTGCCCGGGCCGGGGTGGGGTGGGGGGGGGGCTGTCCCGGTGCGGCGGGAGGAAAGGCTCAGCCCCCGCGTTTGGTCCCATGAACTCGGTGCCCTCGTCCCCGGCGGGTGGCATGTCGTCTGCGCCCTCGCGCCGTGGCTTCACCTACGACTTTTCCATCTGGTACTGCCCCGAGGACGACCATATCGCCTCCCGCATCTCGGAGCGCTTGAAGAAAGAGGGTTTTCGGGGTTACGCGGAGCACCAGGACCAAGTGGCCGGGACGTCCGTCATCCTGACCGCCATCGAGGTCATCGAGGCCAGCCGRGTGGCCATCCTCCTCTTCTCCGCCAAGTCCCTGGGCGACCCGTGGTGTCAGCGTGTTTCCCAGTGGAACCTGTATCACATCATCCACCRCCGCGGGACCAAGATGATCCCCGTCTGCGTGGGCGTGGAGAAAGCCGAGATGCCCCCCTTCCTGCGGCACCTCACGGAGCTGCAGTACCAGACCGAGTTCTTCTTCGACAGGCTTGTCAACACCCTGAGAAAATCCCGCTCGGCAGCGACCAAAGCGAAGAGCTGAGGGACGGTGGGCGGCCGGGGTCTGGTTTTGCAGCCTGTTTGGGGGCCGGGACYGACGGCCCTGCGGCGATGGTGGTGGGAGCGGAGTTGTCCTGTACTGCTAACGAAGGCGGTGGGAAAGGGTCGGCCCAGCGCTGGGGATTGTCACAAATGTCATTAAAAACCCTTTTCGGAGAACTGAAGATGCGACTTCCTGTCCGCACGCCCCCGCCGCGCTTGCTGAGCGGGGGCTGAGGTCGAAGTAAAACCCCAGGGAGCACCGGGGTCGCTCTGGGTGATTTTCCACCCCCTCAAGGTGTTCGCTCTGCCCCGCGGGCGCCTCTTCCCCTTCCTGCCCCCCCCTTAGGGACCTTCTCTGCCTCGGCGCGCCGCAGCAGCGCATCGCAGCCGCGGAGGGATGCAGAGCAGGCGGGCGCTGCCGCCCCGCAGCGGGCGAGGGCTGGGGGCGAGGGGCAGCCTGGGGCTGCTGCTGCTGCTGACCCTCCCCTCGGCCGGGCCGGGTGAGCCCCGGGGCGGTGGGTTGGGGGCGGCTGGCGGGGTCTCGGCGTCGCTGGCCGGGGCGGGTGGCAGCCGGCTTGCGGGGATGGGGCTGCTGGGGAGACGGGGGGTGCTGGCTGGGGACCCCCAGCCTTTTCCTCTCGGTGGGGCAGCCGACCAGCGGCGGCAGGACAGACTCTCCTCTCCCCGGCAGCGCGGGGCTGGCTCCAGCCGTCGGTCATCGGGGGACACGAGGCCAGAGCCCACTCCAGGCCCTACATGGTGTCCCTCCGGTTCGGGGGGGTTCACGTCTGCGGGGGAGCGCTGCTGCACCAGCGGTGGGTGCTGACGGCCGCCCACTGCTTCCCTCGGGGGTGAGTCCGGAGTGGTTGCATCCTGCCCGGCGCAGGGATGGGGGTCTCGGTGGGGCTCCACGTAGCCGGCGCCGGGCTCATGCCGACGCCGGCTCCCGCTGCGGGGCAGGACGAGGGCCGCGGGGACGGCGGTGGTGGGGCTGCACAGCCTGCGGGATCAGGGGGTGGCCGTGCAGAGCTTCCCCATCCGGGCGGCCTGTCCCCACCCTGGCTACAACAGCAGCACGATGGAAAACGACCTTCTCCTGCTCCAGGTGGGGCTTGCGCCGGTCGCGGGGAAGGGTTTGCCGGGGGGCTGGGGGAGCGTGACCGTCGGGGGTGCCAGGAAGTGCTGCCGGGGAGGGGGCCGAGGGGGTTCACGCCGCACCGGTGCAGCCGGGGCGAGGGGCTGGGTGACATTTCCTCTTGTCACCTCCGAGCGCTTTCACAGCTCGCTGACATCCCCCCGCTCCCGCGGGTGCTGCGCCGGCTCAGCGCTCCCCCTCGGCCGCCCACCCGCCGCGGCGGGGTGCTCCCTGCCAGCCTCCGGCCGTGGCAGGGGTCTGACGCTGCCCCCCGCCCTGCCCGCAGCTGGAGGGGAAGGTGACGCGGAGCAGGACGCGGCAGCTCATCGGGCTGCTGGGGCGGGAGCCGGCGGCCGGGGCGGCGTGCAGCGTGGCGGGCTGGGGGGCCGGCAGGCACGGGGGGCTCTCGCCCACCCTGCAGGAGCTGGAGGTCGCGGTGCTGGACGTGCGGATGTGCAACAACAGCCGCTTCTGGAACGGCGAGATCACCCCCGCCATGATCTGCTTCCAGGGACGCCACAGGGGCTCGGCACCCTCCAAGGTGGGGAGCTGGGAGAGGGGCAAAGGGCTTTGCAAGGGGACTAACGGGCTGCAAAGCTCCGTCCCCCTCCCCGAGCCGCCATTCCCGGGTGTGGCAGGCTCCGGGGAGGATGCTCAGCCCAAGCAGAGAGGTGAGATGCTCCCCCCCAGGCCATGATGGGGTCCCTGGCCCCTGGCTGGGGTCTGCTCCCCACTGTCACCTCCCTCCAGGGTGACTCCGGGGGCCCCTTGGTGTGCGGGAAGCGGGCAGCGGTGGCCGGCGTGCTGTCCTTCTCCAGCCCGGACCTCACMGACCCTTTCAAGCCGCCGGTCGCCACCTCGGCCGTGAAGCACAAGAAATGGATCCAGAAAACGCTGCGGAGGGGCTGCGGGTCCCCCCAGCCCGGGCGCGCGGGACAGACAGACCACCCCTTCCTATTTACACAGGTTGGTTTTTAATTCTTAATACTGTCCAGAGTCCCGGTAAAATAACATCCTTAGTACATACATACAGCGATGGGGGGAAGCAGGGCACCGCCAAACCCGCCGGGATTGTCCGCAGAGGAGGGCTGAAGCCGACGGGCACGCGTGGAGCAGAGACTGGCGAGAGCGGGGCTGGGCGGTGGGGCTTGAACCCGGGGCCGCAGCCGAGCGCGTGGGGCGATGCTGGCCCTCCTGGCACACCCTACGCTCCCTCACGGCACTCGGGAGCGGGGACACATGCTGCCCCCAGGGAGTTCTCCCCCTTTTCTTCAGCCCCGGCCCTGGGTCCCGCTGCGCTGGCTGCAGCCTCCCAGCCGCTGCCGGAGCAGAGGTCTCCGGCGGGCACCGGGGTGTGCACATCCCCACGACCCTGCAGCATGTCCCTGGGGACCCCACGCGTGTCCCCTGGTGTCTCCCTGGCCTCGGTGCGTACCCCTACGGCCCCACTGCACGTCCCCACGGCCCTGGCGCAACGCCCCAGAGCCCCTTGCTACGTCCCCACACCCCCCTGTGTATCCCTGTGTCCCCTGCACGTGTCCCCATAGCCCCGTGTCTGTCCCTGCAGCACTCCTGTGGCACCGGTATGTGGGGGGCTCATAGGTCACCCCATCCAAAGCGGGCAGTGAGCGGGGGGAGGACCAGGAGGCACCCACGGGGTCAGGGAGCACCCAGGGGGTCGGGGAGCACCCAGATCGGGGGGTCCCTCCGCAGCCCATCCCACTCCCCGGGGCCAAGGGTCTTCCTGCACGCCCCCACCTCGGCAYGCGGGGCCGACTGGCAGCAGGAGCGGGGGCACCCCCGGTGCTTTGGGGCTGGGAGCCGCCGTGCTCGTGGGCGTAATCCAGTCCTGGATGGACTCGTGTCCACGGCACGCGGGGACGCGCCGGGATCCTGGCTGCGAGCCGGAACGGGGCTCTTCCACCCCGGGGGGGAGGCTGGGGGGCTGCGGATGGGGGTGAGGGGCCCCAGACCCTTCCCCGGGGGTTGGGCACCCCGGTGCCAGCTCAGCACCCCGTCCCCTCCCAGGGCAACTCCCCAGCCCAGTGACGAGCAGCCCCCCGGGACGAGCCCCTCGGGACCCCGGCCGCCCACCAGCGACCCCCTGCCCAGCTCCTCCTGCGCCTTTTCACCTGACGCCGCCTTGAACCAGTGCAAGCACCACGGCTGCGGCTTACCCGTTAGCAATCAGCCAGGCACCTTAATTAGGAGCCTCCAGCAGCACAAACGGGGGGTCCCAGCCCTGTCTCGCCATGGCCTCTCCCCCCACGAAGCCTCTCCCTGCCTTGATCCAGCCGTGCGCTCCCTCCCCTCGTTAATAAATGAGCTGCGATTGCTGGCAGGGCCGGGTGTCGGTGCCGAGACGAGCTGAAGCATGCGGCGGAGACCTGGCGCTGGGGCACGGCGTGCCGTCTTCCCGGCATGCAGGATCAGGGTTCAGCCTCCGCCCGAGGCGGGTGAGAGGGATGGGGGGGCACGGGGACATGGGGACACGGGGACGTGGGGACACAGCCCCTGCTCGCCGTGTCCTGGGGTGTCCACCAGCGGGAGGAGATGGCCACCGAGACRCATCTCGGTTTGGGGCATCAGCCCAGTGCCCAGCGGGTCCCCCCGGCTCTGCCCCGCTCCTCGGCACTGGGAACCGCGATGCTCCGGTACAGCAAGACCCCAGCTGGGACAGGCAGCGGCTTGGGGTGACTCGCCGGTCCCCAGCTGTCCYGCGTCACCATCCCCCCCAGCACACTCCTGGCCAGCTCCCGTGGGGCGGGGGGTGTCGCGGGACCCTCGCCGGGGCTTCACCTGCTGCTCAAGCCTGGATTTTCTCCACCGCCTTGTCGGCCACCGCTGTAACCGCCATGGGGCTGGGGACGTAGTTGAAGGGGGTGACGCGGGCGGCTCTGCTCGGGGAGCCGTGCCGGCTGGCAGGGAAGGTCCCGGCCGGCGCCTCGTGGCCGAAGGAGATGGGCAGGGTGGCCTTGGCGGGGGCCGGGGCTTCGCCGTCGCAGGCGGCGCGGGCGTGCGGGGGCCCCTCGCGGGTCTCCAGCGTGGGAGAGGTGCTGGAGTTGGTCTTGGTGGTGGAGAAGTCCTCGGTCTGCACCACGGCGTCGCTGGTCTTCCTGAGGCCGGGGGTGCCGGGGCGCTCCTCCTCGCCGGCGCCCGCCAGCGGCAGGGCGGAGGAGGGCAGCGTGCTCTTGAGGATGTGGGGGATGTCTTCGTCCCGAATCCTCCGCCACGTGCCCTTCATCACCACCACCGGTGGCTTCGCCGGCTGCCCGTTGGGCACCTCCTCGCTCTGCCGCCGTCGCGCCGACGCCTCGGAGCGGGCGGAGAGGACGGAGGAAGGGCTGCCCGTCCTCCGTGCCACGCTGATGTTGGGCGAGGACGAGTACCTCTTGAAGGGCTCGGGCGTGGGGATGCTGGTCTTCACCGGCAGCCGGGACGGGCTCTCGGAGCTGGTCCTCCGCGGCGGCTTGGCACYGGCGGGGCTTTTGCTGCCAGGCTGGGCCCTGGGGCCGAGGGGCCGTGGGCTGGGGGCCGCTGGCTTGGCCGCCTTGAGCTCCTCGCAGCGGGAGGAGCAGAGGAAAACGGCCGGGAGGGCGGCGCGGCTGCGCTGCGGGGAGGTGCGGCGGGGCAGCGAGGCTGCCGGCTGCGCCGGGGAGAGCTCGGTGCGGTGCCGCAGCAGCAGGCTGGAGGATTCCTTGATGAAGGTGAGCTGGCGCAGGAAGCCGGAGCGGTCCGAGTCGCTCCCGCTGGAACGGGCGGATGACATCCGCACCAGGTTGAGCCGGCCGCCCCCCGGCCCGCCGCCCCGCGCCTTGCCACCGTCCGCCTGCTCCTCCAGCACCGGCATGGCCCCCCGGCCCGGCAGCACCTTCCTGCTGGGCTTCTGCATGAAGGGGATGCGGACGGGCGACTTCTGCGTCTTGGACTGCTTGGGGGCYGGGGACTTGGGGGCCGGGGCTCTGGCCGGGGGTCCCGGCGGGGAGGGCGAGCCGCCCGCCTTGCCTGCGGCCGGGGAACCCTGCTTGGCGAGCTGGGAGGGCGACGGCAGCTTCTTGGGTGCGTGCTGGGAGGGGGTGGAGGTGCGGGAGGAGCCCGAGGAGGGGGGTCCCTTGCCGATGCGGGCAGGCGGCGTCGTGCTCCTCTTGGGCAGCGCCAGGTCCCCGGTTTCGGGGGGCTTGCCCAGGCGGTGCAGGCTCCGGGAGCGCTGCTGGCTCAGGGAGAGGTTCTTGGCCGGYGGCACCTCGGGCTTTGCCGCGGGGCTTTTCTTCGGGGTGGCCCGCGGGCTGGGGGCGTCCTTGGCCAGGCTGGGCATGTAGATGACGGTCCTGCCGCGGAAGACCACGGGCAGGTTGGGCACCGGCTTGGTGGGCGCCGGGCTCCGCTCTGGCCTGGTGCTTCCGCGGCCGGCGGGACGGGCACCCGGCACGTCCTTCCTCTCCGGGCGGCTCTTGCTGTGCTCCCTCCTCRCCGCATCCCGGCCCCCCGCGCTGCCGGCCCGCTTCTTCTCCTGCCTGCCCAGGGAGAGCTGCAGGGTGGACCCGACCGAGAGCCCCGACACGAAGGAGAGGATGGAGTCGGAYTCGGAGGAAGGCTCCCGCGAGAGGGAGGCAGCAGCCTGGTGCAGCCAGGTGACGATGGAGTTGGCACCCTCCTGGATGGCTTGCCACTCCACGCTGTCCAGGTCCGAGCCCCGGTCAGAGCCAGCGTCCTCGGCGGGGTGATGCCTCGCCTCCGCTTTCCGCTCCCTCCCGCCGGCGCCCAGCGGCTTCTGCTTGCGCTCCACCATCCTCCGGCGAGCCGAGGGCCGCCGGCGCTTGGGCATGGCCGAGCCGATGCACTTCTGCAGCAGGTCATCCTCCGAGTTGAGGCTGGGGGAGCTGGGGGAGCCCCCCTGTGCCTGCCCCGCCGCCGCGGCCGACCGCGGCCGGGGGGCTTTGCCGCAGGGCTGGCCCCGCGCCTCGCCGTCGGAGAGGTTGGCATCGCTCAGGGAGCTCATGGAGGAGCTGAGGGAGTAGCACGGCGGCGTCTCRTCGGCGATGAGGTTGTTTTGTGGTTTCGCCTTCGCCGGCCGGGGACCGGGCTCGGGCTCCCTCCGGGGGAYGGAGCCGCCCCAGCGCTCCCTCCTGGGGGCCCGGCCGGGCTGGGCTCTGCTGCCGGACACCTCCCTGCCCGCCTCGGGCAGCTCGTCCGAGTCCTGCTCGTAGAAGCAGTAGACGGCTTCCTCCGTCGGCGTGGTGTGGCACAGTGACTGGAAGGCCACCCCGTCCTCCCGGGGAGCATCCTTCCTCCCGGGGGGACCATTGGTCCTCCCCACCTCCAGCTCCAGGCTGGGTCCGCTCTTCGGGGGGGGCTGGCCCCGCTTCCCCTCCCCGCCTTGGCCACGGCTCGACCCCRCTTTCCCTTTGCAGGCTGAGCTCAGCCGGGCAGGCGCCGAGCTGCCGGAGGCGGCTCTCCTGGCCGGGACGGTGCCGGCGCTGCCCGCCTCGCGGTGCCCCTCGGGCAGGACCCCCGCCGGGCGCCCCGGGCCGCGGGGATGCTCAGCCTCCTCGGCRGGGGGGTAGCGCAGGGTCTCGTCGCTCAGCGAGGCGGCGCTGGAGAAGTTGACGGGGGTCCCGTCGGCCGAGTCGGTGAAGGAGTCGTCGTCCTTGAAGAGCTCGCGGGCGGTGGCACGCAGGTGCTTGGGGATGCCGGGGTGTGCGTGGGCTGGCACCAGCATGTAGACAGGGACGTGCACCGGCTTCTTCGTCTGGGGGTGCAGGACCTGGCCGGAGAGCAGGGAGGTCTTCACCTTGCGGAAGCGGGAGGGCATGGCGGAGCTGATGCACTCCTTCAGGATCTCGATGTCGTCGTCGGAGGGGGGCTCGGGGCGGTCGGCCCGCCGCCGGCCCTCCAGGTACCGCTCCTCCCGCCGCTCCTCCCGCTTCTCGTGAGCAGCGAAATTCAGGCTGTTCTTCTCCGGGAATGTGGGCATCAGCTTGAGCTCCACGTCCTTCTGGACGTAGTGCTCGTGGAGGGGCAGGGCGCTCAGGCTGGAGGCGCAGGAGAAGTTCTCGTTGGGTTTCTCCACCGTGAAGTAGACCATGGAGTCCAGGTCCTGGGGCAGCTGRAAGCGTTCCTTGAAGTCGGTGATCTCCATGAATTTCTTGACGTTGTTCTCCCACTGGATGTTGAACTGGCTGGTCTCCTTCTCCGGTTGGCAGCCCAGCTCGAAGAGGGGCGTCTTGCTGCGGCTGGGCGGCATGGTCTGCCCGGGGCTGTCGGGCAGCTCGCTGGGACTGATGGTGCCGCTGATCATCTCGCTGCAAGGGTCGCTCTGGATGGAGCTGGCGATGGAGGGGCTCTCGAAGCTGCCCAGGGAGCTGACGGAGCTGCAGCGGCTCATCACCAGCGGCGTCTCCTGGATGTAGTTCTCCGAGGAGCTCGAGGGCGTCAGGTCCTCCTGGCGTGATGGTGATGACTCCCGCAGGAAGACCTTGTCACGCTTCGGGAAGGGGATGGTGATGGGCTGGGAAATCCTCACTGGCGTGGCCGGACCCAGATCCGCCACCTTCTCCTTCTCCTGCCTCCCATCCTCACCTTCCCCGTCCCCTTCCTCCATCTCCAGGATCTCCAGGGAAGAGTCGCTGTCCAGGTCGTTCTCGCTGTGGCTCTGCCCATCCAGCACATTGTCAGCYGAGGAGAGGGAGGAGAGGGAGCTGCACCGGGAGAAGCAGATCGGGGTGTCCTCCACCGAGTATTTCTGCACCGACTCCTGCTCCGTGGCGGCCGGCGGGTGGGCAGGCAGCTTCTCCGGGATCTTGCTCAAGGTCTCGGCCGTCTGCAGCAGCGCAGGGGGGAGCCAGGCTTGCTTTCTGCCCAGGAGGGAGGGGTGGTGGCCGGCGCTGGCGGCCGCACCACTCTTGGCCAGGCTCTCGAGCAGGGGGACGTGCTGGTAGGACGGGGAGAGTTTGATGGTGCGGACCTGGGGGTCGGGGGAGAGCTTGTTGCCCGCCTCCCTTTTCCACTCGGGCTCCTTGTCCAGTGCCTTGGGGCTGGGGAAAGTCACCGTCTTCTTGGCCCGTTCGGGCAGGTCTCGCTGCTCCAGCTTGTCGGGCTCGGCCGGGTCCCTGCCCTTGAGCGTGGGGGGTTCGACCCGCTCCGGCTTCCCGCCCAGGATGCTCTTGAGGTCGAGCCGGCTCGGCCGCTTCTGGTACCGCTGCAGCTCATCCCGGTAGTCGAGGAAGGCGGCCCTGGTGCAGGGCTTCATGTGCTCCTTGGTGCAGTAGCCGTCGCTGGTGCTGCCGCTGTTGAGGCTGTCGTTGGACAGGCTGGTGTAGGCGGTCTTCAGCCGCAGCAGCGTGTGCGCCCGGCTCAGGCTCTCCCGCTTGGCGAAGCCGCCGGCATCCGAGAGGCGGCACGGCGAGCAGGACTGGGCGCGCGCCTCGTGCCCCTCCTCGGGGCCGTACTGCCAGTCCAGGCAGTGGTCCTCCGAGCTGAGGCTGAAGCTGTCATCCGAGGACGTGTGCATGGTGGAGATGTCCTCCACCAGCTTGTCGATCTTGGCCACCGTGCTGGAGATCTTGTTGGCCAACTTCTCGGCGGCCAGCGAGACGTCGTCCTCCGGCAACGGTGGCTTCTTGGGCTCGGCTGGCTTGCCACTGCCGTCCTTCTCCGGCTCCGGGCATCGCCTCTGTGCCAGCGCCCGGGGCAGCGCCTGCCCCTGGAGGAAGGAGGAGTTGAGGAACATGGAGAGGACGGAGGCACTGGCCGTCTCCACGCCGGTGGAGACGTTGGGCACCTCGTCATCGTCAAAGCAGCCGGAGTCGGAGGCGTAGTCCTTCACCAGGCTCTCCATGTGCCGCGTTGGCTTCTTGGCGCTCTGGCTCTTCAGGCTCTGCTTCTCCATGGTGTCGAAGGTCTCGGCCAAGTGCTTGGCGTCCAGCTCGGCCTCCAGCGCCTTCTGCTTGCGCATGTAGAGCGAGGGCATGCAGGAGCCCGGCGAGACGACGGCGGTGTCCTTGTACTTGGGGGGCCGGTTGGTGAGGAGGTTGCGGAGAGCGGCCGCGCTGCCCATGGCGATCATCTTGTGCTTGGAATGGATGAGGTTGCGCAGCATGCTGACCGCCCCCAGGTCCCAGAGCAGCTCCTGGTCGCGGGGGCTGCGGGCAGACAGGTTCCAGAGGGTGCCGCAGGCGTTGCTGACGATGGTGAGGCTGTGCGAGCGCAGGTGCTGCAGCAGCGTCTGCAGGCAGTTGTGGTCCCGGAGCACCTGCCTGCGGGACAGGGGGGACCCCCGGACGTCAGGACGGTCCATGACCCCCCTCCCCGGCGCCGTCCCCGCTCCGCGGTGACCCTCACCTGTAGTCCTCCCGCGTGGCGACGAGGCTGGAGACGTTCCTGAGGATGCCGCCGCCGCTCTCGATGATGGCCAGGGAGTTGCTCTGGCACTTGTAGGTGAGGGTGCTCACCAGGAAGCCCAGGGCTCCCTCCACCCCGCAGATGGCGGCTTTGTTCTCCGTGCTGTGCGCCGAGAGGTTCCACAGCGCGCTCAGGACGCTCTTCAGCGTGGACTCCTGTCCCGGAGGGGGGGACACACACACACCCGTCACCCCCCCCGTCCAGCCGCCCCGCTGCCCGCTCCCCCCTGCCCCGGCGCTCACCTTGCCGGCGTGCAGCGCGCACCGCGTCAGCCCGGTCACGCTGCCCACCTCCCGCAGCACCTTCTTGCTGTTGATGTCAGCCCGCCAGGAGAGGTTCCTCAGGATGCTGGAGACCACCTGGGAGGGCAAAGCGGGGCGGGTGGGTGCGGGGACCGTCCCTTTACCCGTCCCCCTCCCCGGGGGACCCCCCGAGGCCACCAGCACCCACCTGGTGCAGCTCCTCGCTGTCGGAGCCCAGCTGAGCCACGATGGCCTCCATGCAGCCCCGGCGGGAGCACAGCGTCGCCTGCGGGGAGGACAAGGGCGGTGAGAGCGATGCTGCCCCCCCCCGGCTCCCCCCGACCTTGTTGACCACGTCGCCGAAGGTGAGGTTGGTGAGGGCCATCCCCGCGTAGCGCCGCAGCGCCAGGTTGAGGGGGTCACTCGTCATCTTGTGCATCTCGTAGTCCACCTGCAGCAGCTCGGCCACCGCCTGCAGCCCGCCTGCGGGGTGGGAGAGGGGGGGACTCAGGCAAGGGACCCCCCCCCGGCACCCCTTCCCCAGCGCTGCTGCTGTTGCAGCGGGGAGGAGGGTGGGCAGGGGGTGCCTGCAGTGCTACAGGGATGGAGCCCCCCGACCCCCCGCTCACCCAGCTCGTTCATGGCCCGCCGGTACTCCTCGTCGAAGGAGAGCTTCATGATGGCGCAGGTGGCCTGGCAGATCTGGGGCTCGATGGGCACCGGCGCTGCGGGGAGAGACGGGGGGGGTCAGCCCCGGGGTCTGGCACCCATGGTCCCCCCCCCCACCGCCGGCACCCGCGGATGCCCACGGCCGCCTGCACCGCCAGGCAGGCGCCGGCACCCCGCTTGCCCCCGTACCCGCGTCCCCCCCGGTGCCTCTGCCCCCGTCCCTGCTCTGCATCTGCAGCCAGTCCCAGCAGGTCTCCGAGTAGGAGCGGATCTGCTCCAGCACGTGCAGCACCCGCATCTCCTTCTTGGCCTGGCCCTCGTCGGGCTGGGAGAAGACGATGTTGTGGAGGGCGGCGTTGGCCCGCATGCGGGCGTCCTTGGCACCGGCGGGGCTCTCGGGGGGCCCCGGCTCGCCGTCCGAGTCGTGCAGGATCTGGATGAGCAGGGGCAGGCAGCCCGACTTGCGCATGGCCAGGCAGCTCTCCTGCGAGCTGGACATGGCCAGCAGCGTGCGCGACATGTCGTCCTTGTCCCGCGTGGCCAGCATGGACAGGAGCCAGAAGACCACCTCCACCTGCGGGAGGGGGACTCAGGGTTACGCACGGCCACCCCCCCCCCCGCCATCGCGCTCCCCACCCCAGCCGGGCTCCGGCGCGGCTGCCCCTCACCTTGCCGCTGCCCAGGCTGCTGCCCCCCTCCTCGGGGTGGGTCGGGGGGTCCAGGCTGCTGTCCCCCTCCATGCCCGGCACCTTCCCGCAGAGCTGCGGAGGAAGGGGCAGACGGGGGCAGGTTGCAACGTGCCGCCCTCCCCCTGTGCCCAGCCCCTCCCCGCGTTTCAGGACCCCGCTGGTGCCTTTGCTTTCGGCAGCGTTTCCCAGTCGGTGCAATTGTCGCTTTTGTCAATGCCGGGGTTGTATTTTCAAGCCGGAATCRGGGCTGAGCTGGGGGGCGGGGGGGGCTGCCACAGCAGCAGGCTGRGGAAGGGAAGAGCGTGGGCAAGGCGAGCGGGGCGGGCGGTGCGGACCGTGCCRGGGCCGAGCCCGCGGCGCTGCTTGCGTGGGTTGGCGATGGAGGGGCCG
>JASVER010000170.1:1044079-1082930 GCA_030449065.1 Oceanodroma leucorhoa | reverse complement strand
GAGCTGGGTGCAGGGGTGCATGGAGCTGGGGGTGAGGGTGCACGGTGCTGGGTGCAGGGGTGCAAGGAGCTGGGGGTGAGGATGCACGGTGCTGGGTGCGAGGGTGCACAGGGCTGGCGATGGCAGGACGGAGTGAGAAGGCAGCCGGAGCCCCCCGGGCCCAGGACGGGGGCAGCGAGGAGGGGGAGGGACGGCTCCTGCCYGCCCTGACCTGCGCCCGCTGCACCATCTCGTCGGCCGTCCCGAAGCGCTCCTCCATCAGCGAGCGGATGTGCTGGGCCTCGAACTCCAGCTGCTGCCGGATGAGATCCATCTGCATGGAGAACTGGGGGGGCAAAGGGGGGGCATGGCGTGAGGGGGACAGGGTCCTGCCCGCGCCCCGGGGCCATGGGGGTGCCGGGATGCCCCCGCTCACCGTCTCCACGTGGGGCAGCTCGTCCAGGCGCGTGGCCAGGCTCTGCAGCTGGGCGTAGTACCACACCTTCTCCTTCTCCTCCTTCTCGATCTCGCCCAGCAGAAAGCACCTGGGGAGGTGGGGGAGCCCCGTCAGCGCAGCCCCTGGCCCCCCCGGTCCCGTGCATTTACCCCCGGCCGTCACCTCTCCCGGTCGAGCTCCTCCAGCAGCTGGAGGGTGGCCCTGCCCAGGTCCCCGGTGCCGTCCCGGTGTGGCAGGGGTGGCGGTGGGCTGTCCTCGGCGCTGCGCCCGCCTCCGGCCACCTCCGGCGGGAACTTGAGGTTGTAGAGGCTGGTGATGTCCAGCTGCAGGGCTGGGGACGGGGACAGCGGAGTCAGGGTGGGCTTGGTGGGGAACCCCCCCCCCTCCCCACCCTGCCTGGGCACCCACCTTTCAGCTGGTCCAGGACCTCCGTCTGCCCCGAGGACACCATGACCCGCGCCTCCTGCTCCAGCTTGCCCTGGAGGTGCTTCAGGACCTCCTAAGAGAGGGACGGAGCCGTCGGCCGGGGGGAACACGGGGGGGGAAGCTCCCGTGTGCCCTTCCCCGCAGCTCCAGCGCGGGGTCCGTGTCCCCGCCGGGCTTCTCCTCACCTTCATGTCTGAGGTCTCATTCTCCAGCTTGGAGAGGTGGTTGGAGTTGTCCTCCAGCTCCCGCCGGAGGTGGCTGTTCTCCTTCTTCAGCGCCTCCACCTGCCGCACCAGCTGGTCGTACGAGGCGATGGAGCCGGACATCTTCACCTCCTCCAGCGCCTGCGGAGGGGGGGGGGAGGTGGGCAGCACCCCAGGGAGGTCCACAGCACCATCACTGCCCCCCCAGCACCCCATCACCTGCCTGGGTCCGCAGCACAGCCCGGGGGGGGCCCCCCCGCCACCCACCCACACCCCCCCCAGGGAGGGGGCTGAGTGCCCTGGCAAGAGCTGGTGCCCCCCCAAAAAGCCTCCCAGAAGGGACGTCCCCAGCACGGGGTGGGTGTCCGGCCCTGGCCCCCCCACCGGTAGGCAGCCCCAGCCCCCCCAGCCCCCTGCCAACCCCTGCCTGATTTCCATCCTCCGCAGCAGCTCCGCTCCCTTCCCCCTTTGTCTGGCTTTTGTCTTCTCCTTCTCTGAGCCATCTCCCGCTTCGCTCCCTCCCACAGCGGGGCCAGCCCCGGCCCCCCCGGCAGCGCCCCCGGCCCCGCTCTGCCCCCCCCAAACCCCCCNGGCCCCGCTCTGCCCCCCCCAAACCCCCCAGACCCCCTGTGCCCCCCAGCCGGCCCCGGCCCCCCCAAACCTCCTCCTTGCCGCAACGCCCGCGGCCGCCCCTCGCACCTGCTGGGGGTCGCACACATGCGGGCATGGGGGGGGGACGGGGACGGGGACCCCCTCGTCACCTCCCCAGTGGGTCAGGCTGGCGGCCGAGAGCGCGACGGCCCCGCGCCGCCTTCGTCAGCGCCACGTCTGTGCACGAGTGTGCGTGTGCGTGCAATGGGTGTGCACAGACGGGGGGGGGTCCCCTTCTCCCTCCATCTCCCTCATCCCTCCCCTCGTCCCCCGCTGCGCTGGCTCAGGATCGGGCCCGTCCCCCCGCCACAGAGGGGTCAGGGACGGCGGCTGCCCGGGGCGGCGGCAGAGATCGATCCCCCGGCGCTGCCCGTGTCCCTGCCCACCCACCGCTGCCCCGCGGCAGCTCCCAAATGCCCCTTGAGGGGGGCTCCAGCACCCCCCCCCCAGCACAGAGGCCCCACCAGGCAGCGGTGGGACCCAGCACCCTCCCCAAGGCCCCACCGATGTCCTTCCCACCCCAGGAGCCATCCCGGCCCCCCCAACCCAAACTGCTGCCTCGTCCCTGCATCCCACACCGGCTGGGGGACCCCCCCATCCTGCCCCCACCTTGGAGGGGGGTGCCTCCCCCTCCACACCGCCCGGCTCTGCCCACGCTGCGCGGAGCCAGCCACGCTTCCAGAGGGAGACAAAGACCCCACGGTGCAAATCCCCCCCACCCACCGCCCAAGCAGCAAATAACCCCCCAGGAGGGAAATAACCCCCGGGAGGGCTGGGCAGGGGGGTGCGGGGGTGTGGGGGTGCGGGAGCAAGGGGTGGGAGGCGGCGGAAGGACGGGGGRTGTGGGATGAGGGACGCAGGATCAGGACACAGGCTGCAGATCTGGGATGCAGGATGGACAATGAGGGATGCAGGAGGGAGGATACGGGATGCAGGAGGAGGGATGCGGGATGAGGGATGCGGGATGACGGATGCGGGATGAGGGATGACGGATGAAGGATGTGGGATGCGGGATGAGGGATACGGGATGACGGATGCAGGATGAGGGATGTGGGATGAGGGATGCGGGATGCAGCCTGAGCACGGCCTCCCGTTGCTACGGTGACAGCAGATGGGGCAGCGCAGGTGGGTCCTTCCGAGCACCCACCAGCCACGGGGTGGGGGGTTCAGCACTGCGGGGCTGAAAGCCGGGGGCTCCCGCGCCCGCAGGGGAACACGTCCCCACCCCCACCCCCCCCCAGCACCCCAAACCTCTCAGCACCGACCGAACTGCTCAGAGCCAGGACTCTCCCCCCGTCTCAGCAGGGGGTGGGTGCTGCTTGAGCCCCCTCCCCCAGGGCTGCCCACAGGGTGCCCCCGCCCCGCGCGATGCCGGGGTGCTCCGGCCGCCCCCCCCACGCTGCTGTGTCATGCTGCAGCAGGGCAGGACGGGCTGGGACATTCGGCTGCTGGACACCCCGGGCAGTACACGGCACCGGCCCCGCTGCACATGGGGGGAAACTGAGGCACAAAGCCCTTCCCCCCTCCCCGGGACCCCCAGCCCCACAGCTCTGCGGTGACGGCTTTGGTTTGCAGGGGGGTGGGATGCTGCTGGGGCAGACGGTGGCTGGAAGAGCCTGGGGGCTGCTGCAGCCCCTCAGGGGGGGCAGTGGCCAGCCTGCGGGACCCTCTCAGCTTCGGGGGGGTTGTCAGTGCAGCCGCAGGGCTGCACCCCACACCACCAGCCCCCCACCAGCCTCGCCCCAGCTCCTGCCCCCCTCCTGCCCTGGCCAGGGGAGCCTTGGGGGGGGCTGGGGGGCTGATGGGGGGCAGTCTGAGCTCTGGACCCCCGGCTCCCCTGGCAGGGACGGCCGAGCGCAGCGGCCCGCAGCAGCGCTGGGGATCTGCAGCCTGCGGGGAGGGGCTGGCGCGGCAGCACCTGCATTTGCGAAGCGTCTAGACACAATGGGGAAAGGGGGGGCCAGGGCTGCGGGAAGCGGGGGGCCAGGGCTGCAGCTACGGTCCCGCAGCCCACGCTTCGGCACCGTGACGGTCACCGTCCCACGGGACCCGGTGTCCCCCCACGAGCTGCCGAGGGCTCTGTGCTGTGGGGCTGGATCCAAGCAGGGCCGTGGGCTGCCGTGGGCACACCCGGGGGGGATGCGATGGCTCGGGGCCCTGGGGACCCGGCTCCTCCGACACCCCGCAGCTGCCCCTCTCTGCTCAGGGCACCCTGGGACCGGCCGAGGCCACTGGCGGGGCCTGGATGTGTCCGGCAAGGTCCCGGCAGGGCAGATGCTGCAGCAGAGCAGTGGGTGGAGAAGCAGCGTCTGCGCTGCCCACAGCACCGCAGTGTCCCCCGCACTGCCCACCGCACCGCAGTGTCCCCCGCACTGTCCCCGCACCGCACTGTCCCCGCACTGCCCGCTGCACCCTCCGCACAGCACGCTGCCCTGTCCTGCCCTGCGCTGGCCAGCCCACTGCATCAGCCGCTTGCACCATCCTGCCCACCGCACCGCACTGCATCGCACCACGCCGCACCACGCCGCACCACGCCGTGCCGCCCTGGCCAGGGCCGCCTTGGCCTGGGCAGAGCAGAGCAGGGCTGGGGGACCCCTGCACCCCGCGCACCCCATGCTCCCCGCACCCCTCGGCTCCCTCCAGCCCGGCAGCAGCGCTGGGGATGGGGACGGGGATGGGGACRGGGATGGGGACAGGGACCACGGTCGGCCCCAGCACTGCAGCATCAGCCGAGCGCAGCCACCTCTGACAGAAGCCACATCTGAGCCCCCACCGGCTGCGGCTCCCAGAGCCCCTGGGGACGTTAAACAAACAGCGTGTTGTCACCAGCTCCCGCTGATCGACCCGGCCGCCTGCGGTGGCCCCGGAGACCCCCGACCACAGCAAACCCACCCCAGGGAGCACCAGGCCGGCCCCACACACACGGCCCCCCTGCGCGGCTCCTGGGCGGCACGGGCACGCGCGGGGGCACACGCGGGGACGTACATGGGGGCACACGCAGGGACACCGGCACATGGGACYTGCTCCCTCCCCACGCGCAGCATCCGACCCCCTGCAGCACCTACGTCCCTCCCGCACCCCCGCACGGCGGCTGCTCCCACACACATGTGCACACACACGTATGCTGCATGCACACGCGTGCGCACACACACGTCACRGCCTTTGGACAAATGTGGAGCCGCGGCAGGGCCCCAGCGGGGCGAGCGCTGGGGTCCCCTGCACCCCCAGCAGAGACACCCCGCCATGCAGGCACCCCCAGGGCCAGCCCCCCGCCCGCCCCACGCCCCAGCCCGCGGRCAGGGCGGCCGTGGGAACGGGCACGGGGGCCGGAGGGCAGGAACGTCGCCAGCCCGCGCCCGGGGCAGCCCCCACCCCGCACCCCGCACCCAGGGCTGGCTGGGGACACCCCTGCCCGGGGACATGGCACTGGGGCCCATGGGAACCCCACCCCTGGGTGGGGTTGAGGTGCTGGTTTAGAGGCCGAGATTTCTGAGGGGCAGGTTTGGGGGGGGCAGGATTTTTAGGATGCGGATTTGGGGTGCGGGTTTGGGGCTTCTGGTCCGGGGCTCAGCCCCAGCCCCCCAGACCGGCCCTGCCGGGGAGCGGTTTGGGCGAGCAGCATCGGGGGGGCTCCGCGGGGCCTGCTGCCCCCCATCGCGCTGCCCGCAGGATGGGATGGGATGGGGATGGGGATGGGAATACGGATGAGATGGGGACGGTTGGTGCTGCCCCTCCCCGCCCGGGGGCTCCCGGCGGAGCCCCGGCATTGTCCGGCCTTTGTCCCCGCGGCCAGGGATGCGGGACGCGGGGGCTAAATGCTGCCCGACCCCCCCGGACCCCCGATCCCCCCCGATCCCCCCCGATCCCCCCGATCCCCCAGGATGGAGCCGCGCCCGTCGCATGACGGCAGATTCAGCGCAGCCAGGGCCGGGGGGGTCCCTCCCCAGCGGGGGGGCGCAGAGCGGGGCCCCCCCGGCCGCATCCAGCCCCCTGCGCAACCCGGCACCGCACCCCGATCCCCCCAACCCCGGCCCGGGGGCCCCCCCMCGCCCCCGCCCCGCAGCCCCCCCGATCCCCCCCCCCATCCCCAGCGGCTGCAGCGGCCGGAGCCGCCGGGACCCCCGGGGGGTCGGGGGGTGCCGGGGGGTGCCGGGGGGGTGCGGGGGGGCGCGGGGGGGCAGGTGCGGCCGTACCTCATCCCCGGCGGCGGCGGCGGCGTTGCGGAGATGGGCGAGGAGCCGGCGCGGCCCCGAGCAGCCGCATCCCGCCCCCGCCCCCCCGCCGCTCCCGGCCGGGATTTTCCAGCCGCCGTTAGAGGGCGGCAGTCGGGGGGTCCCCACGCCCCCCCCCCGCTCCGTGCCGGGGCGAGAACGGCCCCCCGCGCTGCCCGCGGAGCTCTCCATCCCCCCCGACTCTTTCCAGCCCCCCCCAAGCGCCAGGTTTGCAGGATCTGCCCCCTCCCCTGTCACCGCGCCCGGGGGGATCCGCCTCAGCACCCCCCGTCCCCAGCCCCAGGCCTCGTCCTGCTGCTCTGCCCGTGGCCGTGACCCGGGGCGCGACGCCGGGGCCACCAGCACCCACCTCCCGGCTGGGGCGTCCCGGCATCGCCCTCCCGGGAGCTCCCCGGGGGCGCGGGGCTGGGCGGGGGGAGAGGAGCCGGGCWGAGGGCGCACACACGGCCCCGACCCCAGCCCCGTCCCCCCTCGCTGCTCGAGGACCCTCAAGGTCACGGTGCTTGAACGAAAAGAACCCGGAGCCCGGTGACAGACAGCCCCGGCCCTGCTGCGGCACCCCCCGGGGGGAGGCACAGGGCTGGTGCGTGTTTCGGGTGCTGGGCCCCGAGAGACCCCGTAACACACTCGGGGCCAGCGGCAGGGACGAGCCGAAACCGTCCCCTGAGCTCGGCACGTCCCAAAGCCCCCGGCGCGACCCCCGCTGCCCCGCTCCCCTCTGCCAGCGCCCCGGGGCCCATCCAACCACAGCCGGGGGCTGGTGCTGAGCCCAGTGGCTCCCCAGCGCCAAGGCCTCGCAGGGCTGTTCCGTACTGGTAAAACTGGGGTGAGACCATCAGCGCGTTTGCCACCACCTCCGGTMGCCCAAAAGGTCGTGAGGGTTTTCCGAGTGCAGCTTGTGCCAACACCCGTCACCGCGACGCTCGAGAGACACCGGGGCAGGGTGGTGGCATCGGCGTCGGCGCCGACACGGCGGCCGGGTGACGGCAGGGAGGAAAACCAGAGGACAAGCGTGCCAGCAGCAGCGGGGACGGTGACAACCAGCCCCTCTGCCGATGGCTTCGCAGAGCGCGGCAGCGCCGGGGCTGGGGACTCGGCCCAGCGGCTTTTGTGGAGGACGATGCCCAAAAAGGCTCCTCGGAGCTGGGGACACCACCACAGCCGGTGYGGCCGCCGCCACCCCCGCCCTGGCTCTCGGCCCCGGCGCCAGGCACCGGCCGGGGTTCCTTGGGCTCGGCCCAGGCCCCGGGGCAGCTCCGGGGCCAGACCGGATCATCCACCTGGGATCATCCCGAAGAGCCGTGGAGGGAAACGTTCCTCCCTCAGCCCAAGCTGCCAAACACCAGCTCACCCACCGACCCCCCCTGCCACCGCCAGGCTGAGGGGTCCCGCCAAAAGCCTTTGGAATCCCCAATTKAAGCTGAGGAAGTAATTGTTCGGGATCTCAGCGCCCTGCCACGCGTCCTTGGCAGCYTCCCTCCGGGAGAGGGGCTGGTTCTGAAGCAGCGGGAGCCCACCCAGCCCTCAATTCCCTCCCCCTCWCGCAGCAAGGGGCCAGCGCGCGCTTCCCCGCGTTCCCCGGGGGAYGCAAACGGGGCTTGAAACGCCACAACTGGAGTTAAACAGACGGAAGTGCCCGTAACCACCTCCCAGCAAAGCACGAGGCATTTCATTAGTGTAAGAAACCCACTTGAAGTGTTTGCTGCGTGTTTCTGGAAAAGGAGTGCCAAAAAAAAGGGAAATCTTCAGGAAAACATCAAATCACGATTAGGACTGAAGAGTTTCGCTCGCCTGTGCCCCAGCCCACACCGTCCCGACGGAGCCCGCAGCCCCGGGAGCCGCAAGGCCGGGAGGGAGAGAGACATGGGAGAAATGTCTTTATTTACACGCGGAAAAGGCTCCCCGCAGCGCTTCGTTACTTCAGAGGAATGAACCTGGAGGAGTGGGTGGCACCGATGCCAGGCCGGCCGTGCTTCACCGGCTTGTAGGTGATGGAGAATTCCCCCAGGTAGTGACCGATCATTTCGGGCTGGAAGAGGAAGGAGAGATGCGCGTTGAAGGCAGCCACCCTCCCTCTGCCCCCCAGGAGCCCCCGGCCAGCACTGCGCCTCCCGGGAGAGGGGGGACAACACCTCGGGGGCTTTTTGGTGCACCTTCAGGTTGGATTTAATGCCAGGTACGAGCCTGAAACGCCATTTAATCCTGCAGCGGTATCGGGTCGCGGGACCCCACTCCCCCTCGCTGCAGGTTATCCCGCTCCCAGGAAACCTCACGGATCCGTTTCATCGGAAAACGGCGCCGGCGGGCAGGGAGCCAGGGCCGAGCGCAGCCAGCGCACATCCCCGGCACGTGCACGCTCGCAACAGCCACGTTATTTCGTAACTTCAAAGCTGCAGTGAAGCCTCGTGAGGCCTCGAGACCCCCTGTGAGCAGCCCATCCTCAGGACGGACCCTTTCGGGGGTCCCTCAGGGCCAGCCTTGCTCCAAGCAGGAGCCTCGGACACGGGGCAGCAGCAGAATTACACAAGGCRTTAAAAAATGAACGCAGACGCATTCGGGGTGCTCAGCGTGGATCAGGACCGAGCTCTCGGGACGCTGCCGCGACTCCTCACCTTGATCTCCACCTGGTTGAAGGTTTTGCCGTTGTAGACGCCGACCATGCTGCCCACCATCTCGGGGAGGATGATCATGTCCCGCAAGTGGGTCTTCACCACCTCCGGCTTCTCCATGGGCGGCGCCTCCTTCTTGGCCTTGCGCAGGCGTTTCAGCAGGGAGTGCTGCTTGCGGCGCAGCCCCCGGTTGAGGCGCCGGCGCTGCCGGGCGCTGTACAGCTGCATCAGCTGCTCGCTGGAAGGGACGGAGAGACTGAGCCCGCAGCGCACCCCGCGGGGGGCTCCCCGGGGACCCCGCACTGGCAGCGTTACCCACCCAGGGACTTCAAACAGCCCGGGCAAGACACTGAAGAACCACCCACAACCCCGTTTATCGGAGCTGGTTTAACGCAGCGCGAGGAAAGGGTGGTGGGTCTCTGCCGGAGAGGAGCAGCCCCCGGCCCCCCGCCCAGCTGAGGGGAGCGCCCCGCTGACAGCTCTTACTAGGACATGTCGAGGAGCTGGTCCAGGTCCACCCCCCTGTAGGTGAATTTCCGGAAAGTTCTTTTCTTCTTCTGCTCCACCTCCGCCTGCAGCGCCAGGAGGGAGGGGGGGTGTCAGGGCGGCCCAGGCCCGCGTTCACCCCCCCCCCACACGGCAAGGCCGCAGGCACCGAGCCCCGCAGGCCGCCGCAGCCCCCCGCCCCACAGGCGGCCCCTCCCGCTCCCTCCCACCGCCAGCGCCCCGCCGGGCCCAGCCCCGCGGAACCGGGCTGCCGCCGCGCTGAGGCCTAGCCCGGCCGAGGCAGCCACGGCCCCAGCAGGGCCCAGGGGAGGCCGGCCCCCCGCCCCGCAGGGAAGAGGCCGGGCCGCGCTCGGCGGCAGCGGCGTCCCCGGCCGCGGGMGGCCGCCCCCGCGGAGGATGGAGCCCGATGGCAGCCGCCGGCACCGCCGCCCGCACCCACCATCTTGGCCGGGTCTCCTCGGAAAGGGCCGCGCTTGGGCCGGAAGCGGCGGATCTCGCGAGAGCGGCGATGGGGCGGAAGGGGCGAGAAGTCCCGCCCCCCGCAGCCTCTGGCAGCGCTTCCGCCCTCACGTCCCTTAAAGGGGCCGCGCCCCGCAAGAACGTGGGGGACGAGCTATGGCGCTGGTACAGAGAACCGCTACACGGTCCTGTTGGAGGGACAGACCCTCCTCTTCCCCCCTAAACCTGCACCCAGGGCAGAGGGGGGCGAGCCTCAGCCCAGAGCGAGGGGCAGAGMGCAGGGGCAGGGGGCACAGGAGCAGGAGATCAGGGGCCCAGCAGCAGGACGGATGAGCCTGGAGCGGTTTCGGAGCCGAAGGGCTGTTTGTGTTGCAGTGGGTGGCACTGTGAAACTGCCCCAGGGTGGGACCCACCAGCAGCAGCGAGGGATCCCAGAGTCGCACATCCCAGTATCTGACACTCGCTCGTCTTGTGGGAAGGCAGCAGCCTTCATCTTTCAGTGACGGACCTTCATCTTCCGACGCCTTCCTGCTTCCCACACCGGCCGGGCAGCTTTTCCCGCTCAGGCTCCGAGGGGAGGTTTGAAGCCAGGACAGGCGTTGCAGCAGAAGGGACCACAAAGCCACCCCGCAGTCGCACTCGGCCGGTGCACGAGGTGCCTCCTCCGTCCCGTCCCGAGGACATCGCTCTGCGCCAGCCTCCGGCCCCGTCCTGCTCGCAGGGCGACTCGTCGAGCGGCCGACAAGTGCCACAGGCCGGCTGGGATTGTCCCTGGGCAGAGGCGAGTTGCAGGTGGATGCAATGGCCCGCGCTAACCTGGAAGAGCTGGGTCTGCGCAGAAGGAATCTGTCTCCAAAACCTTTGATCCAAGAAGAGCTTGAAGGGCGGCAGAGTAGCAACGACTTCAGGTCTCCTTCCATTCCGATGTCATTGCAGCGCCACGGTTTTGCGTTATACCACCTTCCACACAGCAGTGAGCTACAAACCARACCTCAACGAGGAAATCCAAGCGGTCGCACCGCATCGAAGGCGGAGCACGAAGTTAAGAGAACGCAGAAGAAGTGGCTCCCRTTCCGGCAGGGAAGCACCGCGCGCTTTGCGCTCGTGGAAGTAACCCAGCGAGGAGCAGAGCCAAGAGGATTCACAGCGAGCGGAACTGGCGCGATCCCAACAGGCAACCACAAAAAAAAACCTCTGAACTGATCAAAGTCCTTCCGAGAGCAACCCAGTGACCTCCAGCGGATACATCCCAAATTTCACGTCGTGCTGAGCAACGCCACGTCTGCTCCTGCAACAAGTCTTTGAAACTTGCAGCAGTGCGCTGCGCATTCCTGAAGGGCTAAGCCCCATTAGCGGCGATTAACGAGAGCAGAGCGGGCTAACACGCACAGATGCACACCCAGCAGCACACAACCCCCGCGAGAAGGTTCCTTGGGTAGGATTTGGTCTCGACACCGCAGCTGGCCTCAGACTCGCGCACGAAGGACAGACAACACGTCGCACGCTGCTGCCTTTGAGCCAAGGACCCATTTCACTACACAGGGCTCGTTTATCCTGTTAGGACAGTTCACTCCCCATGGGCTTAACCCCGCGTTTAGATGAGACAAACGCCGAAGCGATATTCTAGAAGATCCAGGTCAAATAGTTCTGGACAGTGACCTACACAGTAAAGTGCTCATCAATCCATGTTTTACGCTGCTCTCGGCACTTACAGAGAAACCCCCCAAAAAGGAGGTACAGAGTAATTAGATCAATCTGAGGTAGCAAGAGCACACTTACTGCATCGGGACAGAAATTAGGAACGTGACCGCTGAGTAGGACCACGTCACCAGGAAAATTACCTCCGAATTTCGAAAGCGGGGACAGAGAGAGACGAGGGGCACTCTCCTGGAGGCGCACAAATCCACGAGGTACAAGCTACGAGGAGCAGCGTAGGTAAGAAAGCGCTTTCCACAGCGCCTCGCAGCCTGAGGGTCAGAGGAAGRGCAGCATTCAACCCGCGCCCGCCACTGCCACCAACGCGCCAACGGCCGGACACGGGCGGCCCCGCTGCAGCCCTGYGACGGGCACGCCGAGGGGTGCAACAGCCCTTCGCCACGTCAGATCCAACCCAGGGGGGAGCCAGCTCTTCAGCCCCCCCCGAGCACCTCCGGCGGTGCCACCCCAGCCCCTTCGCCAGCACAGCTCATTCTCTCACGGAGAGGGCGCGAGGAACTGCCGACTTACTGCCACTGCTAGCCGTTTAACAGTCCACTGAGGCACAGCGTAAGCCTGTATGCTGATGTTAAGACGTGATTTTCAAGGCTGCCAATTGATTTCTCATGAAAACACAAATTCACAAGGAACTTTTTTGTCAAAAGCAAAAAAAAAAAAAAAAAAAAAATGGAGACAGGCTTGTGTTTCTAATCCAAATGTACTTCTCTTTATTCAAACCAGGGGTAATCACTGGTTAGTGCAAAATGCACCTAAACCTTTTGCCTGAGGGAAATCTACATCTTAACAAGGCCTCCGTTAACCCCTAATGAAATCCACAGAGGATTTGAAAGCATTTGAAGCACAGATCCAACACCGCGCTTCGTAAGTGACTCTGTGCGTCAACAAGTCTGCACCTGCCTTGTTACCAGTTCTATACCGTCAGGTAACAAAAGCAAAATACACTCAGTAGATTTCTTTTAACTCCCAGAGTTTCTGAACCATCYGCCCCACCACTAATGTCAGGAGTAAGGGGGTTGCAGCTTACCCTCACTTCCAACAGTGCTAACGGAAACCCTGTTTTAAATTAAAAAATAAGCCAGCATACATAGTAGAAAATTTCTCTTAAAAATTTCACAATCTGTAAATGTATATATTTTTTTTCTTTTAAACATAAAAGTTTACAATATACGGTAAAACAAAGGCTCAGGAAAAATAATTTCAAAAAAAAGAAACCTGAAGTTTTGAATTAAAGCTGAAGACATTTTTAAAACCCTGTAGTTTGAACCAGTGACATTTTCTTTATTTGTGCTGATGGGTTAGAGAAAGGAAAATATTTAAAAACTGCAGTCCAAACACCCACAGCTTTGCCTTCAGAAGCCATCTTCCCCCACCCCCCAAAAAAAAAATGTTGTTAGGTTTTTCTTCCATCAAGTATGTGATTGTCACAAGTTCAGAAGTCTGGGATTCCTGGGTTCAGCTGGTACCAGACATCCCTGTGTGGACAGAATTCCCTGATTGCCAGCCCACGCTAGCGCCTGTAGGGGTGAAATCCTTGCACATTATGGTTCTGTCCTCGTCCAAAACCACTTCCTCCTGCAGGTGGGCCACTTGATGGTTGCACCGAGGGGCCTCCGTAGGGAGGGGGTTGCTGGCTGGGATCAGAGAAACCTTGTCCGAAACCACTCAAGTCTTGTCCATACCCTGGGGAGAAGGGGAAAAAGGCAGCAGAGTAAGCTTCCAGTATCACCCACACGCACAACAGCAGAGGCGCAAATTCAAAACCTGACGCCGCTCCCTCCCCCCATGCACGGCCTCAGGAACAAGCACCTCGGTCTAACACGTTAAGATAAGCAGCTGCTTTCAGTTCTTGCAATGGTAGTTTTCACTTTTGAGGTAATCCTACCCAGGCTGGTAGTTAAACTATCGTATTACGGCTGTTCAGAAGCTTGAAGTGGCTTGCAGGTTTGCTGTCAGCTCATTCTGAATAGTTTTTTTGTTTTGGGTTGAGTTGTTTATTGGCTAAAAACTAGTACTGTCAGGTTCAGCAGAGATGAAGACGTAGCAAGGAAGTCTTTCCTGAAATCTCACAGCTATTAAACTTCAGCGCCTCAGACCGAGTGCGCAGAGTTATTCGACTCTGGCTTTGCAGACTCAGCTCCACCGTCTTCCCTGGACAGTCAAAAACTTCCTTTGCTGACAAGACACGCTGGAGAAGACAATCTTAAATTCCCTTTCAAAAACAGAGTACTGCTGCCCGAATATATATTTTAATTAACTAATCAGATCTCTTTCAAGGAATGCTCAATTCAAAAAATGTAAATTGAAACACGAGGGGGCAAAGTTGGCAAAGCAGAATCCAGAAGGTTGCGACTACTGCACTTATTATAAACTTTATAAGGGAACCCTTGGTCCAAATTTGCCCTTAGAAAGAACTAACATCCTTCCCCGAAAACTCACTGCGCGGGCAGGCTGAAGTATWTTTGTTGCAAATTCAAAAAACAAAGCTCCATTTCAAAACCTGACACCCTCTTGCTACTGCAGATGGTGGCGATAAGGTAAGAGCAGTCCGTAAGCAGCTCTGAAGCCCTTCTCCCACGGCCCCGACACCCCCAGCTGCACCCCAGGTCAGTTAGCTTTAAGCCTGAGCGGGAACCGTGTCTCAACAAGTTCACGCTAACGCACGCTGCAAGTTAACGCTTCACTTGTTCTTCCTCAACCTGAGGAACTGAACGCTTCTCCCCTCCTGCTACACTGTCCTCCTGACCACTCAGTAAGGCTGCGACCACCGCTCTGCAACGGGATCCACGCCAAAGACCAGGTTCAGAATCGGTTTAGAGTAAGCAGAATTTGGGGATAGGGAGAAAGGGTGAAGACAAAAGACTTGCTGGAATTCTTGCTGCCARTATGAAAGACAACTAGATGTAAATTAACAGTGAGAAATTGAGAAATTTAATAAAAGTTCACATAATTAAATACGACTCTTAATCGTAACAGTGGAATCAGTGCAAGCCTCTGCTATGAAAGATGGTATTAAGAACCCTAATTACTAAGTACATTTCTGCAGTTCTGCTTCTCTCTGTGCAGGCTTAAAGCAGGTTTAACTCTCTTAATCCAAAACAAAGTCTCTTAGCATGTCTTCAGTATTTCAATTTCAAGCTCTGCCTGTCTCTCAGGACTTGCTAGCACTAATGAGCCTTAAAACACATCTATCACAGGCTTCTATTAGCTCAAAATGCTAATCCAGTCATTTTTTTTTTCAGACGGAGATAAGCAGGCAACCAAAAATACAATTTAATTGTTTGCCAAGAGGTGAGGCTCGGAGTGGGGGGAAAAAAAAACCCTCAAGTTATTCTCACTATCCGCTGCAGTGTTACACCATTAAGTGGTGGAAACCACAGCTCTCGATTTGTTTATCRCAAAGGAAACCTACAGCACAAACCTGAACAGCCAGACATTTAAGTACATATTRTCTTCCCCCTGCTTTCTTAATTCCTGCTGCAGCTCTCGGCTTGCACCAGCACCTCCACCCTCTAAGGGAGCTGAGCCGACCATCAYGGTTTTACTGTCTTGCTTATGAACCTGAGCTCAGTTCGATTACAGGGGATAAAGCCTCGCCAGTGCAGCAGCTGGGGAAGCAAACAGCAGCGTCATTCATACTTCAGTCGCGAGTTTCCACTTCAGCCAGCTAATGAACATCAAGAACTGCATTGCCCCTACTCACAAAAGTAAACATTTGAGCCGCATCCTTCCCCCCACCCTCTTAAAAGAGACCCTGCAAGAAACACAAGTTAATTTCCCAAAGGCAGAGATATCAAGAGCATTGGTTGTAAATAGGCACCACCTACCTAGGTTTCTCACTGCTCAGCCTGACCATAAGAGTGTAAACAAAGTATTGGCGCGTAGCCTGAAGGGTCTTGAGAATAGGTACCCAGCCCTAGTAAGAAATGAGGAGACCAGGGTGACGAACCCCAAGAGAGCCCTGTACAGAGATAATTTTTCAGGGTGAGGGAGACACACCCATGTTAGTGTTTAATTTACTAGTGTTTACATTCATCCTAGCTGCAAACATAACAGCATTTAAGATGCTGTCGAGCCAGGACAAATCTTAAAATGCCACAATGATTAGATAACTCAGTGCCTCTTTAAAGCCCATAAGCTTTATGCATTTATGTAAATACATGCAGATCAGCTAGACTGCCTATTGTACAGCAATGCTGCTAACTAATTTGCGATCGCGTGAAGTGCTGAAGCTCTTTAAAAAAGGTTAAAAGATTTTACACACAGCTTTATGAACAGGTGGATGATTCTGTGGTACTGTAGCATATTAAAATACCTCTATCCCCGTTAGCACTTGTAACAGCTTTCAGGCTAGAAAAGCACTCTTGAGGCGAGAGACTAACTGCAGTTGTGGTTTAAACAACTAACCTTCTTAGCCTTCTTCCTCAAAATGCAGTACTACACACCTCTTCCTCCCTACCCAGCACTCTTCAGAGACTAACTAAGAACACCTGAAATACTTCACTGGCAAAGAGGTTTCCTAGCGTATAGAAGAGGCAAGTGGTACCATACACACCAAATACTGGACCCTCCCCCTCCCCAGTTTTTCACAATGTGGGAAAACAGATTCTTAACTTCCAACCCATCCCAAATATTGGCTCCCCCCTGAATATAAATGATTGTGCACAGATTTATAGTTTATTTAGTAGGGACCACCCCCCTTCAAAAAGAGTCTGCAAAGAGACAAGTTCTGGCAAGACAAGAAAAACTTCCTCAAGTCACAGAAGGGCAAAGCTATCTATGAAAGCAACTGTGTTTATAACAAACAAGTTGAAAAACATTTCAAATTCCTCAACATGAGGACATATGCTTGCTTTATAAACACATCTGAAAGGCTAGTCTTCCTTCAGAGCCTGCTTTACAYTTTTGGAACTTCAAATAGTATCTATTTAAATAACTTTACTAAGTGTTCATTTCATAACAGTTTCTGCAGGCATTTTAAATGAAACAGGGAGGCACTAACACACATGGAGAACTCGTTCACRTGGGGAACAGTCTTAATCCATGGGCCTACTGCATGCAAAAAGTTCACTTCAGAAGTAAAAAAATGACCAATTACAATCCCTTAAAAAAAAAAAACCAAACCAAAAAACAAAAAAAACCCAAAAAACAAACCAAAAAAAAAAAAAAAAAAACAAACCAAACCACCAAAACAAAAAAAAAACCCCACCCAAAACAGTATGCCACAAACAGCTCTGCGGACAACACTGCTCAAAAATAGGGCTGAGTGGAAGAGCAAGATGAGAACTCCCTCCCAGCTTCCACAGGAAGAAGCAGAAATTTTCCTCAGGAGCACAAGCACTTGTCTAGCAATTATTTTTTTTTTGTAGTACTGTCTGCCTGGCTTAAAACTTGTCACATCAATGTCTTCTATCAGCTATCTGAAACAGTTATCTACACAGCACAATTAAGCTTTACACGCTTCTGACAGAACTATAACTTGAGATAGACAGGAAATGAATGGGGGGAAGGGAGGAAAAGGCATGCAGCTTGCATTCTTACACCCTGTACTGCTTGCCTCTCGACGCTACTCTTACTCTTGAAGTCTATTCTCCCATCTGATCAAAGTCAGTTACACAAAAAAGTTGACTACAAGCTCCGTGAAGCTCTTGCAGAAAAAAGTTTTAACTACAGATTCAGGGAGAGTGCAAATCAGTAACTTATCCTAGCAGTGCACAAGTCTCTGAAGACTATTTCACAGCATACAAGCAATGTTTTAGAGTTGATTAAGAAAACACCCTCTGGCTAGAATACTGCAWGATTTAAGGATCGCTTGAGAGCTGGTGGCTGGCATTCCCATCCTGGAGAGAAGTGCCTTCAGTCTTAGCAAACTGTTTCTGAACACTGACTTTCTGCCCAAGTATAAAAGAAAAGCAGGAAGGGAAGATCAAGCTGAGTTTATTTTATATGCGGTTACTTACCAAACTGACTATAAGGGAATTCTGGCTGAGCAGTTGGGGGTTTGCTCATGTCCTGAGTTGCCTGAGATGGTGGTGGTGGTGGTGGAAAAGCTAGTGGTGTTGCCCCTGGAGTGGCAGGTGGAGGGGGTACTCCAGGTGGGGCAAACTGGTCAGGTGGAGGAGGTGGAGCACCATAACCAAAACCTGAAACACGAGGGAAGTACAATACATGTGAAAAGACACAGGCAAACACCACCCTGACTTCTTGCTTGGCCTCAGAGTATGATACAATTTTTTTTAAATACTTATAAGTCTACTAAAACCAAAGTGTTTGTTACCTACAGCTGGCCATACAGTAATTCACTCCTACACTCTGGCAACCACTGTGGCTAAGACCCCAACAACATACCTTCTGACATGAAAAATCTCACCCCAAAGGAAGACGGCAGCCACATCAGAGAAAGTGATAAAGCAGAACTAGGGACCAAACTCTATGCGCTCACACGTGCACGTGAGAGGCATGAGGAGGAAGCCGTATTATTCAAGATCTTAGGGAAAAAAAAAAGATATCCCAAACAAATGGTTTCTACATAGCAGAACAAGCAACTCTAGATAACTGGGTGCTATTTTCCACCTTCTTTTTTAAACCAGGTTTGTGACTAGACTTTTCAAAAGGTGGCCTGAGGGGGTAGGTGCTAAAACCCTATTGACATTTCCAATGCCAGTTGCGACCTTAATTCCTTAAGCTTCTTTGAAAACCCCAGCCTGTGTCTAGCCCAGGTCACCATGCAGTAATCTCTAACTTTTCTCTCAGATGTTGTAATAGGGGTACACCATAAATCCAAATTCGTTTAGCAACACAGATTTAAACTAGAGAACACAAATGATTACTGCACCCAAGAAAAAAGTAACCCAACTCACTGATAAAAATACTTATATAGTTAATAATAGCTCAGAATATACAATCTAGGCAAAACATCTAAGGATAGATGAAACGTAGGGGAAAAAATCCAAGTCCAGAGAAAGATGAGCAAAAGCTGAAAACCAAATGTGGTGATGGACTGTACTCAAACTCCTGTAGGTCACTTACTAAATGGTGGAGGGGTGCCATAGCCCTGTGGAAATCCTTGTGGGGGTGGGAATCCTCCAGGAGGTGTAGAGACTATGTATGAGGTAAATGGTGGTGGTGGTGGAGGAGCTCCCCTTCCTGGAGGAGGTGGTCCATATCCACCTAGAAAATTAAGAGAAATCAAGAACCAAAGCGGCTTAATAATGAAAAGTTGCTGCTGAAGTCAGCATCCTCTAGATGGGGTAAAGCTGTTTGATAGATTTCAGACGCAGTCTCAGCCTTCTATGAATTCTTACTTTAGGAAATATTTGTCCTCCAAGAATCCCTACTGTAAATAATTGCAGTTTAGAACATAATTCTTTGATAACAAATTAGTGCGGTTGGCAACAGCAGGATGTATGTCAGCTCCCATTACTGATTTGTTAAGAATACACTATCTTCTCCTTCGTCCTTTCAGGACAAATTCAATCAAGCTTTTAAATGTAGGTTAAATACTACAGAAATCCACAAATCAATGCAAATTCTTAAAGAAACTGCATCCTCGCTCAGTACAATTTTTCTTTTAAAATTGGTCCCRTATAACATACTTACCAATTGCCTGTCCAGCTGGCACCCACATCCCTAAAACAGAACAAAAAAAGTGACTTATACATGCATTGAAGCTCTATACTATGAAACGGGAATGATTTAAGAGAAAGTTGATCTTGCTCTGGGCTCTGGAATAGACTGGGTATCCTCCCAGTGTCCCTTACAGATCTATTTTTATGGTCCAAGAAATAGTCTTAGACTATTTCTGAATATGCAATTCTGAAAGGACTGAATCATTCAGCAAATAATGCATAGAAGAGACAGCAGACCCCAAACTCAAATCAGATGGAGCGTTCAAGAACTGCGAGCACACCAACTGCAAGAAACTATACTAGCATAAAGAACAAAAATACAGAGAATCACAGCAGACTACACATCCAAAGCATTTTTAATATACCACCAGGTTTATCCTAGTTATTTTTGAAGTTTTTGAACCATAAAAACATCATCTTCTGCATTCGTTGCAGCATTAAGATTGGAAGATAAATGCATTTATGTTTTACATTGATCTTTCCAGTAGATCAGATATCATTTTCTCTACAAATAACCACATTGAAAATAATCTAGTTCCTCAATTTGTGCAGTTGCAGATTAGCACATCTGTGCAGAATGTCAAAGCCTCAGCTGTAGCTTTCAAGTTAATAAGCACCACGGGGAAACAAGCAGTCCCTCCACTGAGGTATCATCTATTGTAGCAATAGATGAAGCAGTGACACTCCCTTTAGCCCCCCAGGTGAAAATTTCTCATATATCAGAGCAAGCAAGTTCTGTTCTGTCAAACGCAACTCAATTATACCACCATATTTCTCCATAAGTTATCAAAATTGTCTTTGGATGAACTCAGCTTATTTATCCTGTCTTCAAAATCTTGTGGGGCTTATGGCCATCAAACCCAAAACACATGGCTGCTCCTTTCAGCCCGGAAGGGTTCAAGCTAAATCAAGAAAATTATATGCAGTAAGTGCTCCCCTGCACCACTGCTAGCCCCATAGCTGCTTGTTATTTTTTCCAGGCTACATTAAGCAATAAAATCCAAAGACAGGACCATCTGTTTTTCTCTCATCCCTTTCAAATTTTACTTATAACTTCCTCTGAAACTGCCTCATCCTTGAAAACCCATATTTCAACAAAATTTTTCATTAGGGTCTCAGGCAGGCCACAATCCCACAGCTGGAGTCACAGCTTGAGCCGTTGAGCTTTCTCAACACCTTCTCYGCATTACCCAAAACCAGGCGAATTCTATGTGGGGAGAGGCAGAACCAAACAGAACAGGCGCAGCACTGCCCGGGACACGTGCCAGACTCGGCACAACCCACTCACTTCTGCCCTACGGAACAAAGTTTTTTGGGAAAAGAAGTGAAGGGACAATATCTCAGCAGACCGGGGAAGGAGTGACGTGTGGAATTTTAGTTCCGCTATCAATAATCCAGCACAGCCACAGCACTGATAAACCTGGGAACACCGTCCTCTGCCAGCAGGACCAAGCTACCCGCGAGCTGTGAAGGCAAGACTCGGGACAGTGACTCCGAGGGGAGCAGGGCAGTACCTTGAGGGCCGTATCCTTGCTGCCAGGTCGGAGGGGGCTGACCTGCCCAGCCGTTGGCAGCGCTTGGCATGATCCTGCTTCCCCACTGGCTGGCACCGGGGGGCCCTGGGGTTTGGCTTTTGCTATCGCGGGGTTCTGCACGTTTCACCTCCACCTAAACAAACAGAGTCACCATTTAGGAGAGATGGTGCAGGTTAATACACCCCCCTTCCCTTCACACACACCCTTAATTACACTTAAGACTACACTTAGCATCTTATGACTTATGTCTAAATACTTAATTATTAAACTTAAGGCCAGTAATTTAAAATGTTTCTCAGGTACAATATATATGATGGTAAGACATTACAAGTCCTACTATTGAGGTATTTCAAGTAAAACACATCCTACAAATCACTTATGTTTCATCATAGTACAGTATTCATTGGCTTTAATCTTAAAACAGCAGTACCCTCTTACAACGGCTCTTCACTTAAAAAAAGCATAATCTTTTAAATTATTTATATAGTAATTTAACATTTAAGGCAGGGGGTTACAAAGATGACATTTTCCGTAAAAAAAGAACTTTGAGTAAAGAGTACGCTCTGAAAAAGGGTACTAATGCTTTAACCATTCAAACATGTTTGGGGTTCATTTGAAAGTTACAGTTTAAACCCACCCCATCTAACTACAATTTCAGCTCTGCTCATACCTGAGAAACACACATTTGTTTGTTTGTTTTTTTGTTTGTTTGTTTTTAAAACTTAGATTTTATTTAAATGTCTAATGGAAGATAAAGACTTACCTTCCCCAGGCTAACGCTTAAAGAATCTCAATTAACTCAAACAATGTCAGAGGGAATGGATGTGATAAGAGAATCTTACATTACATCTAACAAAAAAGTAAACAAACATGCAAGTAATAAAAATGGACAGTTGAGTCAATAAGAAGCAAATCTTCATACTGTGTTAAGTCAGTGACAAAAGCCCTCCTGTTTTTAAAATTAGTAAGCCACAGTGCTTAACTTATTTTATTCAAAGATAAAATGTCCTAGTGTTCCAAGCCATCGAATAAGTGCATTTGACCTACTTAAAATAAGCTGCACATTCAATATAAACCTCTCAAAAAAATCCAGTTTCTGATTTAATGAAACACTCTCAGCACTCATGCATGCTGAATTAAAGTCTTTTTTATTTTATGATTAATTTTAATGGGTGCCAGAGTACAAAGAAAATAAATCTCAACCATCAATGGGCCTGAGTAGTATGGAAAATAAAGTATTCAGAATTCTTCCTGCCATGTCTTAAAAACCATTCATGTCAGAGAACAAACAGGAAACAGGCACAAGGCAAGGACAAAGCCCCCCGCCCCCACCCCACTGCAGATGCCCCAAGGACACAAGACATGACAGTAACCAAATCTCTGTCAGCTGAAGGCCCTTCCAGAGAGGAACCAAGGGAATTTTTCAAAGGACTCAAATTAATGAGTCTTAACACATTTGCCTTGAGGGAATTCAGTTATTGCTTACAAAAGCAGAGTCCTTCTTGCAATTTTAATTTTTTTCCTTTCAACAACATATGGATTCATTTCAGCAATACCTTTTTAATTACCAAAAAGAAAGAGATACCATTTTTAAAGTAGGCATTATTAGTCAATGAAGAGAGCGGAGTATCTGGAGTTCATTAATCTACGTGGAAGAATTCCATTAATTTTTCAGTGCACAGTTGGAAGCGGTGAACTGCCAAACTGAGGACTGAAAAATCCCTGTGCAATATTCTTAGCGCCGAGGTTAAAATTCTACACCTGCCTGAAGCCCAGTTTACACCAAGAAATGAGGCATCTCCATTGCTCCTAGCTGAAAAAACACGACACGTTGCTGCTTTTTATGTCATTGAAAGGAAAAAAAAAAAAAAAAAGGCAAAAATAGATTATTTCGGTTTGGTACTGAGATTGTCCGGGAAACAACGGAGAACTCTGAACTGGCACTGATGTATTCCGAACACCGGCAGCATCAGAGGTGACATTTTGAAGGCTCACACAGGGTTCTCCRTACTTCCCCCGACCCATCACAGCAGATGTACCATCCTTTGCTCCTGTTTCTATCTAGCATGCTGCTCTGTGATACATAAACGGCTTAAATGAGAGGCCGTAAGTTCAAGGTAATTCCAAGGAAAGATCAGAGGATGTACATAGGATATAGATAAYTCACACACATACCAATGTGAATTTACTGCTGTCAGTGCCTCTGCTCACAAATGGGAGTGCTCAACTGCTCACAAGAGGAAAATACTAGTAATCAAGAACATACACTAACGTTCTTGATYACACAAGCACATTTCGTCATGTGCTTCATTTCCACTATTAGAAAATCAGCCCACCCCTCAGCCCCAAAACAAGTTCATAGGAGTAAAAGGCATTATATACCGCACAATTAACCAAAATTCCACTGATATGCAAGAATATATCCCCTGCTAGCTAAATAAATGCTTACGAAATACCAGCACACAGAGAGACTTTAAAAGACAATGYAAAATTATACAATGCAATAATTTAAGAAAAGTGACAGTGTTCTCGTGTTTCCTTGAAACCTGTTCACTCTAAGGTTAGCAGTTTTAACGCTTACTTTGAAAATTGTGGATATACTGTAAAGCTGCAAGGACTCTAAATTTAATTTCCTGTGGTTAATTTTTCTTTAAGAAGTTATCTTCTCTGTATAAAACCTGGGCGTCCTGCAACAATTTGCTTTTAGGGTTTTYTTCCACAGGTACAAGCATGTTCCTTGCCGAATTACATCAAAGCAAGCCTAAAAAATTCCTCCCTATCAAACACCCATTTGCTGACAACACAGTATGAAGATGAAACAACCAGAGGTCACTTAACTGCATTGTGGTTAAATACTATATAGAGTACGTGGGTTTGTATCAAAGTTTCACAGTAAGTGACCCAATTTTTTAAAAAACCAATCCTTCATGATGTTTTTTCCTTTTTTCTTTTTTTTTTTTTTTTTTAAGTTTATGATTATATAAAGTAGATTGTCTCACACCACCTCAGAATTTGAGCATCAAATACACATCTGAAGGAGTGGTATCTTAAACCAAGCCTTGAACAACTCAGATTTCATTGGGACTCTGATTTGCAAACAGCTGGAAACAACTAACTTCTATCCTTGYGCCTAAGCAGTGGTGAAAACACAGGTAGTCATCATCAATTCGGTGTGATGTAGCTCTGCTCAGCCAGAGCAGCCCCCCAGGTCTGTCAGCACAAGGCCTTACCCAAAACAAAACAGCCCACAGCCTAAGTTCTCAGGCTTTCAAGATCTGCCTCTTCTACGGCCTCAGCCACAAGCTAACTGCCCGTTTAAGCAAACTCAGAAGACTTTCCCCACCTTCATGGATAAAGCCCCGAATTTGGACATAGATGCTCTCCCGCCTAACTGAACCAATAAYTTCTATTCACCAGTGAAACTGCTAGTTGCCCAAGACTTGGTTCTTTCTTAAGGTAAAATAAAACTACAACTACACACTTTTTTGCCCATGATGTCGTGAAAATGCATGTTGACAGCCTGGTCCACTGATTGTTCGTCCTCGAAAGTAATAAATCCAAAACCTAGCCAACGACGAAGAGTGAATCAAGGTAGCAGGGTGTTGTGACACAAAACAGGATGATGAACAGTATTAGGGGCGGACCAAGGGTTCAAGCAGGGGTTTCAGATAACCGAGACTTGTGTTAAATTTTCAAAAAAAGTCAATCTGAGAAAATTGCAATGGATACYTCCTGTAATTAGGCAATTAATGCCTCATCTTGGTTTCACACATGCAACTTACAAACTGAGCTTGTTAACCATCTTTTAATTTGATTTATTCCTAACCCACCTACCAGGAAATGGAAAAAAAGTGCTAATATAGTCATAAATATAACTGTGCCACATGATTAAAAACAAAATACTTGTGGGACAGCAGATTAAAGTCAAGCAACTTTGCTGCTCCTATCTTTGATTCAGACTGGGTTCCCAAGGAAAACCTATTATGTCCCTGCTCCCCAAAGCTGCAAAGCAACTTCCTCCCATCCCTTATCCCGCTCTTCCAATTAGGGAATATTTTCCGTGGAAAATAAGAAAGTTGTCTTTGAAATGTAGCTGTTAAAGCATGAAAAATTTTACCACTCCATGGATGAATGAGAAGCTTCAGAAACTAACAACCTAGATCAGAGGTTCTCAAGTTTTCCACACCTTAGAAAAAGCACGTAACAGACATTACTCCTTCCAAACACAGCAACCCCTGCCAGGCTAAAGAAGTGTTGCTTATATAGAATGCGATACTTGCCATCACATCCCTTAATCTATTTTATTTCTTATATTTCCTGCTGCTTTTCTCTTGCAAATCTACGCAAGGCTTTTCAGTCCCTCTTTTTGCCCAAGACATCGCCAACTGCTCCAGATCCTCCAGATCCAGGTAGCTCCAGATCCCCAAGGRTAGCTCATTCCCTTTTATCTGACCACAGCCCTCAACAGCGGCAGCTCAGCTGAATCCAGCAGCTTTTTAAAAGGTTGCAGGGAGTGTCTGATGCCTGTAGAAGATGCTGGAAAAGAGGCAAAGGCCCAGGACTAAATCGCTTTTTGAGGTCACGCTTTGAGAACCACTGCACTTAGGTTGTAGCTGCTGGTACTGCCGAGAGAGTGGCAAAATAGTGGTTAATCTCACAGAACACGAAGGCTGGTTCATGCCATCAACCACTCACTGCTGGTGTAACAACCAAATCCCAGGAAAGGTAAGAACACATGCAGTACATAAATTGTGCCATTCTTTAGATTAGCTAAGGGTAGAGCAATAAAAATTAGAAAGAAAAACGAGGTGCGGCATCAAAAGCATATGGAACATGGATGCATTTCTGCTTTTCTGAAACCCAAGATTTCCCCCTTGGTTTGCATTTTGCTTTGCAGCTAGTGCTGACAGCAGCCATATATTGCTCTAAAGCGTTAAACAGAAATACAGTATCTATAACAGTTAGTGTCTCTCTAAGCTTATCCAACTGGGTTGGGTAAGCCCAAAGAGGCCTATTGTAGAGAAAGTTTATATATAAAAAAAATACACAAAGATACAGGCCAAAATAGATTCCAGCAGGTCAAATTCTGCTGTCAGCAACAAGAGCAAAAGACATCACTAAAATAAACTTAAAATAAAAAGGAAAAAACTTAGCATTTCCCACACACAAGAGACTGGCAGTATAAACGAAGTTTTGTTGACCTGTGATGAAAGCAGCCTCAAAATTGAGAGCAGCATTTCATCACAATATATTTGTCTGAGGTTAACTAGAAATCTAAGTATTAGAGCCAAAAGAAAAGCATTTGTATTTAAATCACACATTTACTACTACAGTCTTTATCTAAAAAGACATGGGAAAGAAAAACGATGGATACCATCTATATACGAAGATTGCTTGTTTAACTTGATTCCAAGAAGACTGAAGGAGGGGAATAGATTGTGGTACGGGATGGGGTTTGGAGGGAGAGAAGGAAGGAGAATAAGAGGTCATTGAGGAAGCCAGTAAAGAGGGAAAGAAAAAAAAAAAAAAAAAAGGGATCCCAAAGGGTCAAACACCACAAGATAAGGAACAGAGAAGAAATCGGAGTACAATACACAGCAAAATTCCAACAACATGAAATTTTAAATACAGTGAAAGTGATGAAGTCTATCATCCAGTAGCTTTATTTTCTGAAGGACAGGACTTTATTGAAGACTAGAGAAACTAATTGCATTTAGCAGGAATCCAAGTGGACTACCAAACAGAGCAATGATGCTGGTTTGAAGCCAAGGGGAAGAAGAGAACAAACACAGCAAGAACCTGTAAATTACTTCACAGTTTTTGGTTTAGCCAAGAATAGAAAGCATGAGAAGCAGAGACGGCAACAAAGCCACTGTTTCTTTTAAGGTGTAACGAGGCTGGCTGTGCTTATCCTTGGGACTCTGAAAAGACTTTTGATGAAAGCACTGCTCGCAGGAGAGCTAGCAGAAGTAGGTAGGGACTGTGAGTAAGCAAAGACAACTTGGATACTTGAAGACACACAGTCGTTTCCTCAAGGGCATCACTGTAGCTCTGACACTAACCGAAAATCTGGCTCCCAGTGTTCTTGTGAGAAGCTGAAGGTAGATGAATGTTACAGGGATTAGTAACAGGGATAATTTCTCCCTCCTCCTACCAGCAAACTAGTAAAATGACATGCAGTAAGGGATCTGTTCAAAACGCAAGGATGGTAAAGTTAATGGAAGAAGGCAAAATTCAGAATGGTATGAGTAGAAAATGGCAGTGAATTGGCCTTTAAATTTTATAAATATATAGTCATTTAGGCATCGTGTTAAAAGGACAAGTGTCTAGACTGAGTAGCACTCTATGCAACAGAATACAGATCAGAAAGAGAAGGCAAGAGAAAAYGTGTTCTGGGATGCGTGACCAGGAKTACCGAATACAAACTATGAGGAGTTTTTCCTAGCATACCCCCAGGGACTAACAAGGCCATTTTTGGAGATGACAGTCAGTTACCACACTACATAAAAGAATGTAACAGAACAAAAATGAAAGCCAGAGCAACAGGATTCAAGAACACTGTTTAAGACGTCAGATGAATTAAGGCAGAAAGTATTCTGCAGTACATCTGCACGCTGGATGGAGACAGATAGGTTTTCAAACCTGCGCACATCTGTCACTTCTGCTTTAAGCTGCCACCTAGGAAGWGGACCCGAAGCCCTCTATTTTTTTCTTTTTTTAGTATAGCTTTAAGCAGAGAAGCAGTTAATTGAGACCAGGATTAATCCAGACCAGGCATGATGTTTTAGTACCTTYTTCTCAGAGGCTGCAAGGCTGGGATTAAATATGACAAAGATATGGATGATACAATAATTACTGAAATATTTCAGAACTTCAGCCACAAATTATACTCAGATGCCCGTATCTTTGTCTCCACTGCCTCCTCTATTTAAAATCAGATGCTCTAGAGCATTTAAATAGATGAATTTATGTTCTGCTTAAATAAAAGGTATCTGTTGAAAGAAGATTAAGATAGCTAAAGCAAGAAAACAAAAAAACAAATATATTGAAACTTCGTTTACACTCCAATAAAAGACAAAGCCCGTCCCTCCTCTGACTGTGGAACTGGCCTGTACCTCTGTGATAAATTATCACCTAGAGAGAAGAAATCTAAAGAGATATCGTTAATCACAGTCAAACAATTCACAGAGAGAAAAGAAAAAAAAAAGAACTTACTTAACATTACCATACTTTACTATGAAACACTTAAATATGTCACTAAGGATGTATGTCTAAATTAAAAATAAAACTAAGACTTAACAGCTTAATAAATATGAAGTGAAGAATATATTTCTTAATAATGAGTCAGAAGAGAAATGAAAGTTCAGATGGCAAACTATTCTCTAGCATGTAAAACATGCTACAAGGTGGTCAGTGCAACTAAACTTCACGTATTTAAAATATTGCCTCTTAATTGTCAAACAGATGACAGATGCAATGGAAGGTGGATGACATGAAAATTGCTTCATATTTTGACCAAACGTTACCAACTTGACTAAACAGTCTAGTGGAACTTCCAGTTCTTTTTTTTTTTTTTTTTTTCCCTTAAAAAAAAGCAGTCTAGCATACAGGGATTATATGTCCCAATCAAAATATATATATTTCAGAATTATTTTGTGTAGTTTATTTTTCTTTAAGTGAAGCCATTTAACCAAAACAAAAAGCATATAATGGATGGATTCTGTTCTAATCTCACGTTCAGAAGTACTCTGAACTGCAGTATCCCCCCCATGCAATCACAGACATCAACATACCTTTCATGTGGAACAGGAGGAAAGTCTGCCGATTTTTTTTTTCCCCCCAATAGTACCTTAAGCCACAGGAGCGGCTTGAGAATTAAATTTCATTCAACTAAAAAACTAGCAAAAAAACCATAAATGAACATGAAACATCTGACTTTAAATGCACAGATAGCAACTAAAGCTGTAGATGAAGAGTCTAGACTTGAAGTGATATTTGCCCAGTGAATTATTCTTTTTCCTGAGGCAACAAAGAAAAAAAAGTCTACCTTTTCTGATGGTGTGAAATAGTTTGCCATCTGACTATAGGAGAGTATGAAGAAATTTCAAGGACAAACTAGATCAGCCTTTACCTCGGGGCCTCTGTTTCTCTGCGTCATAGATCATTACAACTTCAGTGACCTGGAAGAGAGAAGGGAAATTCTACTAACTGTGCTACCAGGGGAGTGTTATAAACAGTTACTACAGGCTGGTTTCCCGCACTCTATCCACAAAGCACAATTAAATGCTCGATGTAGCTATCAATACCAGGCTGTCCTAGCACAGTGCAAACAAATTGGGAATATTGCTCTTCATGGGAGTTGAAGAAAAGCCTGAGTTCATCTGTTCCGAAAAGCCGCTAYGTTGCAGCTTTTTAAGGTCTCATCACACTGAAGATTTTAATCCATCATTAAGGCCTATAAAAAAAACCCCAAAGGTTTCTGTTTTTCAACATACTATTAATCAGTGTAGCTTCTGAAAAGATTACTACTTCCATTTTTAAACATTTTCACTCTCAACATGAAAAGCACATAACCCCAAACACATTTAAGAATTTGAATGGCTTCTCTGAATTACTTACTTGAATATCAGTGTGACAGAGTACCAGATATAAACTGATGCTTTAAATAGCATTACAAAAAAMCCCTAGGTTATGGATGATCAGCATCAGTGTAATTTTAACTTAAAAAAAAAATGCAAAAAAATGGAAAATGCAAGCTGTTCGAGGGCTTCCAGATTTTTTTCAGAATAAGCACCACTCTGTGTGAGCCACAGTTTAAACAAAACTAGAGGTGTAACATTTACATCAAAAGCAATATTAAAACAGCTGAGAGGAACTGCCTTTAAATTTCTCAGACACAGAAAAGCAGTCACAAAAYGTGCGTGATCTCATGGAATCACATCTTTGCCTTCAAGTCAATCTTAGGCTATTTTTACTAGAATCCCCTGAATTAGCTTAAAATCYGACACAAATTCACCTTTACTTACAGCTAGAAAACATACTTTTCAAGTTATTACACCATATACACTCACTTGAATATATCCTACTGGATGCTAACAGCTGAGATTTATTCTCATTTGGGGATTATGCCATGTGATAGTGCCAGATTTTTTCCCCACTGGTCCATTTGGATCCCCTTCTTCACACTGGTCTTATTTACCAAGCAATTACCACATCTAAGAATCAGTGCCTGCTTTTGACTCTTCATTCTGTGGCCACAAAACATACAAGAGCCTCTAGTTCTCCAAAGATAACTCATTCAGAGCACTACATAGACTCCCCRATTTCTATACTATTATTAAAGTTCTACTACTTACTTTTAAAGGCACTTACACTTAATGGCTGTTGCCTTCTATATTTGGTGGAACATAACCCTGTATCTCCCAAGCCATCCAGAGGTCAGAATTGGAAAGCCAAAAGTCTGTGAGGAAGAGCCTTTAGAAATTATGCTCCACAGCTGTGGAACATGCTCCCCCATTTTTATTTACAAGTCTACTGGAGCCTTTCAAACTAAAGAAACAGTTGTTAGCCATTGCCTTTTATATTTTTTTTAAATTATCTTAATCAAATTTTAAATACAGTACTGTTGATAAACTTAGCCGCTTGAGAAAGAATCAACAAATCCTTTAATGCCACTAAGAAGAGATCTTAGAGAAAGGTGATWAAAAAAAAGTATCAAAAGAACACACTAAATGCCACTCAAAGATGGCAAGTTCACATCCACTGGCACAGTCCTGAATTTAACTCAAGACAATCTTTAAGTTTCTCAAACTTATTCACAGCTGAATTTAGTAATTTAGTTCAGCAGTTTACCATCTTAAAGGGTCAATGATAGTTAGGATAAATGGGAATTAAAACTAAATAGAAAAAAAACCCACCCAAATCAGAAGATATAGTCATTACTATACTTCATTACAAACTGAATTAATAACAGGTGCATAACATGAGTAGCAGTCTGTCTCTAGAATGGAGGTTTGAGGGACAACAGAACTGAGCTGATTCCAGATTATCATTTAAAAGCAACTACCGTTACCAAAATAATGGCAAGAGACCGYAAAATTTAACCTATCCGCACACGTAGTCAAAGATGAGGATCTTAGACATAAGCTCACTGAAGTACTCACTGTTCCCAAAACAACAAAAAAAAATAATTCAAAAAAACCCTTTTTAATAGCCGAGCTGAAAGTTATCAATTGAAAGAGAAAAAATTTTTCTTAAGCCAACTCAACTCAGGAGTTTTTGCAAGAAGGGAACAGAATAATGCATCAGGTAGACTTAAACAAGAGGAGACAGAAGCAGCAAAGTAAGTTACGTACAAGAGCAACAGATTTTGACAAACAGCAAGATACATTTCAAGATGATGAACGTTTACTACAGTTTATCACAAAACGCTTCAATATGTCCCTACAGCAGTTTGTCTAAATTAACTCAAAATTTGACAGCTTGACGAAATCTGAGAAAAGGCAGTGGGGAGGGAAAGCATCTTGCAACCGACTGATAACTGCCATGATGCTGAATGACTCACCACTCCGAATTTCTTGAAGTATTCCCTGAGCTCTGTCTCGCCACAGTTATGAGGAATCCCACCAACAAAAATTTTATTTGATTTATTGTTATCGCTCCTGGATCCCTTCTGCTAAATCAAGGAGGAAAAAATTCAGTCAGAAGGACAATAAAGTTGGCTACTTCTATCATTTTACACTTAAACATGAACAATGGTCTCTTGCAGGCTGACGGGGAGCCATCTCCAGGCTTGAAGTCTCCAAGTCATTAAAGTGAAGCAACTGCATGTTCAGAGCTCAGAAGTTTAGCGCTCGCAGTTATAACCCAGTCTCCGTTCTTCCGAAGATCAGAAAACTAGGGACTGTGTTCTGAGGCCATTTACTCATTTTATAATGAAATSGTATTAACCTGCAGGGTGTGAAGTAGGCTGGAAAAGAGCATCAGTCCTGCSAGTGCACTTCCAGACACTTGCTGCAAGATCTGACGAACTCAACTAAAAGYGCTGCTAAGAGCTTAAAAAAACACCACACCCACAAACTGAGTTTGACGCAAACACACAACGTCCCTTAACACTGTATTGTACTTGGAGTCTTACCATGGAAATCYAAGTAGAAGACATTTTTCAGAAATAAAATTTACACTCAAGGCCTGCATACCGACTCCTGATTTTAAAACCTGGATATAATCCAAGTGAATTAAATGAAACTGCTGGAAGGTAAGCCAAAACTTGGAAAACAGGTAGCATACACCAAGATTCTTTCCTTACCCATCCTTCCTTCGGTCGTGTCCTTTCTGGCTGCATCCCCCTAGGTGTACATGGCTTTGGATCAATCTGGAAGAAGTTCCAGTTTGGTCAGATCTCAGCGTGCAGAATATTGTTCTAGAAGTTACGTTTATGGCAGCTGAACACAGCACTGCTGAAATCCAGCTCCTCAGATCAAAGTTATTGTCAACACATCGCTTCTACAACATGACACAAATCATTGAGTTAAAGCTGTCTTACAATAAATAATTAAAACCAACAACCAGGTAACTTTTACACTATCCAGTCTGCAAATAAGAAGCCAGAATTTAAAACAGATCTTTGAAGCAGTCTGGAGCAGAAAGTTCTGAAGCAGAAAAAAACCCCAAAACACAAAAGCGACTTACATTTCGGCCATCTAACGTATGAGGTCTACTGGCCAGTACTGTTCCCACACAGTTGGGATCTTTAAATTTGACAAATCCAAATCCTCGAGACTGGTTCGTTGTTTTGTCTTTCATTATTACACAGTCTACAACTTCTCCATACTGGGAGAAGTAGCTACGAAGAGTTTCTGTTAAAAAAAGCATATATTAAACAGAACCAGATATTAACTTTACCAGGCYGTGTTTGCAATTATGAGACAAAAGATAAGCAAACAGCTAAACAAGTTCAAACTCATCTTTCGAAAATGATTAAATTTTACTTCCTCTAAACAAACAGGATATACTGCTTTATTTCCACTCACACAAAAGAAAAGTAGTATCACAGTAAAGCAATGATAAAAWATTGTCACCTTCTGAGTTGACAAAAACTTCAATACCAAACACTGATAGAAAACATAAAACCAAAAGYGATTAACATATATTTGAACTCTCTCTACAGAAAATTTTGTTCATTAACAGAAGAGAGCAGTACAATCTCATCCAAATCTTCCTACCACAGTACTGTCTGCTAAAAAGCTGCGCATCTGTACATTGTTTTGCGGTTCACAGAGGCCTGGCTCAACGACTGTAGAATACATAGCTTACCTTGTGTCGTACTCCAGTCCAAGCCACCCACAAAGAGTTTTCTGCAATTGAAGCATACAGCAGTTTTAGGGCGCCACACGACAGACGCTTCATCTTATTTAATGCAGAAGTCAGCTATTCTGAAGAGATCTGGCAGTACCGAGGCCTTCAAAATACACTACAAAGCCCGTTCTTTACCAGAATTCACTATTCTTTGTGACAACTACCTTCTGTTTCATGAAGATACACATAAAACTGAAGCATCTGTTCTGTGTGCCATAAGCATGAGCAGAGATTGCAAGGTTATTACAGGAATACATTTTATTCTTCTATGCAAAGAGAAGATAAAAATATCAGAAAAACCTAAATTCCTCCAAACTTCTTATTTCCAGGTATTCAAGAAGGCAGTGTTGCTTTCAGAAATCATTACAGTAGCCAGACAGAAAAACAACAACATAGAACATCACACAAAGTACATTTACCTGCTCTTCTGGGGCAGAAAGGAGTTCCAGCACAGAACACCTCATAGTTCAGAAAAATATGTACAAAGCATCACTGAAATTATTTTCGAAGCTATCCAAGAACACTGTTATAAAGCCATTCTACCTGGTTAACAGCCCCCCCCATGAAAATGGGATGCTCGCATTCCTGTCAAGGCCTGGATCATTGGCTCTAAGTTACTTACACAACTTCTCTGAGCAACAGAAGAAAACAGCTGCAGGGTCCATGCAGTTCCAATTTAAGGATGAAAACAAAATCCAAAACTTCTGAGATAAAGCAAAGTGACAGAAAACCAGACAGCCTAGTTTAAGCACCCAAGTCCATTCCATTAACTGCTTTAATCCCAGGTCAAGGATCAAGAGTTGTGCACAGTCTTGCATTAGGACTCCAAAACCAAGTTCAAGGAACAGCTGGGCTCTCCTATGTCCATTTGCTACCTAACACTGAATGTTACCAGAAAGATAATTGACAACCAAAATCGGTTAAAAAAATTATTCCACAAAAATACATTAGCAGCACAGCTGCTGCAGCCCTTCCTAACAGGTATGGTAGCAAGAATAACACCAGACTCTGAAGTTTACACACTTGATGTTACCATCTCCTACATTTAGGGGTATTGCCATAAGAAAAATGATGCCAGCGGCTGGAGTTATTTAATACCAACTTACAAACAATAAGCAATGTAAGTGCATCTGCCCTGAAATGATGTGGCCAACTTTCATGTGCCAGAAGGTCAAAGCCCAAGGGGAATCACAGCTAAAACAAACAGATTCCACACAAAGGAATGCTGAACTAGATGCAGCAGTTGGATTCAGGCATCACCTGAAGTTTTTATACTTGTTCTCTAGCTGCATAATTGGGTAAAACAGGAAGCGTATGAGTTTTTTCCATTCTCAGATCAAAAAAGCTTAAGTCAGCCCTCAGGCTTCCTTGCCCCTGTGTTCTCAAAGTACTGTCCTGGTAAAGAAAAGCCTTTAAACTGCTGATTAAAACAAAACCCTTCATCCATTCCTTTTATGTGTTACTCCCTCACTCACCTAGAAAGACCAGTAGGAATCACTTTTGTCTACCATTATCTTCTAGTTAAATGAAAGCAAAAGTAGAACTACCAAGTTCAAGTCTAAGATGGAAAGCAAACTTGTGAGGCAAGTACTAAATAACAGAGTAGCACTAATTCAGCAATTAGTTGTGAATCCATTTCACAATCTAGTTTAAAGAGATCTCCAAACAGATGAGAAAGTCATGGCTAAAACCCAAACTAAACTTCACGCTTAAAACTGAAGTCAAATCTGAAGCAATCCCATCTTCTAAAAAGAGCATCCAAATCCGTACCATTTCATGTCAGAGCACGCCGAAGTACTTGGGCAAGTGCAGGAAGAGGAGCAGCAAGATGCCACACTGCCTGCTTTGCAACTCTTTATCGACTTTAGGGTGTGACAAAACTTCCTGCAAAGTAATTTACTCCATAATTAAAGGTTAGTTCAAAGCCACCTCAACACTTGGCCCTTTTCAGTTAAGAAGCACCAACTCGAAAGCTCTTCTGTTAAGAGCTTTATGGGTCTGCACAGACAAGTGCTGGGACAGTTTATCTTTGGAGGATGCCCTCTATTTCTCTTATCAGTCCTCAAAGAGAGGAACCATAGCCTGCTTTGTTTCTACTCGCCCTCAGATATATCCGAGTATAGCTGCAGCTGAGCTGAGGCTGGGAATTAGTGCATCTTCAYTTAAACGGAGAAAGTTGAGGTTCTCCTAACAACAACAACAAAAAAAATAATAATTCAAACTTTCTCTCATCTGCTTTTTTCAGGAGCAGCCAACTACAGTAAGAAGTTGGTCACCCCCAGTCAGAGAGCTGCTGGTGCACAGGGAGCATCAGTGAAGTGAAAGCCTTGCACAYAGAAGGTCCTGCGTAGCAGAGCAGCTTGCAGAAGAAACCAGCGGTCCCTTTTCTCTTTGATTCATTGCTCTGTGATACGGCATCATATCGTGACCCTTATGCCACAGCCAACAGTGACTAAACCAATGCCTTAAGAGTGCAGGTAGGCCACACACGAAAATAAGGGGTGACTAAATTCAGTATTACATGGTACATACAAGTCTTGTTCCATTGAGGCAAATTTTATTTCAAAGTCACTAGTTGAGAGGTGACATAAGTCTTATCTTTCAAAAAAAACAGACCAACTGTTAAGCACCAAACTGTTAAGATCAAAGCATCTTCTTAAGCAGGCCAGAAAATAACTGAACTGGTAATAWGCAAAGAAAGTACAGTCTCCACAGTGTTGCAGAAGACAGTGGCTGCATCTGCTCCTGCATTATCATAATGCATCTGATAAYAGCACAAGCAGGACATTTCAGCCATTATCAACCCTCTCTGAAAGCAGGCCTGTTTTCTACTTGCATGTTTCAGGATGACGAAGTTTTTCCCAAGGATAGAAAAACTCCCCCCACTTCCCTCTACTGGCAAAGAGCTCGCTCGTGGCGTCAGCTCAAAGAGCTTCTTCAACACCAGCCAGTTTTCGGCAACAGGTCATTTTCTGGTAACAGCCAAACTTCACCCAACAGTGGTCACCASCGGCAGACTTCTGGTGGCTTCCATGACTGTCCCTTTACTACRTTTCCTCTCCACGTACAGGACGCAYGCACAAATCTGTGTGCTCTTTCTTGTGCCATTATTTTTAGGGAAAGTTCTATCAGGAAATAACTTTATTTCCTAGTAACAAAGAAAAAAATAACCGATCTAATGCTATATTCAGATTAAAGTTTTGATGGCCCATGACTGTGTGGGTTAACTACATTTTCTCGACCAACTGTATTTTAGGATTWTTTTTTTTAAACTAAATTTAATCACTTGGTATACAAGATCAATCTACAGAAGATCAATATAAAAATACCAGCTGCATTCTGACAGAACAYCAAGCCGTCTGCAGGGAAGGACTCCCTGCAGTTAGTGGTCATTGAAACCTTCCAACTCCATTATTAATTATTTGTAATCACCCTACATACATTTAAACCAACAAAAAAGCAGGGTTGCCTAAGGTCAACCACAGCAGCTGTATGTAAATTCACGGCTTCTATTTATATGCACACTATAGAATGCCAAAAGCCAGGACTACCCTGGCCTTTGACTCCTCCGTGGACTGGCTGGGACACACTGAGCACACGCAAGAGCTAACCAATGCCTACCTAGCACAAAGCTCTAGGGGCAATATCGGACGAGACAGCTGTCAGAAGCAAGACAGTCGTATGAAGTAACGCTAGGTGAGCGTTCGGTTCCCTGCGCTCGGCTTGCGTCACCAGCCCGTTCGCGAGGTCTCACGCACGCTGCCTCCCGGCCTCCTATAAAACTTCTCGTTCAAACAGTTTATGGGCTGGTAGTTATTAAAATTATGCTATCAGTTGGAGCCTGCTGACATCACTCTCCTCATACCTAGTTACACCATCCTCAAAAATGTAGACCTCCATAAGGCTACATATTTATAGACTGAGGTGTTAGAAGGCTGCTATAGTCCATCCCCACGGAACGTAAAGCAATTCCCCAGCAGGAGCCTGACGAGAACACAAAACGCTAGACTGTTTCTTCGGGCAGGCCTGTCTTTCTGCCATGAAAGGTATGAGGGTGTGCACTGCACACCGTGAGTGAAAGCCACCGGCAGACACGGGCACCTGAAGCAGCGGCATTCCTCGCAGTGCCCATCTCGGGAGCAGGAAGCACAGTAATGACTCTTAGAAGTTACAGTACGTGTAGTAAGTTTTAACCAGGTTTCACGAACCCACGTGTTCCGCTTCAACTATTTCCTGACAAAATTTTACTTGCTAATTTATTCTTCTCTGACATAAATGTATCTGTCACTGAAGCAGATAATCCCAGAAATAGTAAGAAAGCACACACAGGTATTTTAAAAGTGCTGAAACTCGKGAAAAGCACACACTCTTTGTCTACATAAAATAATCTGGCAGTTTGATTAACATCTATCATTTCTCTTAGTGCAGTCCCAATCAGCTACATCATGTAGGACAGCAGAATCTCAAGATCAGCACTTTTCTTTCATCCAAAATAGTCCCGAGTACTAATTACAACGAATAACGCTCACAAGGCCCTACCTACTCATATCAACACGACTGTAAGGCCTACAGCCTTCGCAAGTATTTCTTCTTAACTTAAAATCTGTCTAGAAAAGCAGTTAACTTCGTAACTTCCTATTAAGACTTGCATCTCACAACAGCTTTCAAAATATAACTTCCTTCACACAACTATAGGCAGCTGACTAAAACTGCAGTTTATTCTACGCTTTCACCTTTCCCTTTGAGCACTTTTGGGGGAGGAGAAAAAAGAAAATTAACATCTCTGATTAAAATCCAATCCTTTCAAATCTGATTACAACTCAGAAGGATCAAAATCTAAGCAGTCTGCAACTGGGAACAAGCTCTGTGACAACCGGGCCTGTTCAGGATGAAAGTTGACAATATTTCACTGAGTAACTTGCAGCCTGCACTCACCTACACTTCTAGAACAGCGGCACAGAGAAGTCTGCTCCTCKGGCCTCGCATAAGGCACTAGACAGTGATTAAGGCCCAGGACCAAATAAAAATAATTTCAGAGCAAAACCTACACATTTAAACATGCCTCATGCAATATGTTGTTGTTGTAGCATATTGTTCGTAGCAACATGTTACATTCAAAACAGTTGTCCTGCCTCTCGTATTTTTAAGACTGTATAAATCAAGAACATGCACAGTAAATAAGCAGCTTACTACACACTGGAGACAGCACGAGAACCGCTCTAGTTTCAAAAAAGGTTACCAGTTATGATGTGCATATTCTGTGCCAAAACTTGTCGTGGAAGCTAAGCAGCCAATCGTTTCTTTTTTTTTTAATTTTATTTTTGCTATTTTCGGTTCGAACGTGCCAAGTCTACAGTCTTGTAATTCAAACGTCGCTAGGCTTTAGAATACAGCACCGAAGTAGAATAATACTATTCTATAGTATTCTATATATAAATACATCTCAGAAGAACTAGACCTGTGTCACGCTACCAGTTTGAAGAAGCCCCAAAAACTCTGGGAGGCCTTTGAAGACAGACCAGCGTTTTTCTGACTGAAATTCAGCTCGCACATACGGACAGCGAGCAGGAGGCATCTGTCAGCGGCGGGGAAGTTTGGGAGGGCAGCTACAGGCAGCGCAAGGACCCCTCTGCAGCACCGGGGGGAGCCAGGGGAGGCTCCCGGCCGCCGCCTTTGTCCTGCCGTTCCTCCGGTGAAGAGCGAAGGTCTGTGTCCCGCGGCCCGGCCGGCCCTCGGCCCCTCCGGGCACACGCGGGGAAGCCCTGATGAGTCACCGGAACAAAGTCACCGGCGGGTTTTAGACCCCCTCCCCTCGTTAGCAACGGAGAGGGGGAAAATAAACCGCCCCCCCCCCCGGTCCCCGGGATGGCGGGGCCGGGCCGGGGCTCCCGGGAAGCGCCGCGGGTGACCTTGGCCGCGCGCACCTGCCGCCGCCGCCGCAGCCCGGCGCGGGCCGGTCACGTGACGGGGGAGGGGGGGGGCACCCTCCCGGTCCGCAGGGGCCCAGCATGGCGGACAGGCCCGGCGGCGCAGGGGGGCCCGGCGGCGGACAGGGGGCTGGGGGCGCCCCCCCGCTACCCCGGCCCGGCGGCGGA
>JASVER010000170.1:1017278-1034114 GCA_030449065.1 Oceanodroma leucorhoa | reverse complement strand
CCTCCCTCCGCAGCGGGCCCCGGCCCCGCTCACAGCCCAGCGCCGCCATCTCGCCCGCAGCCCTTCAGGCAACCTCTGGGCGCGGTGCACCCGCTAAGCGGCCCGGCGCGGACCCGGTGCGCCGCTTCAGCGCGCCGGCGGGGAACGCGGGGCGGCGCGGGGGGGTTCCGCGGGCACCCGCCGGGCCCTACCCCGGCYGGCGGCAAAACGAGGCGGGAAGGCGGCGGGCGCGTCCCGGTGCCGCGGGGCCCCGGAGCGGCGGCTGGGCAGGAAAAGGACGCGGCCGTCCCTGGGTGGGCTCGAACCACCAACCTTTCGGTTAACAGCCGAACGCGCTAACCGATTGCGCCACAGAGACCGCGCTGCCGCCGCCGCCGCCGCGCCCGCCGCTGTGGGCAGCGGGACCGCCCCCGGCACCGGCCGCCCCACGCCGCGTCCCGCGTCCCGCACCCGCCGGTCCCTCCCGCCGCCCCGCCCGGTGCTCGGCTCCCCCCGCCCCCCCCACCGCCGGGCCCGGCCGCACCGCGGGGGGGTCACGGGAGGGGGGGAGCGAGCGCTGCCGCGCAGCCGAAATAGCTCAGTTGGGAGAGCGTTAGACTGAAGATCTAAAGGTCCCTGGTTCGATCCCGGGTTTCGGCAACTGCGGTTTTTTGGTGCCCGCGCCTCGGGCTGCAAAACCTCCCGGTTCTGTCTGTTAACCCCCAAAACCGCCACCCCGGAGCTTTCAGGCGTCAGTGAATGCATCACACCCTYCCCAGATCGTGCTCCGAGTTGTTTTAATACCCCTGCACTTAATAACGTGGAACTATGCGACTGAAACGCAATACTACRGTTTTATCTGATACACAAAAATAATCTTCACCTGATATAAAAYTCGGGTGGAAATGTCTGCCTGTGCRCACCAGAGACCACAGCTTAAAATCGGTGTTTGAAAGAAATGAGCATATTCAAACAAAAGYAACGACAAGCCTTTGATGATTCACTTCATCCAACTTTAATTGATTTAAGACCACGTAATTCTGTACATCGCGAGACTGAATTTGGTCTCGAGGTATGAATAGTACTGTAAGCAACCTTTAACACCCGGCCCAACAGCTGAAAGTGGTTTTTGAAGATGTAAATATTGTAGAGTGCCTCATCACAACGTACGCTCCTGCTCATCCTTAGGCAGAAGAACGCAGCTTGGTTTTTAGAGTGAGAACTTGTCCGTGGTAAATCAAACTCAGGTAGTATTGGCCGAAAGGCATGAAAAGGACTGAGATAAAGGCGAGCTGGGAGCTCTGCTTCTGTGCAATGGTTTGAAGGATCCGAACAGTACTTTAGGAATTTTAATTGAGAAGTGTACACAGGATCACGCKCTAACGGAGGGGAACCTGCGGATACGCCGATCTCCGAACGGCCACAAGCAGCACCCAGGTGGAGGGGCTGGGGGCCGCGGCGTCCCGACACGCCGGCGCGTCACCCACCGCAGCTCGGGGGCGGCTCCACGCCACCCACCCCTCCAGAGGCGGCTCCAGCAACTTGTCATTACGTTCTTAGACCGTCACAGAAACCGCATTACCCCTTCCCACCAGTTTTAATGACAAATAAAAAACAGTACAGTTAAATAACTATTGAATTCCTGATTTAGGTACGTGTGAATGTCCCTTTGATAACATGAATAATGATTCCAAATGCATACTGAAGCTCATTATAGGAGTAGAGAGTAATTAAAAGTAATTAAAATATATTCAGATAATTACTATAGCCAGAATACACATCTGTATCCCAATTTACATTTAAACTTCTTCCTTAATTTCAAATTGACTTGATTTCTACTGGGCAAACAAGTAGACCACATTTTCATTATAATATAGAAAAAGACTAATCATTGGGCTTTTATCATTAAATAGTTATCACTAACGCTGCAAGTCTGTCAGAGGCAATTTGCGATACGCTACACCTTTAGCACAAGCTGGGGAAGGGAACTACACCTGATTGATATTTAAATCAGAGAGAAAAAGACAATTAAAAGCGTTCCTAAAATCATGGCCTCAAAAAAAATCCCATTAAAACAGCATTCAAAAGGGTTTCACTTTTAAACGGAAAAGTGAATGTTTCTTGGTTTCTAAGTAAACATTAGATTCCCTTCCCACTGAATTTTACAGTTGTCCTACCAGCAAAAACAAAGCCTTTGTTATTTAGATTGCATCACTGGGTRCCAATTTTATTTCCCACTCTTTGAGAGACACGTAAAGCAAGAACAGTCAACCCGCTGGACACGTTCTCAGATGCGGAACCTSCGTACACTCAGCAGCAGTAAAGTCATCCGACAATACGTGGCTACATCATTTACCAGCRCATGTTTTTCTGAGGACAACAGCCCTTCCTCGGTCAGGTATTTGGCCAAAATAATTCACACAAAACTTACTGTTCTATCAAGCAGCTCTGCAAAACACTCGCAGTTTTGGCAAGTCCCACGTTAAGTGCGTTGGAGGGGTGAGGCCCGCGGCGGCCGCACACCCGCAGCACCCCGACACCGTCGGCGGCGTCTTTTACGGGCGGCTGGGCAGGGCGGGAGCAAGGGGAGCAGCGCGCAGCTCCAGTGCRCAGGGCAAAGCAAGGGCTGAAGACACAACTGTACCCGACAGTAGTACAGCGTTGTAACGGCCACATCTTCCGAAGATACACACACGGATTTTAAAAAGTAAGAATTACACGTTTTATACAAATAACCCTTTCATTATATACACTCAGTGCCAGGACGACTTGAGAAAGTTCGTGCCACTGTTCAGACGCTGGCTGCAGATGCTAGTTTGGTCTTCCACTTTTTTCTTTCTAGAATTTCTTCATCAAATATTTCTCTCTCCCTGAAAAGAAATACATTGAAATTCTGTAGTAAAAATAATCTTAATATATTAAACAGTTCGCAATGTGTTACCGTAACTCAGCAAGAATGTTTCCCACGTTTAATCATTTTGTTACTTAGACAGTGAGGAACCTTGCCTTGCAGAAGGGAGGATACTGAACTCTTCTGCCCTTACATTTTTCTGTATAAACAGTAAACTAGTAAGAAAAATTCAGAGAATATTAAAAATAGAAAGATACCTTTTGCTCACAGTTGGTCCTTTCATGTATTTCTCTTCTGCCTTCTTGTAATCTATGTCATCCACAGCAGAAATCGCATAGATGATGGCCTGCAAAAAATATTTAGTTCATTTACACTCGTGAAACAAAAACTAAATTACAACCAGAGATTTGAAACTCTCTCAGCAGATGAGCACATTTTTGGAATAAGGTTCCTCAATCACTGAGGAAACTTGGAGGAAACTGCTCGTTGTGTCCCTCAAGTTCTTAAATAAATAATATAAACTTGTCCTTTAACATTCCCAGGAAAGTATTTTTATAATCAGATTAAGATATTCTTCATAGTAATTTTGTTTCTACAGAAGTTACTAATRTTCTCCCAGGAAAGTTCCTAAGCAGAACAGTAAGTATCTAAAAGTGTAACACTAAAGACAAACAACCCACCCCCCAACACACACAAAGAACCCAAGAAAACCCAGAGGTAACTTGCCAAATTATAAAAACCCCAAAGCTCTGAAGAGCTTCAGAAGTAATCCAAACACACCAGAAAGCAATCATTCTGCCTTTAAAAACATCGTACTACCTAAAGCGTCTCCACTCTGTCCTAACGGCTTAAAAATCAGCGTTTGGAATGACGCTGGGCCACACCTGGCCCGTAACCCGCCGGCATCCGCAGCACCAGCAGGAGGCACGGAGGGATTAACACTGGGGCTTTATTTACCTTCTCCAACACGTAGTGTAAACATGTTTTTTCTCCGATTATCAGCCCATGAACACGGCTTAAGAACCTCCTGCCCCGATTTTAATATTCTTTGCTCAAGATATACACAGAAACTAAGCAGTTTTATGCCCTCTGAGCTGAAGGGACCTTGACCCCGTTGGTAGGGGGGCAGCCCTGAATGTATCTGCCCGGCTCAACCACCACCCGGCTCCTGGGGAACACTCCGCAAGTCAGGAAACTCCAACCCCGTACGTAAATGACAGCAGTGTTACTTCAACATTTACTTTTCTCAGTGTTTCATGTTTACTTACTTCAGGCAAAAGGACATCTGAAATAAATTTTATTCCATCTCCATTTATTTGATGCAGGTTTTTAGTGCCTGTTTCACGATACACCTCCTTCAAGTAGTTTACTACAAGGTCTAGCTGTTCCTCGTCCTCTAAATACGTTTCAACGCAGGTCACGTACTGACTCGAATTCAGGAATCCCTTCAGCCACCGGGATTGTTTTCTGCTTTTCAAAATAGCCAAGAGATGCTCTTCGGCCCCCTTAGTCTTCACTATAAACTCCACTATCTTTTTATTTGCTTTATCTCTAGCGGCTCTTGTTCTGTCAGGAAGAAGTTTCTTGGAGGGCTTCTGAGGTGAAGTTTCTAATGAAGACACTTCAACATCTTCCTCGGCCGCGTTTGGAAAGGTCATTTGGACTAAATCTTGATAACCTGCCTTTCTAACTGGGTAGCCTGAAAAGAAAAGCCACAATCGTTCTTACTTAAGTAGACAAAACAAGGGGCTTTCGCGCATAYATACTTACACATACAAATATAAAATAAGAGACTTGGTAAGAGAGAAGTTTTTCCTCCTCCCCTACACAAAGAGGGTAAAAAACCACTACCATCAAAATCTTAGTTTTGCCTTAAAAGATCCTAATCTTTCGGAGTTGAAACTGACAGGAGCTCTACAATGAGCTCTTCAACGTGAAGTAACCAGTTACCCGATTGTCTTCAACAATCAATATTTATTTAACTTTTGTTGTGGGACTGAAAACCTTAGAGTGCAATAATGGTGAGTAGTAATTTTAAGGGCAGCSCCTCACTGGGTCTGACGCCTAACTCAACACACATCAGCAAACAGAGCTAAGCTTACCCGCTAAGAGAAGAATRCAAAAGATAATGAATCCACTTACTGATATCAGCAGCAAAATATTCCAGGAAGGATCCCGTAAAAGAATGACAACCTAAAAACCCCAAAACAGGGTTATTTATCAGTTCAATTAAGCCTATGCAACAAAGCTGACAGTTTTGGTGTTATCTTTTTTCTGATGTGTATCAGAACGGATGACATCATCCGAGCCATCTGCTTACCTACTCTAATTCGATAGTCAGAAATCAGTCGAATACACCACTCAATTTCTTGGCGATAATCTTCTTTGGCTCGTTCCTACAAGACAAGAGCCATTTACAGTCCYGAAAAGAGCAGCCTATTGAAGCTTTTAGGTCTAGGACACTACCCAGGTAACAGAAACGGCTAACGATAATGAATCAAAGTTTACTGGCAGTTTTCTGCTGCATTCTCCTGAAATTCAACTTCTGCCATCGCTTTGTCACGCGGCGTGAGAGCGGGTTTGTCGCATGCAGAAAACCCACGAGTGAGAACACAGYAAGAGTCCTGAACAACCGCCTGCCTTCCCCGCGCGCATGTCGTCTTACCAACAGCCTCACTCAGATGGAAAAAGGTGTCGGGGGGTCCCATTCCCGTATTATTCTCCATTTTGTGGAGCACGAATTACGTTTAATTACTTTGTTGAATAGAGTGAGGGAGAACAGAGAACCGTGAACAAATCCAGACCAGTCAGCTGCACCACACTCCTCCCGCAGGGCCAGTTACGCGCTGTGTGCACACCTGTATTTTCCCCCMCACACGTATACGCTTGCAGTTACGTGTCACTGGGAGTACTTACTATGAGGTCCTGCTTTTCTTCACAATCAAAGTGCTTCAGACTCTTAAGAGATACTGAGAAACTTGATGAAACAAAGAAACACAGTCAGGGAAAAGGGGCAGTTGAGCTGCACCTCTATTTATTTACCGCAATTCTACACCTCCCTGAAAATTAGGTTTCATAAGGAACTCAGGAATGCAAGTTTTACTAGTTTCGGTTTTCGTAATAAGCTAAAACTATGAAATCTTGTAACAAATAAGAAGTACTTGGTTTTAAAACAAAACAAAAGGCAGGCCTGTGTTTCCAGAATGTTTGGGCACGACACGTGAAGACGCCAGCTGGGTCCCCAGCCCTTTGCTTAGCGTCAGCTGTGCGCACGAACGCCAGCCTGTCCCACCGGGCATAAGGCACGGAGCCGCAATCCTCGCCCTGCTTGGTCCCTCCCTCCGACATCGACCTTGGTTGTAACTGGCAGTTAATTGCCCTGTACCAGGAAGAGAGYACAGGACGCTGCCTAAAAGAAACCGAAAGTTCAGAACGTGATCGGAATCCACAACATTTACCCTTTTTTCTTGTCATTTGTATTCCCTTCTATTAACAGCACATASGCCTTTCTGAGTTTCCGCTTCACATTTTTTACCTGTTGAAAGGATAAAGTCTCATTAGCATCTTAAAATCCTACTACCCTTACAAAGCAGGAACATTTTCTACTGATATTATATAGTACAGCCCATACTTAAAGGAAGTTACACAAATATGAAAAATGAAGTTTAAAGTGGCAAGAATAGCAAGTTACTCAATGGAGCATTTTTGTTAGTGCACAAAGACCCATCTTCTTTCTTTTGTTAGCGGGGTACAACCACCCTAATTCACGATACGAGATATAAGGGCTCAGTAATAATCCTCTGCTCCAATACAAACATATGTGAATCAACCACATTTATTTTTTATGTGCTTTTGTCATATGTAAATTTACTTCTATTATCTTTGGAACGCTTCTACTGGAAGATCCTTACTATGTCCAGCTCTACACAAGTCAAGAAGGGCAGAAGACATTCAAGAACTCGGCAAGCTGCGCCTTATCAGACCCCTTGCAATACCCCTCGAAGAAGGCAGCGAGCTGTTCTTACCACTGCTGGCCAATAYGGATACCTTCGCAATTTGCACCAGACCAAAATCCCTTCTTCAATTGACTGTGGCTCTGTGATGAAAAATAAAGTAATTTTTCTTTAAAAAAAAAACAAGACAAGACAGTTAGGCTCACCCTCCTACCTCAGCCTCCTTTCAGGAGTTTCTCTTYAATGCTTTTACAGGTTTCAACTAAGGTGACAGGGCATCCCCCCACCCCCCCAAAAAGCAGCACAGGAACTCGGACAGTTCAGTCCCAGGCCCTTGCCCRGTTGCACAATGATTTGCATTTCATTCTGTTTCCAAAAGCCTTTCTGGGGCATCCAAGAAATGCATTTGATTCCAAGCTTGAACAAAGCTGGGCTCACTTTCYAGAAAGGTTCGGTTTGATTACCGAGGCTTGTCAGCAAACTAGAAGCACACATACCCTAAAAGAGCACACCAGCCTTGGGCAAGAAGTCTCATACAGGTACACTGATGTCTCACCTTGATGTGATAAAATACTAGGAAGTTCTTCATCCTCCTCCTCCTCCTCATCTACCAGAGCTGAGAGGCGAGAGAGATTCTCCGAGGAAACTATCTTCGAAGACAGGTCAGACGATTCCAGTCCTGCCAACAGCACCAAGCACCAGTGTCCGTAAGGTGGAAGAGGGATTAAAAAAGCATCACCCTCAGGCCAGGGGAAACACGCAGCTGCGCAGGCGACCCCGCAGCAGCGCGAGTCACCGTAACGCAGGGCTCGCTCACACCACACGCACTCTCAACTCTCTGCCTAGGTAAAGGCCTAATAATCTGAATAGAAGATGAAAAAGGGAAAGGAACAAGAACAGGCTGGTTTCAGGACTCTGTACCGGCCTGTTCCTTTACAGAACATCGTTTCACCTCAACGCTAACTAGCTAGCAGGGAAGCAGAACACCTGGGCGAGACTAGCCAGTCCCCTAGCGAAGGGCAGAATTACTAAGGACAGCTTTTCACTGCAGAACAAGCCCAGACAACCCGAACGCCACACCAGCATTCAGCCAGGACTAAAGTGACGGCGTTTTTTGCTTCTCCAAAACCGAAAGTAAAAGCAATTAAAATCAGCAATTCAAGAACCATATTCACAAAAGCACCACAGCATTCCAAGATGAATAATCGACAATCAAATGGGAGGAAGTTTTCCCTTCCCCAAGCGATATGCCCACCTTCATCTTCCTCAAAGTCAGGCAGCTGAAACTGCTTTACTGCATTTATAATCACGTGTGAAGTATTCTTATTTTCCTCCTCTTTACGSTGAGAGGGGAAGCTATCAGGAAGCGTCCCATGGTCAGAAGGCCCAGGTGAAGATTCAGGGCAACTCCTGCATTTCCTTTTTCTGTACGAGGACACAGGCGCGTCGATCTCTTSTCCTCCATTAATCCGTTTTAAACTCACTGGCTTCTTTCTTCCATCTAATTGCTTTGCTAGGCTTTCGCTTTCACTACTGATGCGTTTCTCCAGGTCATCCGAGGCACTTTCACAAGAGGAATCCAGCAACGTCCTTCTAGGYTGACCCCTGGCGTTTGCCCTTCTGGCAGGTACCGCTGCGTCAGACTCGCGGGGGACCGACAGAGGGGACCCCTCCTCCGYGAGGGGCTGCGCTCGCTCCTTGGGCAAATCCTTCCTACGCGACACRGGGGATCCTGCACCTCTTGGTCTTTTTCTTCCTCCCCTACATTTTTCCTCCTTGGGTTTCAGGGAGACTTCATTTCCTGGTTTGGGCTTTGTCAGCAAGCTGGGCTTGATTTTTTTCTGTCTTGGTAGTGATTTTGATTCTGGTATTTTGCAATTTTGACTCTCCGAGTTTGATGTGTTATACAAGTCTCCAGCACTACATTTGGGAGGGTTTGTTCCCCTTTCATGTGCTTTAGTGCTCTCCTCCACAGGGAAGGACGCTTTCTGGTTTTGTTTTTTTGCATCAGTCTTCAGGCTGGGGTTATTTTTTTGTTCTCTTTTCTTCTTGGAAGTCTCAGGCTCCAACTTTTCTTTAGAGTGAAAGAGCGATCGACATCTACGTAAGGGGGTAGATGGGAGAGATCCTGCGTTGTTCTCCTGGGATAACTGAGTATTTGGTCCTTCTTCTGAAGGTGGTACTTGTCCGGGTGAGACACTTGGATTCAAAATATCCAGGGCAATTTTAAGAGAACGGCGATAYTTCAGTTCTTCCACAGCCTCACTCRAATTATTCCTTTGATCTGATGAAGAAGAATATGCAATAAATGCAATAGGCTTTCTTTGTATATAAGAAGTTTTATTTCTAGTATATCTTTTGTTTAAGATACAACTTAACACTTAAATCATCCGTGATTCTGAAGGCAAAGTATACAGGGACGCGCAAAGCGCAAGTTTCCCATGCCTTATTTGATGGAAGTACACACAAGTTTCTTCACCACTCCTTCCAACGTTTGTGTATATTTGTGTTCAGGTTTTGTGTATATTTTACATTCAGAATATATACAAGGCAGCAAATGTTTTGACACATCCTCACCTAAGTTAGAGGCAATGTTTTCTATACATTCTTCCTTCAGTGGTACAGCATCTGCACAGTTCACACAAATCCTGAAAACACAACAAAGCTGACTGAAAACACCACGGCATTAAGCATTGCTAACAGCGTGACACTGCTATCAGCTGACAATAAACTTGCAATATTTTCTTCCCCAAAGCCTGCACTTGTTAGCAGAAGTTAAGGAAAAAAAACCCACGTGAAGAATGCCTGAGCCAACAGTACGCTGTTTGCGGACGTATATGGCCAGCTCTGAAAAGGCAACAGGTTTCGGGTTAGCCATCTAATCCTTCTGTAAATCAATGACCTCATTTCACAGACATCTTCAGATAAAGGAATTACTTCTTTTTTTAATGTCTAAGAGTGCAAACATATGACAGTGACAATGATACTTAACTGTTCTTTCAAGCCAAGTATTTCAACTTCAAAAGAAGTCTCCTTTGCATTAGTAACAGATGTTTCCCCGGCCACTCCAGTTTTGCACAAAACCTACATTCGAGAGAAAAACGTGCGTTTAAAATCCTTGACCAAGTCTGTTAGACTGTAGGACAGATCTGACATCAAAACACTTTTAGTATGAACAGCACAGGAGGGATTGATACTCCATGGCATCTGGTTGCAGTATTAGGATCTCTTTTTTTAAGCATATATGTGCTTACTTGGAGCTCTTACTTACTTACTACTCCGTTTCATCCATTTCTAAGTTCTATCCACAAACCTTTCCTCATTTGTACATCTGCTTTACCTTTGCTGGCCACAAACGCTTCTTCCACATGCAAAGAACATACTCTTGATCTGTCATGACTGTGTTTCATGTAGAAAAGGAAAATTCCAGTGTGCTCTGAAGAAAAAGGGAATAAAAGAGTTACCCAAAACTTGGTCTATTTTTGTCTCCCTTTAAAAAAAAAAATATAGAACTTAAATCGAACACATATTATTACAGTTTGTATCACTTTACGTTTGAGATCACTGGACTAATACTACTTTGCATGCATTCTCTGAAATTAAGTTCTAATAGCGTACCTTTCTATAGCTGCACAATATAAGAAGGTCTTACTGAATGCGCGAGTGTAGAAAATTCTGTCACAAATAAATAAAAAATGCTGCTGCGGGCCTGCACATTCTGCAGCTCCCTACTACCAAATCCTGGTAAYGGGGGCCACTTCCCACAGCTCACAAATGACGCCTCGCCATGCCAATTTTCATACGTAGTTTACAATTATAATCCGAGTGAACAGAGGTCTCACGTTTCATAAAGACCCGCAAGGCTTTGAGAAAGACCCACTAAGAACACGAAAACCTCCCTGTACTTACAAAGCCGAAGACCTCAGCTTCCTCGGCACGCCGGAGCGCGGTCCTGCCACAGACGGACGGCAAGAAGCAGAGGTTACCGCCGCGCTGAAGCGCCAGGCCCCGCGGGCTCGGGGCAGGGACACAAGGCCGGTCACCGCCGCGCCGTTTCGGGACCCTACGGGGCTCCAACAGCTCCGCCTCAGCCGGCTCTTCCCCGGCTCCCACCGCTGCTTCCCCAGCGCCAGCTACAGGGCGGCGCGGGCCGCCCCACCGGGACCCGCCGTGAGGTAAAGGGCGGGAGGCGGGGGAAGCGGGGCCCCCCCGCCGGGGGGACTCCCGCCGCGCTGAGGGGACAGGCCGCCCCTCCTCACCCCCACCCCCCAAGCCCCACCGTGAGGGGACCGGCCACCCCAAGCTCCACCGTGAGGGAACCGGCCACCCTCTCCCCGCTTGCCGGTCCCGGTGCGAGGCCCCGGGCCGCCCTCCCCTCAGGGCCCCGGGGGGGGCAGTTACCGTGCGCGGAGCGAGGCGGACAGCGGCCTCCTCCCTCCTCGCAGGCCGCCCGCCCCGCCCAGCTCTGCGCATGCGCCGCTCTCCCCCCCGGCAACGCGACAGCCAATCAGCGAACCYCGCTCCCGCACAGGACGCCTCCTGCCCGCTACCAAAACACACGCGCTCCAGCCAATCAGAGCGCCCGCTCCTCCGATTGCTCCGCCCCCCTCTCTCTCTCTTTCTATTGGGGGGGGTCGGGGGCACGCCCCGCCCCCGCTGCGGCGCGGCCTTGCCACTGGCGTCACTTCCGAGGCGGTGACGTCAGGGCTGGGGGCAGCTGCGCTTCCCCCGCGGGCGCCATGGCAACGGGGCCGTGGTAGTGACGTAGTCACGTCGGAGGGCTGCACTGTGACATCAGGGTGCGGTAGCTGAGGTCCCGTGTCCCCCCCCCAGCACCCCGGCAGGCCCGAGAGGCCCCGCGGCCTGGCCGGCCCCGAGCCGCCCTGGGCCCCGCCGAGGCCGGCCGCGGTTCTCCTCACCGCCCCCCCGCCTGCCGGGGGCCGCCCCGGCGCACCCCCCTGCTTCCCCCTCCTTCCTGCCGCGGGCACGGCCCTGCCGGCCGAGGCCCCGCACCCCCCCGCTCCTCCCAGCGCTTCCGTCCAAGGGGCTGCTTCTAACGCGGCCTTACAGGGGATTTGTCTTTTTGGTTTTTTCCCTTTCAGGCTGGCTGACTGCGCAGCCCCGACAGCAACACCGGCCCTGCTCAAAGGGCTAGCTCGTATCCGCACCGAGGGAAAACGAGCGGGAGGTCGCTCKCAGTCCGACAGTGCTTCGACAAATCGCCGTAACCCTGGGGGGATCGGCAGATAGATGGAGTGTTCAGTTGTCCAGAGCCTGGAAAGAAATTGTCGTATGAAAACGGCTTAAAAAAATGAGAAAAAAAGGGCCTTCAGCAAGGTGCTGTTGGCTCTGTCAATTTTTAGCCCTTGTATTCTGAGACAAACAGTAAAAACAGAGCCCGTGTTACGACGTTTGATACTTTATTAGCTGTCTATACTTCTTTATAAATACCTGCAATATCGGAAATGTCACCACTATACTGAAGTAGTAAGTTATTAAAACACATTCTGAAAATGGTATACAGACCAAAATGGCATCTTCTATTAGCTTCACTCCCAGGAGTACATTTTTTTTCTACCTTTTAAGTACTGATATTTGTGGAATAATACTTTGTTGACATAAGATAAGAGGCAAACTCCSTTTTTTTTGCTTACAGTTTTCCCTCGGGTGCCTTCCATCGCTGAAGACACTTCGTTACTCGCTGTTACCTAATGGCTCCTTATTTCCCACTGTCCTGCCGGATCGGGAGCGGTCTGYGGGCAGGGCATCGCCACGCAGCCTTTCCCAGCAGCGATCTCTGTTTCACGGGCTGTGGGTGTGCTGAGCACCCCGGCCTGGCCCAGCAAGGCGTTTAAATAAGTATTTCATGTCAAAGGATAGAAAATAGTCTTTTAAGACCCGGGTTAGTAAACAACAGGGTTAAAGTTGGAGTTSTGGCCCCGCTGGAGTAAGTGGGGACACGTCACGGAGTTTGAAGGACAGAGTGTCACCCTAAGYGTAGGATAAAGACCGGACTTCAGCACGCTGCAGGGTTCAGCCCTCTGTATTACAAAAAGGRGAGAAAACAACTGCCCCGCCTGCAAAACGCAAAGCAAAAGAAATAATTTTTCCCTTGCCTAAACATTCTCCCGCGGTATCAGCGTCTGCTTTCTCCAAAGTGATACCTTGCTGTGCATCTGCTTCCCCRCTGACTGTTAGTTAAAAAAAAAAAAAGCACATTTCTGCTCGAGACCTAATATTTTTCCAATTAGAAAACCCTCCTGAACATCTGATCTCTCCTCTGCGTTCGGCTTTACAAGCACCCTAAACATAAACGAGCTTCATACGGTACGGGCCGGCCCTCGCACGTAGTCTTTACGATTTCTGATGTGCTGCAAATCAGTACGAAAGCCGCTGTGTGACACTTGCCGTCCCGCCRCTCTGGTGGCAGCTCCGACCCGCCGACCCCCCCTCTGCGCCCAGCCAGGTGTCTGTAACGGCGCCTTTCAGCTCCAGCAACGCTTTAATTTTTGTCTGCTGCCCCTCCTTTATCAGCTACGGGGTTGTACGTCCCCATCCTGGAAAAATTAACTGCGTGTACAAATTTTGTCCTCCTCCAGTTGAGATTTTTTTGTGCCCGAACACATAGTTTTATGCGTATGGCCCAAAGCGCAGGGGGTGCGGGTCACGGCCGCTGCCTCGGGGTAGCAAACCTCGCGCTGGAAAACACCAGCTGGGACTGCGGAGCAGCCGCCCGGCTTTCGGTAATCCCCCGCGTGTAATATGGCTTTTCCTGTCTGATTACTTGTTCTGTATTAAAATCTGCAAATGCTTATCCTGTAGCTTGGTAAATAACTGCCTAAAAAAATTTCTTYTCAAGAAGTTTGTCAACTGATTTCGTTCGTCTTAAAAAAACCAAACAAAATATGTATAAACTCATTGTCCTCACTCAGGAAACAACAGCACTGTTRGGGGTTACAAAGTCCTACACCGCGCCGTAGAAAGAGTTGCCTTGTTCTTCGTTAGAACTTGTCGTGTAAATCGTCACCTGGAAYGCCAACGCAGAGGCCGGACGAGCCGGCATTCCCGGTTCGTCGCAATCCTACCGCCCTCACGTAGCCCCAGCGAGACCGAACGCGGGAAGGAATGAAAGTGGAGTGGAACAAAAGCACGAATCGAGCAGAGGTCGTCTACCGTCTAGAGATAACGAAGGAACCGCTGGCAAACACTTGTTCTCCGGACAGGATCAAACAGCTGGGTTCAAAGGCTGCCACAGACCCCGCCTSACACGGCGGGAAGCCACAGGCTCTCGTGAGAGCGGCCGCAGACGTGACGCCGACGGTCAGCCGTAATCCAGGCGCACCCTCTCCCCGAAGCAAATGCACCCCTCGGGACTATTTACAGGAACTCACAAAACGCTGTCACGAAGACACTTACTGCCTTTGCAGGGAAGGTGAAAGAAATCCTTTTTCTGCTGTTTGCTCCTCGTTTTTAAGCCACTTGGGATCTTTTCAAGCCACAGTGGCCAAAACCGTTAATTTGTCGGCAGACCGAGTCACCAGCCTTGTTCCCTCGGTCGGGTCCGTACAGACACACACTCACAGCCACCAGGTACGACGGCACTGGCAACGGGACACTAAATAAGGGCGCTCCACACGACAGACCACGGGCTCCCGACGCACACCTACGCTYGGGGCGCTCCTGTCCCCCCCGGCTTCCCCCGCCTCTCCCCGTGCCAGCGTCCGAGGGTCAGTGGGATATTGCTTGTCGGAGCCGCGGCGAGCCGGCAGCGGTGCCGAGCGCGTTAGCTCTTGCAGCTGGCRCCGTTCACGGGAACCTTGGACACGGCGGGGCAGTCGCTCCGGAAAGCGTCGAGGTCCTCGGCGGCGGTGGCTTCGGGGCCGGCGCTCCCCGGCCCCTGGGGCAGGCAGGCGCCCCGGGGACCCCCCTGGCTGCGCCCGCTGCGGGAGCAGTCGTGGTGCCCRTGGTTGCCCAAGCGGCTGGAAGCCACCACGGCTTTCATGGCGGCCTGTTGCAAAGGCACAGTGGCGTGAGCAGTTACTAGCCCTGCGTTTCCCCCCTTGATGCCGTTCCCGAGGCGCTCGAGCCCCCGGAGCCCGCGGAAGGGGAGATCCTGCCTGCTCCTTCCGCCGCACTGAGCTGGCAAGCGCAGCCCTTCGCCTCGGGCAAGGCTTTTCCCCGCAGCAGCCGCGCAAGGAGCCGCTCCATCGTCCTTCGCCCCCCTCCCCGAGCCACCCCCCGAGCTGCCACGCGGCGCTGCGCATTTATCTGCTCAGGGCAGGGGATCCTTAGAAGCCAGCGGCAGCGGCTCTCGGTGGCCCCAGCCGTTTGCAGGAGGGGACGTGAACACGAGCCCCCCCCCGGGGGTTAGTGGGGCTTTTTCACCTCACCTTCAGTTTCCGCCTGGCGTTGAACTCCTGCAGTTTCTTCTGCGTGCTGTCCATGTGAGCAAATTTAGCGGCTTTCCCGGTGACCCAGGGATGCTCCAGAGCCTGGTAGACGGTCAGTCTTTTCTGGGGGTCCAGGACGATCAATTTTCTGACCTGTAACCAATTTTCAACACAAAAAAAGGCTTCACTGGTTAAATGCCCCTAGTTCCGTTATCTTTACGAGCATTGATCTGAAGGCTTCCCACTCGGCAGCCCCGAGCCCCGGCGCGGGCTCACTCACCAAGTCCTTGGCGTTGAGGGAAACCTCGTCCCACCACGGGGACACGAACTCGTAGTCGCAGGTGAGGATGCGGCTGTACATGTACTGGTCCCCCCGCGGGTCGAAGAAAGGCTCGAAGCCGCAGAGCCTGCAAGCGCGGGAGAGAGGAGCTACGTGCGGCCGCCCGGCCCCCGCGGCGCAGCCGTGCCGGCCKTTGCCGGAGGCTCGCGGTGGGCTGAGCTGGAGCAAAGCGTCTCGCCGCCGCGGTTTCGCCGCCCGCGGGGCCCCGGCAGCGGTACTCACAGGATGTAGGTGATGACGCCCACGGACCACATATCCACTTCAGGGCCGTACGGGCACCCGTGGAGGATTTCGGGGGCTGGAAGCAGAGTTTGGGGTTCAAATGCACGGGTGTGGGGGGCTCCCCAGCGGAGGAAACACCTCCTGGGTACCGGCAGCGTCTCCCGAGCCTGGTGCCACCGCCCGCCATCCCTGCACCGAGCTGTGCGCGGCCTCAGGCAGGGAGCAGCCTCCCGAGTCTCCCCCCCGCCCCCCCCCAGCTCTTCCCTCCCGCTCACCGCAGTACCCCGGCGTCCCGCAGACGGTTTTCATGGTGTCCTGTTCATCCACAATCTTGGAGAGCCCGAAGTCACCTTGGAAGGACACAGAGGGGAGCGGCGCTTGTGCCATGAAACCCCCCCTCATGCCACGGAACGCCCCCCCCCAGCGCCCCGGCAAACCCACCGATTTTGAGGGGAGCGTCGGGGGACAGGTCTGCGTAGAGCAGGTTCTCCGGCTTCAGGTCGCGGTGGACGACTCCGTTTTCGTGCAAATACTACAGAGAGAGAGCAAGCAGGGCTGCGGGAAGGGAGGGAGGGGGCAGGGGGAGCCCCGTCTGCCTCGGACAGGATTTGGGAGGAGGCGGCAGCGATCCAGGACCCGGCACAAACACGGAACCAACTCGCCCGACTATTTCTTTGGAAACAGCCAACGCCTGCGGTGCCAGGGCTGCCAGGGCACGGGAAGGACATTTCCCAGAATGAATTTCCATTTTTAAACCCTCCCGTTGCCATAGAAACCCCATCTCCAGCCGACCTGTGATGCAGAGCAGCGCTGGCCTTCCTCCCTCCTCTCCTTCATCCCCCCCAAACGCAGATCAGATGAGGCGCCTCCGCCAGCGATGCCTTGGGACGGCCAAGGGCGAGCGGGCAAACGCCTTTTCCCGGGGATATTTGGGATGGTGCGGCTCTGGGTGCCTCTCCCCGGGGGTATTTGGGATGGTGCGGCTCTGGGTGCCTCTCCCCGGGGGTATTTGGGATGGTGCGGCTCTGGGTGCCTCTCCCCGGGGATATTTGGGATGGTGCGGCTCTGGGTGCCTCTCCCCGGGGATATTTGGGATGGTGC
>JASVER010000170.1:1002745-1017113 GCA_030449065.1 Oceanodroma leucorhoa | reverse complement strand
TATTTGGGATGGTGCGGCTCTGGGTGCCTCTCCCCGGGGATATTTGGGATGGTGCGGCTCTGGGTGCCTCTCCCCGGGGATATTCGGGATGGTGCGGCTCTGGGTGCCTCTCCCCGGGGGTATCTGGGAGGGTGCAGCCCCCGCAGCGACACCCCTGGGACCTCCTCGCCGGGCCGTCCCCAGGGGCTGTGGGGGGGATGCGCTGGGGGCACGTTACCGAAACGGCTTCCAGGATCTGCTTCACGACGTGGGCCGCGTCCCGCTCGCTGTAGAAACCCCTCTCCACGATCCTGCGGGCACACGGGGTCAGCGCGGCTGCGCCCTGCCCCACACGGACCCCCTCGCCCCCCGGCCCCCCAACCACGGGGTGCATCAGCCCCCCTCCATCCTCATCCTCCCCCCACCGTCGAGGTSAGATTTGTCCCTCCTCGTTAGGGGCCGGGCTGGGGGTCGCGGGGCTGGGCGTACCTGTCGAAGAGCTCTCCTCCTGTCACCAGCTCCAGCACGAGCGCGATCTCGGAGGGCGTCTCGAAGATCTCCTTCAGCTTGATCTGAAAGGGGCGACAGGAGGGATGCGGGATGTGGATGCGGGATGTGGATGCGGGATGCGGATGCGGGATGCGGATGCGGGATGCGGATGCAGGGTGCGGATGCGGGATGCGGATGCGGGATGCGGATGCGGGTGCGGATGCGGGATGCGGAGGCTGGCTGTGCCGGGAGGAGCACGCGACCGCAGGGCTGCCGGGCTGCAAAGGGTCCATCAGGGCAGCCGGCACATTTCCCTCCTTGCCTTTTTATTTGTTTGAATGGGAATTTTTTTAACTGTTTGGAACAGCCTTGCTCACTTAATTGTGCATTAAAGGTGATGCTGGGAATGGGACGAGATGGGCATGCGGCGCCTTTATCCTCTTCACGTCTCCAAGCTCGTTAGCTGGAAGAGGAGCTCACTGAAAGCTTTTTAATTTCGCAGCTTCGTTGGCCGTGCTCCGAGCGACCCCCGTCCCTCCCGGGATGGATCCTCCACATCTGCACTTGCAGGGATGCAGGAGAGACGCTCGGAACCCTGAGGGGCCAAAGCCACATCTGGGACCAGGGCCCTGGGACCCCGCGGGCGCTTCTGGAAATGTCCCTTGGACCATTTTGCAGCAGAAAAGGCACTAAAGAAACAATATTTTTCTCCTGATTTTTGTTTTTTAGCTCCCATGTGAGGTGAGCTTGTCTGCACGAGACCTTTGTGCCACTGCAGCAAATCTGGAATTAACAGGTCTCTCTTAAAACTACGTCAAAATGCAATTTTTTTATTTTTTTTTAATGGAAAACAGAGAATTTCATGCTTCTTAAGACTTTTGTGACACTGCGAATTTCATGGGGCTTTAATCATTACCTTCATAGGCTGGGTGACAAGCCGTGATACCCCGCAGGGTGAGAGACACTATGTGGCAGCTTATTGCATTATAATAATACACGGAAGCACTATAATTTTCCTATTAACTTCAAAAGTTTACAATCCTATTATCATCCGCTGTTGAGGTTGGTGCTGAACGATAGCGAGCGCGTAGATGGCACCAGCGTAAATAATGAAACGGAGCATCTCTTCTTCGAAAATCACTTGAACTCRGGAGCGAGCAGAACCCTACGGAAAGCTCAGTGATTTAAATATTAAAACTGTCCAGCTGGTTCCTCCTCCACGTCTCCGTGATGCCGCTGCCTGGAGAGTAAAGGAGGAGGGAGGGCAGAAATCGAATTTTCTGTTGCGTTTTTGGTAACACTTCAGAGAGGAGCCTCTCCCCCTCCACGGCCGATATCAGCCGAGCATCCTCCCGGGCTGCTCCGCGCGGGCGATCCCCATCCCGGCTGCTGTCCCTGCGTCTGCCCAAATGTCCTGGGACGGGGGAAGCGTCTCCGTGGARAAGGCTGAAGCGCCTGCTTGCCCCAAAGTGCTGAAACACCCCAATGCCCAAGGCAGGCCCACCTGCGCTGGCCCAGGGGCTTAGGGACGCCGCGGCTCCAGCCCGTTTGCCCCCAGTTTTGGACTTCCTTTGGCTTCATCTCCTGCGCCRAGGTTTGGGGGCGGGCAGGACATCCCCGCTGGGGCTCCTCCAGAGAGCAAAGCCGTATTGCTCCGAGGACGGTTGACGTGGGCTGGGCTGGAAGCAGCCGTGCCGGGGGTTTTGAGCCATACTGCAAAAAAATGGCAGCTCGGGCGGCAGCAGCCAGCGGCGAGGTGATGTCCCGGCGATGTCCCGGCGATGTCCCGGCCACGAAATCAATTGGAGCGGGGTCTGTCACACCCCCGCAGAGCCAGTCCCCAGCGCCGCGGCAGCAGCAGCTGCCAGGTGGCTTTTTGTGTTATTTCTTTAACTCGGGTCATCTCCGAGATGCTTTTGCAATTTGCCGGTGGAACTAAGCAGCCGGGAATAAGCCTTTTTGGCAGGCGGAGGGACGGGGGGCGCGGACCCCCCGAGGCCCCTGCCACTGCAGAGGGGGGGTGGCCCCGGCTCTGCTGACACCAGCGGTGATTAGATCCGCTCCGGGGCGTTGCAAATCGTTCCAGCCGAGCTGCCGTTATCCCCCGGGCGCTGAGCAAGAGAAACGGCGGCCGGCCGCGGCGGGACGCGGCACCCAGCACCCCGTCCTCCCCTTTTATCTCCCCTTGCAGGATTCATTACAGATGGGCAATTTTCTGTGGTATTCATTTGATCTCCTCGATGGAAATTGCTTACCAAATGGAAACCTCAAGCCAGGGGACAGGGGGAGGACGGGGGGGCCCTGGCCTTCGGTATCAGAGCCGGGAAGCTCAGAGGTGCTGCAAGGACCAGGAGTTTCATGCGGCAGCGAGCGGGGAGTCACCGTGCCGTGGCGAGGAGCGAGCACCCGTGAGCCCGTCCGCGAGGCAGGGAGGGGACGTGGGGTGCGGGCAGGCTTTCCCGTGGGGTCGTACTCACGATATTGGGGTGCGAGAGCCGCAGCAGGACCCCGATCTCCGTCCTCACGATCTTTTTGTCAATCTGGAAAGCAGAGCCCGCATGGAGGTGGTGGTGTTACCTCTGCTGCCGGGTCTGGGTCCGGCCCCCCACCATGCAGAGACCCCTCTCATGCACCCAGTACCCCCCCCGCCTGCTGCACCCCCAGCCCAAACCCTGGCACTTTTCTCCATCCAGGACCCCCGAACTGCGGGAGCGACGCCCGGCTGACAGCCCCGTGCCCGTCCCAGTGCCCCACCGGTGCCAAGGTGCTTTGGGAGGGGAGCAGAGACCCCCCCGCACCCTGCAGCCCCCCGCCCACCGATACTCACCGTCTTCTTCAGTATCTTGGCGGCGTAGGGGGTGCCCGTGCCCTTCTCCTCGCAGCTGTACACCACCGAGGTGGCTCCCCTGCGGGAGGGAGGGCGGAGGGGCGTGAGGTGGCCTGGATGCGACCGGGATGGAGGGGGGGGTCCCACTCACCCCATGCCCCCCACCGTGACCTTTGCCAGCACCGGACGCTGGAAGCTCAGCGTGCGCCTTCCCCCTGGGCATCCCGCTCCCCGCATCGTTTCCAGCTTTCCCCGGTAAAGCCATTTTAATTAAAACCGAGTCCTACAGGGGGTTTAAATCCTTAAGCGGCTTTCACGACAGGATGGAGCCTCCCTTTCTGCACTCACGGCCGCGAGGACAACCTCAGCGGGGACCGCAGGGACGTTGCGAGGGTCCCCACCCCGGCCGCATCCCCACGCTGCCGGCGAGGCCACGGCAGACGGGGCCATCCTGCACCGCCACGAAACCTCCCTGCCAGTTAAACCGCCCCAAGTTACAAGGGGGATCGTTCCTGTTAAAGCCCCAGCAGTGCCCCTCAGCTGCCAGCGATTTTTTAGATCTAGTTAATAACGTTTTCTAACCACTGGACAGTGAAATCAACCCATTGCTTCAGGCCATTACGGGGCTCGTTTGCAATTTCATCTTCACTGCCTGGCTCCTCGGAGCAGATTAGTTCTCGCCCCCAAGTAATCGACCACGTTTTATTGCTCTTTGGCTTCGCCGCCTTCTGGGACCGAGTTCAGGCTCTGCCTCGAGGCCCACGGCATCCCCGCCTGCCCGTGCCCCCCGCCCGGGCAAGCACCGACCCCGAAAGGCCGGCCCCGAGCACCCGAGGGCCATTTTTTGCACCAAAATCTCCCCTGAGACTAAGACCAACCCGCAGCGTGGCTGCAAGCAATCTTCTGCTGCAGCACCGCATGCCGAGTGCCCCGGCGCCGCCGGCGCTCCCCAGGGCGCTCTCGTGAAAGAGAGAGATTTGCTTTAAAAATGAGAGCGGATTTTGCAACTCATCCGGCTGAACCTGGGAATCGCGTTCCCATGGCAACGGCAGAGCCGGGTACCACGGAGCCTGGGGATGCTGCGGGGCCCAGGGATGCTGCGGGGCGAGCAAAACCCGGCAATTCTAGACCTTGGCCATTTTCAAAACATTTTCTTCCTTTTGCTCAACATTTTCTACGAAATTTTATTTCGCAAATAAAAAGCAATTTGGAAACAAATTGCTCAGGCTCGGAGGGGAGAGGTGGCCGTCACCCTCCTCTTCTCCGGCTCAGGAAAATGGGCAGATGGCTTCAATTTGAACCTAAAATGGCACCACTGCTGCTGCGACCGCAACAATAACATGGTTCCAGCCAGAGAAAAAGCCAGGAGCATCTCCCCTGGCTCCAGGAGCCCCCCCGCACCGGGGCTCAGCCCACGGCCCGCAGGGTTCCCAAATGCGCCGGGCGGTTTGCAGTGAGCCAGCAGCACTCTGCCCTGCCACTGCCTGTCTGTGTGCGGCGGACGCCTGGTTATTATCCTGATTTCCCAGCCGGCTCGGGCGCGGGGGCAGGACCCGGCAGCCCCCACTCCTCCTCCTTCCACCCCCTCGCCACGGCTGAATCCCAGCCCGGACCCGGCGCCTCTCGCCCTCCCACCTTCCAGCAAGATTTTTCCGCATGGACAATTTGCAGCCTGATTCCTGCTGCTAACAGGATCGTTTAGAAGCCCTCGGCTCGGCGTTTAGGAGGTGCTGGGGTTGCTCCTCGGATGCAGCGCAGCCTGCTGTGCCCGTGGCGCGGCACCGGCTGCCCCTCGCGCGTTCCCAATTACGGCAGCGGCTGGATTCGCGCCRGCATTCGCTACACCCCGGCCCCTCACCCCGCCAGCCCCAGCAGCCGCCGCTCGCTGCTGCTTAAGGCCTCAAATAAATATCCGCAATCAACCTTGACTGCGACAGGAGATAATTGCATTTGCTTTACAGATGAACTGGAAAATGTCGAACAATGGGATTTGCCGAGAGAGCCTGGACTGGTGGCGGGGGGCACGTGCAGCCTGCCAAGCGCCGGGGCCGGCCCGTGGGGAGGATGGTGCGAACCCACGGCCAAGCCGGCACCTCGGCCGGACGCTGCAGCCCACGGCCACGCCGCCACGGCCGCGAGCAGCCCCCAGGCTGCTCCGAGTCACCCCCGCGGCACGTCAGGCTGGGTCCTCCCTGCTGGCGCGGCGGCACGGGACGGCCACCCCGCGCTCCCCCGTCCATCCCCTGCTCCCTGTGGCTTCTAAGGCCAGAGCAGAATCCGACCGCGCAGGCTGGCGTGGCGGCTCGGGTGGCTTCGGTGCACCGCGGCAGAGGGGCACTAAGCGAAAGCCACGCGCGGCAAGCGGGTTCCCACCGCCCCGGATCCCACCGCGTGCCCAACGCGCCGGGCGTGCAGCCACGAGCCGGCGGCTCCAAGACCGAGACCAGTTTGATTTAAGCCTGGATGCTGAAACTGGGTGGCCGGATGGATGGTTGGAAGGGATCCAGGGGCTCAGAGCCTGTCCCTCTGTCCTACATCCGTCTGTGCAGGGCTGCGTGCTGCCGAGCCCCGGGCTGACACYGGCCACACCTCGCTAAGAAGCCTTAAATACCTGCTTTTACCAAAGCTGCTGTTTTTCAGGCTCAAAGCCTCTGCTGATGGAAACCCTGCGGATGGCTGGGGCTGCCCCAGCCTGAACCACCACCACCGAAAACATCCGCTTCAGAGCCAGGGCTCGGCGGGCGGCACTGCCTCCTCTCTGCCGGCACAGCTCCGAGCCCCCTCAAACGGGACTGTCAGACTTTCCGCACACAGGTTCCAGCACCCCCTTGCACCTCCCTGCCCTGGGGACACTGGGACGCCGGCTGCCCCTTGTCACCTCCCCTCTGGTTGGGAGCATCCCCAGCACGGGAGCTCCTCGGTGCCGGCGCTGCCGCTCTCCTCCGCAGGACGTGGGAGCTGCGCCCGGGCATCTCCGGGATGCGTCATGGCCCCTGGGGCACCGGCAGCCTCCCGGGCCCGCGGGCACTCGGYACCGGCCCTGGGCTCCCCCGGATGCCGCATCCTGAGGGCCCCACGAGGGCTGGGAAAGGGCCGAGCTGCCGCGGAGGACGGCAGCGCCAGGGCGGTGTGTGCCRGCGGTGAGGGCGAACCCGCCGGGGAAGCAGAGATGGGCACTGCCTTCGGGCAGGTTTAAAACACGTGTCCCCTGGCAGCCCCGGGAAATGGCACACGGCACCCGCGGGACCTGGCGAGCCAGCCCTGGTGTTCCCTGCCCAAGAGGATTTACAGTAGGACCTCTAAAAAATAYGTCACGAGAGCCTCCACCAAGCAGCCGGTGTCTGCCAAGGTGGCTCCTGTCGGTGCCACCGCACGCCCCACGGCCCCGGGGACAGAGCCGGTGCCCTCGGTGGGGCTTTCTGACCCAGGGGGACAAATCCAGATCTGGGAATAAAACCCCCCTGGGGCCGCGTCCCTTCACTGGGGCTCGTGCCACCCGTCCCTTCCAGGGGGCTGCTGCGGGAGGGACCCACCGCGGCCCCACACCGTGCCAGCCTCGTCACCCACCTCCCCAAAGCCTTGGGCTGCTCAGAGAGGAGACGGGTCTCACCACGAGCCCGCTCTCCACYACGGGAGTGAGAAACGTACAGCTCCACGAGCGCGGGGAACCTGGGCCCCATCCTGCAAACCTTCAGGAAGCGCYCCCGAAACCACAGCTGCAGAGTCACGACAGATCCCAAGCCCCAGCTTACGTGGGAGGACAGGGTCTCCCTCCATTCCCCACCCTTATCCACGCCTCCATCCCCCTTCATCCATCCCCCCCCTGCATCCCTCCATCCTCCCCTGCATCCCTCCATCCCTCCCTGCATCCCTCCCCGCATCCCTCCATCCTCCCCTGCATCCCTCCATCCCTCCCTGCATCCCTCCATCCCTCCCTCTCTCCACCAGGCCAGTCCCTGCCCCGATGGGGACACGCTCCCGTGCAAGGAGGGCTCCTGCCCCCCGCCAGCCCCTGCCGACCCCCCCGGCAGCCGGTACCGTCCCAGCTCGGGGCCCACGACGTAGAAATCTTCCAGGGCCGTCTCGCGGTGGGACCCGTCGATCCAGTACTCGCTGCTGGTCTTGGAGGAGGGCATGGTGGGCCGGGGGCGGCGAGCTCCTGCCAGCTGCTCGGAAGAAGAGACTCAGACATCGCCGCGGGCCCCCCCCCGCCTCGCCGCCCCCACGCGTGCGAGCGCCCAGATGGCCCAGCAAAAAAGCAGCGCTTGGGATTATCGAGCGCGATGAAGTCGCAGCCACAAATCTCCTTCCCACCAGGCACGTACGCTGCCTTTTTTGAGATAATGCCCCCCTGCTTATGTCGCGTCCCCCCCAGCTTTTCACACCAGGCCCCCACACTCCCCCCGTTTCCCACCCCATCCCCATCCTTTTGGGGCTTCCTCGGCTTTTCAGAGCCCGGCAGGCCGGACTCTGCACCCAGAGCCCAGGCTGTGCCCCTCGGACTGGCACGTTGGGGTATTCGCACCCCGATTCCTGCAGTCACCCCCAAACCACCCCGACATCACGCCCGCCCGCCGGCCCGGGGAGCGTGCCTCCCGCCGCGGGTCCTCGCAGCCCCTTGCTCTTTGCATCCCCTTGCTCTTTGCATCCCCGTTAATATTCGGGTCGGATTTGGGGACCCGGCACGTACCGTTAGCTGCGGCGTCGCTGCGCGGCGGAGCTGTGTCCCCCTCGGCGCTGCCTCATCCCCGGCGCGGGGCAGCCGTGTGGAGGGTGGGTGCTGGGTGCGGGGGCCGCTCAGCCCCCGCACGCCTGGGTGCTGGCGCCGCACCCTGCTGCAGCCCCCCGGGCCCGTGCTGCCAACCGGCGGGCCGGGCCCCCGCGCTGCTCCCCACCGGGGCCGGGGGGTGGGCTAGGGCTCAGCTCCTTGGCAGGGTGCTGGGCAGCCCTGGGGCGCGGGGATGGAGGGGTGCGGGGATGGAGGGATGCGGCGGGGATGGAGGGATGCAGGGATGGAGGGATGCGGCGGGGACGGAGGGATGTGCGGATTCTGGGAAGCAGGAACGCAAGGCTGCGGGGAAAGAGGAAGGTGGGGATGCGGGGCTGGGGCTGCGGAGCCCGGGGACCCTCCCAGGCAGCATCACCGCCTGGCTCGGCCGTGCCACCCCACGGCCCGACGCCGCCACTGCACCGCGCCCCGCCARCCCCGGGGCTCCGGGCTGTGCTCGGCGGTCGGGGGGCGCAGGGCGGCCCCGGGCCCCCGCCCCACGCTGCAGCCGCTCCCCATCACTCGAAGCCCAGCGCCAGGATCCGGCCCCAGGCTGGAGGGGGATGGGGGGGGGGTACCGCACCGGATTGAGCCCCGCATCCCGGGGAGCACCCACAGCCCTGCACCCACCCCGGGGGCCCGGTCCTGCCCTGCCCCGCCCCGGGGAGCACCCAGAGCCCGGCATCCCCCTCCCCCGGTTTCGGGGGCCCGATCCTGCCCTGCCCCGGGCGCTGCCGGGCGCGGCCGCACGGTGACGCCGTCGCCCTGGGGATGGGAAGGGGGGATTGGGGGTGGGGTGGGGGACGGGGTGAGATGGGGCCAGGGATGGGGTGGGAATGGGGACGGGACTGGGATTGGGGATAAAGTGGCCTGGGGCCAGGAACAGGATGGGGATGGAGATAGGATTTGGGGGGGATTGGGGATGGTGCTGGGATGGGGCCAGGGATGGGCTGGGGATGGGGATAGGGCTGGTAGGGGTGGGAATGGGGATAGGACTGGGGTGGGATTGGGGATGGGGTTGGGATGGATCGGGAATGGGGGTGGGATTGGGGATGGGGTTGGGATGGGTTGGGAACGGGGATAGGGCTGGGGCGCAGTTGGCCCCGCGGCTGGGGCCATCTCCGCTGTCGGGGACCCTGTGGGGTTTTGTGTTTCCCGCAGCGAAGGGGCCGAGCAGGAGGTTKCTCCTGTACGTACAAGGGGAGGAAAGGAACCCCGGCCGAGCCCCCGGCCGCGGGTCGCACCTCGCCGGCAGCGTCAGCTCTGACACCCAACAGTGGGAGGCGGGGGGGGGTCAGCAACACGCTCCGTTCCCCCCCTTGTCAGCAGTGGCCGGGAGCCGGGGCTGCCCCCGCCACAGGGCCCACCCGGGTGAGAGGGGCTCCCTGCCAAGCCCTCCTCCACAGAGCTGCGAGCCAGGAGCAGATTTTTGTGTTTTGCTATTAAAAATYGGAAATAGGGAGAGCGTCCTGTGGGGCAGAGACCTTCCTCATGGGACCGACGGGTGCCGATGCCGGCAGGGCCCCGGGGACGCTGCACGGCCCCTCCACCGCCACGGCTYGGATGGGAGACCTGCATGAAAGGACCCGCCGCGAAGGTCTCGCYGGCACGAAACGTCCTCCTTGTAATGGGCTTCCCGAGTATTTATTAGAATATTTTATCATATCTGAGGGAGGCAAACTCAGCCCTGCTTGATCTAGTCTAGTTGCAACTCTCTTTTGAAAGGGATATTCTTAAAGGGAGTGACCTGCTAAGTGAATACATTGACTCTGCCTCCGTTTCTCCCCGTCCTGGTATGTTGTGGAGACAAGGGTGGGCTGGAAGAGGCTGGTTTGCATAAWTAATATTTATTGCTTCATCTAGAACAAGCACGATCCCCCTGTTCATCCCCAGCCCCAAAAAGACTGGGGGGGCTGCGTTTGAAGAGCAGAGGCAGCCCCTTCCCTTCAGAAGCCCGGTAATACACCTCTTGGGGAGGGGGCTGCAATCCCACCCCGGTGCCCGCAGACACCCACTCTGCCACCCATGGGTGGGCGCTGGATGGAGCGTGGGGCTGGATCCAGCCTGGGCAGCGGGAGATGGGATGGGGGCTGCGACGGTGGCGGGGCAGCCCCAATCCCCTGCACATCCCAGCCAGCGCCCCACAAGCACGTCAGCCCCGGGAGGAGAGGGGCTGCCCTTTGCAGCACCCCGTCCCCCGCCGGGACACCTTCCCGGGGTGCAGACCTGGCCCCCAGCCTGCGGGAAGGGGCTGGGCTGCACCTCCAGGATCCGGCCCTGGCACCGGGCGAGCTGCCCYGGGAACCGGCCCATCCTCCCGACGGCTCGGTGGGAAGATGGGGCTGGAGGAAAGCCTCTAGCCTTTTGTCTGCGGGAGAGGAATTAATTATTTTGTTCTCTCATTACATTGGAATAAAATCCATTTTAGAGCAGCATAAATTTAGGTGCCTGAAGTCGCTTTTTTTAACACCCTGGGAAACATTTCTCTCCCTCTCTCGCCCTTTTCCAAATCATTTCTGTCTCATTGTGCAGCCATCGACGTTCCGGATGAAGCACAAGATGGAGGGGCATTAATTGAAGCACAGCAAAGGGGCTGCGTGGGGCGCGGAGCCATCCCTGGGCAGAGGGCAGGAAGGTGAGGCTGGGTCAGGGACCCCCGAGGTACCCCCGAACCCCACAAGCCGCCAGCGCTGGGCTGGGGGTCAYCGGCAAAGCACAGCCCGGGCAGAGCGGCGGCTGGGAACGGTACCCGCGAGAGGGGCYGGCCGCCGCCTCCCTCCGCCGAGCGATGCTCAATTGTTTGGAACATAAAATGGAAATTAATACATACGGTTAAACTCCCCCCTTGGCATCCCCCCCCCTCCCCAGCGCCGCTCGCCTTGTTAATTGAATGGCACGAAGCAAATGAGGTCAGAGCTCACTTAAGCCAGACAAGGACACAGAAACACATCGCGCCGCCTGACAGCGAGACAGGTCTGTCTACCTAGTGATGTTTAGCATTCCTGCCAGGAACCGCTCATTAAAAACCTAAAAGACGGCTTAAGCATCCCATTAGAGACCCTCGCGGTCTGTAGTTCCTTCCCTCGCAGATACGTTTGCGGTGAGAGGCCGGCGTGCGCAGGTAGCGGGGACCAGAGCCGGGCGGTGGGAGGGAGGAGGGATGGGGTTTGCACCCTCGCTGCGGGGCCGCATCCTTCCCCATCACCAGCAGCGCCGGCCCGCGGAGGCGCGGGGCCCTTTTGGGGTGCAGCAGCAGCATGTGGGGGTCCCTGCCCAGCAGGAGGGTAGGAGAAGCAGGGAGAGACGCTCCGGATGCCGTCGGAGCAGAACAAGCCCCATGCCTGGGACATGCTGCGGGGGCTGAGCTCCTGCTGCTGGTGATGCCCAGGACCCCCCTGCCCCATCGCCTTCCTCGCGCTCTCCCCTCTCTCCAAAGGGATCCCCTCGGCCGGGCTTGCGGGAGCATTTCCCACGCCGTGCCTCGGTTTCCCCAGCTCTGGCAGGGCAGCGCAGCCCACCCTTGCCCGGGGCCGTGGGTGCTGAACCTCCCCATTTTCGGGGCGTCCCTGGGGATGCTCCCAGCTCCGTCTCGGGCACCGATTCCTGCTCTCGGGCCGGACCCTGCTGCTCTCGGTGGTCCGTACGTGCCGCCGCAGCGGTGCCCACCGACAGCAGGAGGTGACCCGGCCACGGCTCACCAAGACCCTGGGCAGAGGCGGCGTGGGGGGACCCGCCACCCCGAGATCCCTGCAGGACCTGGCCCTTCCCGGGCTCCCCTCCCGCGAGGCTTCGCCCGGGCGACGCTGACGGGCTCCGTGCCGGGGCCGCGGGCACCCATCCCACGGGACGCACCGTCCCTCCGGCCCTGCTGCCATCTCCACCCCGGAGGTGCCGGGGTGAGGTCCCCGCTCCCCATGTCCCCCCCAGCGGGACCCCCGGGGCAGGCGGGTGGCGGCACTCGGAGCCACCCCAGGGCTGCTCGACGCCCCAGCCATGAGCACCCGCGTTTCGAGGCCTCGCTCAGGCAGGAGCACGTTGTGCCGTGGCCTCGGGGCTTCGGCTGCCCCGGCTGCCCCGGCCTTTCCCCGGCAAGCGCCGGGTGCCAGGGCAGAGCCTCCCGCCCGGCATCTCCCGGCGGTGGCTCAGGCATCCAGCCTTTCCCTCTTTAAACAAAGGCAGCGTCTCCCTGCGCCGCCGCTCGTCCTCCCGCTCCTCCTCCGCTTCCTCTTTCTCTCCTTTCTCCCTCTCTTCCCTTTTTTTTTTTTTTTTTTTTTTTAAAACAAGAAATGAGTTGTCTTCCGCAGATGTGACTAAAAGCACTCTGGAAATGTCAGCCACTGCTGGAAAGGGACCCAGATAACATTTAGCTTTAGGTAAGAGAGTAGATTTTCTCTGCACTAATTCATATTTATAAGCTCTCCTGTTCCCGGGGAGAGCGCGGCACTGATAGCACTTGCTGATTGCTAGTGAGCGGAGCAGGGAATTGTTTTCATATCTGAGATTAAAGAGTGGTTTCTGCTCCCAGTGGCACCTGTGTATTTACGCTGGTCATTCTCAATTCATTCTTATAAGATTAAGACTGGAAATGGGAAATGGTTATATAGTGCCGGGCTCCGGAGAGGCCGGGGGCCGCGGGGGGCCGGGGCAGCGCCGGCTCGGTGGCTCCGGAGCACGAAAGCCCAAGGTGGGGGTAGCAGAGGCCAGACCCCGCGCTGGGGACAGCCCGGTCCTTCGCCGGGGGAGGGGGGCTCTGCACCCCTTTGGGGGCTCCTGGCGGAAACGCTTCACCGAGACAGAAACGCCTCGGCCAGATCCTGCGGGATGGTCCCTCCGCACGGCCCCGGCGGGATGGACGGGGGATGGACGGGGGATGGACGGGGGATGGATGGGGGATGGATGGGGGATGGATGGGGGATGGATGGGGGATGGACGGAGGATGGATGGCTGGAGCCGAGCGGGCAGCGGGACAGACACAAGTGTGCGATAGATTAGGTGAAAGATTTCTCTCTATTATTATTTTTCAACACATCMYGGGGTTTGTGTCAGCTGATTAAAAGCAAACAAGTAAAGCCCTTCTTCTCTGYGGCGGCTCAAGGATTTGGGAACTTTTAGAGCTTTATTTAGTTTTTATCTTTTTGGTTTTTTTTTTTTAAATCATGTTTGTGAACTGGCTGAGCAGCTCCAGAGAGAGTCAGAGCGTAAACATAGGGGGGAAGAAAAAACTGGGTTGTGTGAGGGACTGTAGGGCCTGGAATTAGGGGGAGGAAGGGGAAAAAAAAAGGGGGAGGAGGCGGCGGGGGAGGCAGGAGGGGTTCAGGGTGGAAAGGGAAAAAGGCGAAAGGAGAAACAAGACAATGGCAGAAGGCACCCCGGGGACTTCCTGAGAGGTTTTAGAAATTCAAAATACGCCTTAGAGCCTCAAAGCTGTGTCAGTCACAGCCCCGGCGCAGGGATCACTAAGGCTGTGGCCAAACAATACCAGATTGTCTGAGGAAGGTGGGAAAATAGGGGGTCTCAGCRGCTCCCGCTCACACCAGCGGTTCCGCTCGTCAAGCACGCGTTCCACATGAATCAATTCTGGACAGAGCCTCGGCATAATCCCCGCCAGCCTCGCTATGACAACTTGAAGGAGAATTCGGCGGCTGAGTGACAGCAGACGGAGAACTGACAAGGCAAAAGACTGCAGGACTTTCCTTTGCTTTTTTTGCCCCTTTTTTTTTTTTCCCCTCTCCCTTCACCCCCCCCCCCCGGTAGCTATTTTTGGGCAGCTCGTTTGGGCGCGCACGCGTCCGCGCGCTCGTGCGCTCGCACACGCGTGCTCCCGGTGCCCCGTGCCGCCGCAGCGGGCAGAGGGGCTTTGCGCTCTCCCTTGCAGCCGAAAAGACCCCTCTGACCTTGCCCCGCTCCCGGGGACCCCCGCCCCGGGGGGCTCGGGGGGCTCCAGCCGGCTCTCCCGCCCCGTCGCCGCCTGCGAGGCCGCCAAGCTGACCCTGTGTTTTGGGGATGGTGCAGGGGAACAGCAGCAAGCGCGGGTGGGGTGGGGGGTGCCGGGGGGGCCCACGCCGGGGCTGCCCAGCTCATGCACCAGCCACGAGCCCGCAGGAGCGACGGCAGCGGCCCCCGCGCAGGGCGATGGCGACGGAGGGCACGTGGCACCGGCACCTCGCCTGCGGCGTCGGCCAAGGCTTTCTGTGGCTTCAGCGCAGCCCCTCGGGGGGCACAGGGCAGCGGCAGGACCCCCCCCCCCCCAAGAGCTGGGGGCTTGCAGCATCCCCTGCGAGGCCGTGGGTGTGCGGGCAGAGGGT
>JASVER010000170.1:941586-1002066 GCA_030449065.1 Oceanodroma leucorhoa | reverse complement strand
AGTCCTTTGCGGGTATCACCCCCGTGTGTTTGCAGTTTGCCTTCGAGGGGGTCCCGACACCTTCCCCCCCCGCCCGGGGGTCGCCGCCTCGGCCGGGCTGCGGGCCACGGGGGACCAGGACGGGGCAGGGACCGGCAGCGCATCGCCGCGCCGTGCCGGGGAAGCCACAGGCAGAGCGGGGCTGGTTGGGGCGCAGGTGGGCGTTTGTGGGGAGGGGGCCGGGCGGCGAGGAGCTGCTCCGAGGTAATATTTAAAGATTACGGTGGTTAAAGAYGCTTCTCCAGCCCTGCAGCTAAAAGATGCACTAATCACCTCCCTGYGCCTGTTGCCGCTTACCCCTGCCCTCCCACGCTCCTGCCTCGTTAGGTAAACGTCGTGTATTATTAATAATCATATCAAGAATAAAAAGTGCTTTTGTCACCTCAGGATCCTGCTCCTTTTCGGGCTCCCCTGTTCCGGTTCCACATGCCTGCTCGGGGAGGCAAGAGGTACAAAGGAAACTAATTAAAAATTGCCAGTGTCTTATGTTGGAGCATTTGGGTGTGTTCAGTAGTGAAAGACAAGTGTCTTGTTGCAAGAAAATCAATTTTACAGTTACAGGAGCAGAATAAGTAGAGGTGGTGCGTTAAAGCAAGAGGATGAGCAGGGGCTCCGAGGGTGCCAGCTCGGCGCCTGCCGCAGGGACGCGGGACGAGCCGCCCCGGGATGCTCTGGGTACCCCCGAGTCCGCACCCTGAGCCCCCCCCGGGGCGGTGGCTGCYGCGGAGCCACGGCCGCTCTTCCTCAGCGGCGGGTTTTGCTCAAACCCTGGGTTTTTCACCCAAATCAGCCCACACGGGGTGCCGCAGCCCRGGCTGGCCAGCCCCATGGGACGGTTTCCCGGAAAGCCAGAATTGGTCCCCAAAAAGCCACCCTGAGCATCGCCGCGAGGTGCACGCGGGGCCGGGGGCTTGTCCCGTCCCGACCCCCCGGCAGCCCCGGCACGTCCCCGCTCACGCCATGAATCCATTACCCGGCCCCGCCGCACGGATCCCTATCTGTATGGTATTTACATCGCCTCTCTCTCGGCGGGCATGTGGCTAAAATCTATTGGTTTCCTGCACAATTTCATTGTCTTTTTGGGGTTAGGAAAATGGTAAACAAGCCAATTATCCTTGGAGGAGGGGGTTAAACGCTCCTCACCCTGCACAGCTATCCGTCCCCATATCGGCTGCCTGGAAATGAGGGAGCAGCAGGCGGGGGGCCCGAACCAAAATTACTTTTATGCTAAACTGGATGCGGGCAGGGAGGGAGCRCGGCAGGAGCACGGGCGGCCGTAGGGGTCCGCACCGGGACTCCCCTTCGCCGGCATCGGCATCTCTCTGCTGCTTCCAGAGCCATCGCCGCCGCGGTGACCCCTCCTGCGTCYCCCTCCCAGCCCTGGCAGGATTTTCTTTTCTTTGCTCGTCACGCCAGGACAGCGCCGATCCCTAATCCTCAAATCGTCCCTTGCCGGTTTTACATACATCTCTAAGCTCCTCATAATAGATTTATTTAAAAAAAAATAAAAAAAGGGGAGGAAATAAAAACCCCTCTGTGGGTTATTACAGGATATTTTTGTTTTAATTGAAAACTACTCCAAGCGCAGAGGGCCGGATCCTCGCCGGTGTAACCCACTTGGAGGGATGGGACCACTTCACGCCGGTGCAGGATCCCACCCCGGCCCCTCACAGCTGCTGCCAGGAGCATCCTCCAGCCCGACCGGGGAGCTCGGCAGCCCCGAGCACCGGCTCGAGCGCGGCCGGGGAAATGAGGGACCGTGGCAGGACCAGCCCGGCCAGGGACCCCCAGCRTCCCCCCACCCCAGTGAAACACCCCGGGGGGGTTTGCAGCCCCTCGCACCGCCCAGCCCCGTGCCCACAGGGTGGGAAAGGAGAGGCCAAGGCTGCCCACACAGGGAGGGGAGCACCCCCCCTGCAAAGGCACCCCCCTCCTCCCGCACCCCGTCAGCCGCCCGCCGAGGACGGCCRTTAATTGCAGGGACGACTTTTCGGCCGAGCGGCGGCAGAGCCAGGCTGGCTCAGCCGGGATTGTCTTGTTTCTCGGCACCAGATTGAAAATCGATACAGGAGAAAATTGAAAAATACATATTTGGGGTGACAGGGAGGGGGACGGGGGCACCARGTACGGCCGGGGCCGTTGCAACGGGCTTCGCGCACCCGGCGGGTGGATAAATCGTGGCCCGGCTGCGCCGGGCGGCGGGAGATGTTCCCGGGAAAAGAGGAGCCGGGAGCAGAGGGGAGCCGGGATTGATGGGCTGGTTGTGGAAGGCAGRGTGAGGGCTAGCGAGCCGCTTTCCCTTCCTGAGGGAGCCGTGCCGCTCTCCTTAATAACCCACCTTGGAAGCTTTTAAGCACCTACAGCCGCGCTGCAGGCAGGAGCTGGGCGAGAGGCTCTGCTGCTCCCCCCGCTCACCGCCCGGCCAGCTTGGGGCTGCTGGCCCCGGCGGGGAACCCAGGCGGGCGAGGGGAGGCGAGGCTGTGCCGGCCCCAAAAGCGGCAGTAAAGGGGGGCCCTGGCTGTGCCGCTGCCGCCGAGACCCCCCGGCCTCGCCCGCGGGCAGCGCAGGCGGCCATTCGCCTTCCTCCCGCCTCGGGGCCCCGAGGGAGGGCAGCGAGTGCCACAGCAACGCTGCTGGGCGAGTGCAACGTGCGGGTGTGCATGCTGCAACGTGCGGGTGTGCATGCTGCAACGTGTGTGTGTGTGCATGCTGCAACGTGTGGGTGTGCATGCTGCAACGTGTGTGTGTGTGCATGCTGCGATGTGCGGGTGTGCATGCTGCAACGTGTGTGTGTGCATGCTGCAACGTGCGGGTGTGCATGCTGCAATGTCTGTGTGCACATATGCATGCTGCAACGTGCGGGTGTGCATGCTGTGACGTGCGGGTGTGCATGCTGCGATGTGCGGGTGTGCATGCTGCAACGTTCGGGTGTGTGCATGCTGCAATGTGTGTGTGTGTGCATGCTGCAATGTCTGTGTGCACATGTGCATGCTGCGATGTGTGGGTGTGCATGCTGCGAGGTCGGCGTGCACGTGCGTGTGTGTGTGGATGCTGCAATGCGCGTGCGCGTGCACAAGAACATGCCGCACGCCCGTGCGCGGGGGCACGGCCCTCTCCACGCCTCGGCGTTCGCGCGCCGCCGGTGCCCTGCCAGCCCCTCGCTGCCCCCCCGGCCCCCGCGGGCAGCTCCTGCCCCGGACCCCGCCGATGGGGTTTGCGGGGGGGTCCTGGTGTCTGGGGGGTCCTGGTGTCTGGGGGGTCCTGGTGTCTGGGGGCTCCTGGTGTTGCGGCGGCCGGCGCAGGGGAGCCGCTGCATCGCGCAGCAAACAATTAAGTTGCTGAGATGGTTTCTCGGAGTTTGCTCGGTGGGTTTTTTGGAGGGAAGTTGCCTTGAAAGCTCAGTTCTCCGTGGTCTGGGGAGAGAGGAAGGTGTCCGGGTGAATTAGCATTTATATAGCTGTGCCGTGCATTTCAAAACCCCCTTTATCTCTATTAGCACCTAATAAAGACAGARCTTTGCTCTAATTCATAATTATAGCACTGGATGGAAATATTTGTGTTTCTGTTCCCTGGGAGTTTGCCTCCAAACCCCTCAGCCCATCTGGAGTCAGAGATGGGCGAGTTCCCACCCGCCGGCGAGGGGCTGTCGGGCGCCCGCRCGTGGGGCAGAGCCGGGGTCACCCAGAACCAGGGGCCACAGCTGTTTGCACGAGGGCTCGGTTGCACGAGGGATGCTTGCACGAGGGATGCTTGTACCAGTGGTGCTTACATGAGGGGTGCTTGCACGGGGGGTGCTTACACGAGGGGTGCTTGCACGGGGGGTGCTTGCACGGGGGGTGCTTACACGAGGGGTGCTTGCACGGGGGGTGCTTGCACGAGGGGTGCTTGCACGGGGGGTGCTTACACGAGGGATGCTTGCTCAAGGGATGCTTACACGAGCGGTGCTTGCACGAGGGGTGCTTGCACGAGGGGTGCTTGCTCAAGGGATGCTTGCACAAGGGATGCTTGCACGAGGGATGCTTGCTCAAGGGATGCTTGCACGAGGGGTTCTTGCACGAGGGGTGCTTGCACGAGGGGTGCTTGCACGAAGGCTCGGCTGCCCGGAGCAGGGCCAGCTGAGGTGCCAAGCCAGGCAGCGTGGGCAGCGGCCGCCCGCACGTCCCTGGTGGCTCCCGCCCGGCTGCCTGCCGGGGACACGGTGGTGGCCCTGCTGCACGCCAGCCCCTGCCCAGCGCGGCCCTTTCAGGGTCCAGAAGCCCCCTGGGCTCAAAGGGCCACCGTCCCCTCGCTGGCTGTGGCCACCCAGGGCTGGATTTGGCCAGCAGCCGTGGGGGCAGCTGCCGGGCCGGCACCCRCCGTGCCTCCCCGCCGCGGCTCTGCCTCAGCCGCGCAACGAGCTCGTTGTGGATTCACGGCACTCCCTGGCACAAATGGGTTTAAACTGCCTTAAGTGTTTCAGCAGGGAACTGGCGCGGGCGGTGTAACGCTGTATTACCACAGCATTAGGAGTGGAGTATTGATCCTAATCCCCTGGTTCAAAAATAGGATTATCAGAAGGGGAGGGGAGGCAGGGGGCGTGGGAGGATGCCCTGTCCCCCTCCCCGTCCCCATCCCCGGCAGCCCTGGTCCCCTGTGGCGGAGGAAGGGGTTGGGGACCACGGTGGCACCTGGATGCCCYGAGATGGCTGCATCCCCCCCRGGGCCRGCACCAGCCCCTCGCYGCCCCACGGGGATTCAGCCCCCCCRGGCTCCGCGGGAAGGGGCCGGAGCGGCGTTTGGGTGGGGGTGAGCTGTCRTCACAGGATTTCTCCTCCTGTAGATCAGGTCGGCGTCTCCTCGTAGCAGTGACCGCGGCATTAGCGGTTCCATTTGACTGTCTCCAGATGCATATTTCCATTACGCGGCCTCTGAAAAGCCATCTTCCCCGATCGATACCCRCGCCTTTATCCCTGATTGATTGATTGACTGATAGAGCAAACCACCGCCAGCTCAGCCCCCGCTTTCCCAGGCCTGGGGGGCTTTGCTGGATTTCTGCCACATTTTCCTCTCGCTATTACTCTTTCTTTTACCCTTCGTTGCCCGGCGAGGGGGGAGCAGACCCTGCCCCGCGCTGCCGGCTCCTGCTGGGCTTGGCTGCCAGGTCCTGCGGGAGGATGGGGCCGAGCAGGGCCGGGGGGGCTGCAAAGCCTGGGAGAAACGGGGTTGCACTGGGAGCAGATTGCACCGAGGTGCAGGTTGCACTGAGGAGGGGGTTACACCGGCAGCAGGTTGCACCGGGAGCAGGTTGCACCGAGGAGCTGCTGCCGTGCCCTGGCCCCCCGTGCCGTGCCCCCAGCCCCCCGGGAGCCCCCCGGGAGCCCCCCGGGCCGATGGCAACGGTTAGTCAGTCATGAAAGGGATGCACGAGTCCTCTAGTGCGCCTCTTACTGCCTGTGACACCAGCCTGGATGGCTGCTTATTATTATAGATTAATGCATGTGATCGAGGCTGGGGATGGATTCGGGGGTGTTCTGTGCAGGAAAAGAAGCCGGGGGGTCTCCGAAGCCCCCCCCCTTCCTGCCTCCCCTATCCCAGCCCTGGGGCTTTCTCCTGCCAGCTTGGCCCCGGCGYGGGCTCCGGCTGCCGGGCTGAGCCCCCGCGGCACGGCCGTCCCCTCCTCGGCTATTTGCTTCTCCCTGCCTGGCTGACTCTGAATACAGTTTGCATTTCACTCCTAATCTCCTCTCCTTAGTTTTTAATCCCCTCTCTCCTCCCGGGCTGCTTTTCCCTCTCCTCCCTCGCCTCCTCTCCTTCCCTCTCTCCCTTCGCCCTCCCCCTCCCCGCAAGACAAATTACCCTTAATGATATGCTGAAGGCCATGACACCCATGTTGTCTCTTTGTCATCCTTCGCGGTGCAGCGTGAAAAGATAATACAAAATGCGGCACTTCTCTGCAATTGAGCGCCAAGACAACTTGCTAATCCCTTAATAACGCGGCGGCCGGGGCCCCGTCGGCTGGTGGCTCCCGCCGCCGCATGCCGAATCGCCGCCGTCGCTGCCAGCGGCCGGCCGTGCCCCTCGCCGGCGTGGGCGCGCGGTGCGTGCCGTCTGCCGGGGCCGCGGGTCCCCCCGGCCCCCGTGGGGAGACGGCGGCAGCGGATGGGTCTGCGGGGGGGGCGAAAAACTCAACGAATGACCCAAAAGGATGCGGCGAGAGGATGGGGCCATGGGAGCGTCACGCGGCAGCGTGGAGGGGGCGGGTGCCGGCCCCAAGGTTAAAAGGGCCGTATCCCTGCGGGCCTGATCCTGACTCCGCCGGTGCCCATGGAAACCCCATCCCTGRTGGCTGCTCGTGGTCCAGCCCCGCTGCGGCGCGGAGCAGGGCACGGCCTCSTGTGCACCGACCCATTGCACATCGGTGGGGCTCTGGGCATCCCAGGGGGGTTTATCCCCTGTGCCCACCCCCCCAGGGTCCTGCCAGGGGACGAGCGTCGCTGCACCCAGGGCGTGGCTGCCCGGGACGGGGACACCGGGGCCCCCCGAGTCCAGCATCCCCCCACCCCGCGCTGCCGTGACGGACAGAAATTGCCACTTAATTTCCGGCTTCCTTTCCCCTTCCCACCCCCGCCGTGATTTACCTCTCCCCGGAGGAGCCCAAAAGCTGTAAACACACTTTTATTTGTCAGTTGTATCCCTGCAGCCGGCGAGGCTGTTGAAAAGGTAATATATGATTTCAGTCCTCTCTGCTTGATGATGTCGGGATTAGGAGCCCTACATATTTTATAGAAACCTCTACATGATCTTCCTTTATAAATCATTTAAATAGGAGTGTCTTTTCTTGGTGTGTGATATAAAATATTTACTGGAGTGGATGAAGGCTATTCATCCGTGTTTACCCTCCCGCTTTCCAGCCCGGCTGCATTTACAAATGCTCAGCCCGGCGCGGCCCTTCGCCGGCTGCCGGCGAGGAGCCGGTTCAGCGGCAGCTCGGCCGTGGCACAGGGCGGGCGACAGCCGGGACGGGCTCCCTGGGGACGGGAGCTCCCGCCCAGGGGAATTCCGGGGGCTGCTGCGTTCCCCCAGCTCTGGTTTGCTACAGAAAGGACCGGGTTTGGTACAGCATCCCAAAGCATYCTCCCCGTAGCGCCCACCAGCCCCGTGCCAGGGCGTGCTGTCCTTCGCGTGGCCGGCTCCATTCTGCAAAACCGGGGTGCCCCGGCAGCTCCCACCTTCCCAGGGCCGGACCCCCCCGTCCCCGCTCACCCCAGCCCCGGCTCCAGCCCCGGCAGCCTCCGCAGCATCCCGCTCCCCACCCCATTAGCATTCATTGCAATTCTTTTCATTTGTTACCTGGCAGGGGAATGAAAACACGTTGTTCCCCCCAGCAGGGTGTTTCCTACGGCGAGCCCCAACTTTTCAATCATTTCTTGGCACCGCCGTGGCAGAGCGGCCCCCCCGCCCCCCGGGCAGGAGCCATTGCTATTAAAAGGCTCACCCAGGGGCATGTATTTTACATAAGACGCCGTGTACACGCTGTGCAACATTCAGGAGGATCATGCTGGAGCAATTGGTCCGAATATAATGCCGGTTACCTTGCGAGAGAGGAGCTCACCGAGGGGAATGGATGATCGCTCTGTGCCTGGGGGAGAAATTGCTCCCCGGCAAAGCTCTCGGGGGGCTGCCGGGGGGCAGGGATGCGGGTGCTCGGCTCCTGCTTCGCCTCTGCCCCAGCYGAGCCGGGCTCAGGGTGGGGGCAGAGGGGCAGGGAAGGTGCCCTGGGTGCCGGYGAGATGCGCTGACCTCCCGAGATGCTCTCACCCATCGCTTCCTACGGATGCTCCCAGGCCCGGGGGGCGGCAGCAGCCCCCAGCCCACCCCYCCGTCACCCTCCCTGCGAGGCCGCCCTCGCCCCCTCCTCTCCCCGGGGTGGGGGAATTTACAGCTGAAGAAAACTAAATGTCTGGTGGCCTGAAAAGTTTCATTTCCTGCGAGCAGGGCCCCCCCCGAACGGCAGGTAAAGGAGGCTGCCAACACCCGGCTGGCTTATTTCATGGAGATCAATGGCCGCAAAGGGCCAGCGCGGGGGCTCTGCGCACCCACCCCCCCCACCGCCGCCCGTTCCAGCCGCCGCCGGCACCGGGCACGGCCCCGCATCCGGATCAGCCGGGAGCAAAGGTGCTGGCGATGCTCGGGGCGCGGCGATGGGAGCCGGCATCCCTCACCGCGTGCGGCTCGTCTCTGCCGCGGCTCGGCGAACTCCCCGCTCTCCTCTCTCGGGCTATTTTCATAAATCATCCCCCCAACCTGGTATTTTCCTGGGTGCTCGGCAGCCGGCAGCTTGTTACATGAACGTTTCGGGTTGTATCGCTTGTAGCTATCAGGAGATAAGGCTGGGGAGAGGGATGGCGGGAGGGAAGGCAGATGTGACAGCCCGGTAGCAGAAAACAAGCAGCAGGGAYGGCGGGTCCCCCCGCGCCGCTTCATCGGCGCTTCCCCCCCGCCAGCCCAGCCGCCTCTCGCCGTGATGGATGCACGCTCCCAACAGAGCCGTGCCGGAACGGGGCAGGAGCCTGCGCCGGGAGCTGCCGGAGAGAAGCGACGGAGCCTGGGAGGTGCCAGCGAGGCTGCGGCGAGCACAGGGTGCTGCGGTCCCCTGCGTGGGACGGGACCGGGGGATGCAGGGACGAGCCCCCCAGCCCTGCTGCAGCCGGGTCTCTCTGTTCTGCACGGCTGCTGGGGCACCGCGGCGGCAGAGGGAGCCGCATGGCACCGTGCAACCTCGGTGGCCACCGTGCAACCTCAGTGGCCACCGTGCAACCTCAGTGCATCCAGGAGCCTGAGCTCTGCAGCATCCACAAGCCACAGGCAAAGGCACAAGGCCACGGGGGACGCAGGGAGGCGAGGGGGCAGCCCGGCCTCTGGGAATTCATTTAAAAGGAGCAAACTGAAGCCAGATGCTGGGGAGGGGACGTGGGGCAGCTCGCGGGGAGGGAGCCCAGAGCACGTGGCGGGGAGCGGGGCAGCGTTTCGGTGGGTGGGCTGGCCGGAGCAGGGGTCAGAGCACGGGGAGGGTTGGGGAATCCAGCAGCCTTTGCAGAAAGGATCATTTTCAGCACGGGGTGCTCCCAGCCCCCTGCTCTGCCTCGAGCAGCCCCTCGAGCAGCATCCTCATGGTGAACGTTTCCCTCGGCATATAGCACCTGGGGCTGCACCCAGTGCTGCCGGAGGAGCTGAGGCGGCATCCCCCCRCGAGCGGGCACCGGGCTGGCCCCTCCGCGGCGCAAATCGGGAAAACCCTGCTGCGAAGCACGGCAGGGACCGGACCTGCCCAGCTGAGCATCCCTCCTCTGGCTGCGTTCCGCCTGCGGGCTTCTGAATCTGGAGCAAGGACAAGAGGAGGGAAGCCAGAGAGGTGCCAGGGGAACTGGCGAGCTGCTGGCCAGATCCTGAGCCTCACCGCGGTGTAAACCTGGACGATATCGCCGGGGCTGGGGAGGCTACACCCTCCCGAGCAAGCTGTGGATCGGGCTCCTGCGCTGTCTGCAGCCGTAACTTCACACCAGGCGGGATATTCCACGGGCCAGTAGAGCACGGTGCGCCCGCTGCCTTCGTGGGATTAAAAGAAAAAAACTATTAACGCCGGAATGCTGAGCAGGAGCAAGGAGCGGCGTGCCAGCGGAGGCGCAGAGCGGCTGCTCTCCTCGGAGAGGTGCATGCGGTGACCAGGCAGCTGCCGCCACGGGGGCTCGGGACCCCCGAGCTGCCCCGGGACCCCCGAGCTGCCCCGGGGCCGTTCCTGGTGCCTCTGCATGGGAGCACCGAGGCAGGGTGCCGCAGGGTCACAGCCCCCCGCAGGGTCACAGCCACGGGGCTGTCACCTCCCAGAGGTGCAGCTGGGGTGACCCACCGGTGCCCGCGGCCGCCAGAACCCCAGCACCGGCCCCGTGTAGACACGAGCGTAACGGGGCGTTAATGACCCGGTTCCAATCACCCCCGCGCCGACGTTTGCAGCACCCGGGCGCTGCAGCGGGTCCCCGTGTCCCCGCTCCCCTTTGCGCGAGGCTGGCGAGACCCCAGAGCCGCCGGGACCCCCCGTGCCGCAGGGAGCCCGGCCGTGCCCCGCATGCCCCCACCAGCCCCAAATAAAGGACCGACCCGCGCCGCGGGCGATGCCGGCCGGGCGGTACCTGCTGGCGCCCGGAGCGGGGCCGGCCCCGGYGGGATGCAGCGGGAAGAGCATCCGGGGCTGGACCAGCTCTCCGTCACGACGAGTCCTTAAATCAAACCTCGACACCTCTGCGAGAGAYGGGCTGATCCAAACGATCCCTTTCAGGCCTTAAAAATCCATGACTCTGTTAATTAATTACTAACGATGATCCATCTCAGCCTTGCGCCTGCCAGTTTGCTATTTTTAACTCCTTATTTCCAACCTCCAGTGTTAAAAAAATCATGAGTCAGGCCTCAAAAAAACCTACTGAGTGGGTCTGAAAAATCACCTTTTTTTTTGCTAAGTCCCTGCCGGGCTCTTTCCCCGGCACTTTTCACTGCCGAGCCCATCGCTGGCAGGAGCTGGCAGAGCCGGCAGCGACCGCAGAGCTCGACACAGCACCCGCCTCCCCGGCCGCCGGTGCTGGTATTTCCCCCGCTCCTGGCACACAGATGGCCCTTATTAAAAAGCAAAATTAGTCTTTCACCCTCTCGTGGCAAACTTCAGAGCCTCGGATCAGCTGTACGAGCCTGAATTAATTAACAGCGGATTGTTCCTATTCTGCTAATTATGCTGAAATACGCATTAAACGCCGGGAATGAGCATGCGCCGCACAAAAAAAGTTATTTAGTACTTAAGGAAAAGAGCAGCCGGCGCGGGGGTGCCCTCCCCTCCCCTCCCSGGTCTGCCGTCAAGGGGTGGGGGCTGCGGCAGCGCTAGCGAAGGGTGCGTGCCATGCCATGTCCGAGCGGCCTGTCCYGCCTTCGGTGGCCTCCCGGGACGTCACTTGTTGGTGGCCCGACACCACCCCGGCACGGGGGAAACTGAGGCAGAGGAGGGCGAACAGCCGGGGCCGCGGCAGCACCCGGGGAGACGCCGGAGCATCCCAGCCCCGAGCGCCCACCCGCCAGGCTGCATCGCCTCCAATAATTAAGTACTATCAACAATTGCATATTAATTAATTTAATATCCATTATTATTCATTAACGCGGTAATTAAATCCTTCCCGTAATTAACACACCGCGCAGCAGAGCGGTCTGGCGTCTCAGCCCCGCCGCGCCAGGGGAGAGGGCTGCACGGGGAGCGGGGACGGAGCCGAGCGCGGCCGCCCCGGTGCCGGCGTTGGCCCCCGGCTCGCCCCGGCCGGCGGCTCCCGGCGCCCGCGGGGGTCCGGACCCCCCCGGGGACACGGCRCGGCTCAGCCCGAAGCGCCGCGGCGGTGGGAGGGCAAGTCATTTCTCAAAAGCAAGGGCCTCACACGACATTTATTTTTATTTTATTATAAAAAAATACAGACTCCAAATGGGGCGGTGATCCGGTTACCATCAGCACGACGTCGAGGACGAAAGCGGCGCGTCTAAGGACGAAGCTGGGCGGAACGGCGACCACCGCGCAGAGCCGGCGAGGGACAGCCCGGCCCCGGCGAAGCACCCCCAGCCCCCCCCACCCCCCGCCTCGGCTGCGGCCCCGCCAGCCTTGCTGCCGCGTTCACGTTTCCACTCTCCCACAGTCGCTGTACACAATATAGATATTTATATATATAATCTATATATATATAAAACACAGACCGAAGGCCAGGTTTTGCCATCGCCGCTCCCCCACAAGCCGGCACGACGGCGGGCGGGTGCTGYCGGCTCCTCGCCGGAGCCCGGTGGGTGCTCAGCGCCCGGCTGGGTGGGTGCCCTCCCTCATCCCCTGGACAAACACGGTGCTTTCGCTCGCCTTCGAGAACCACGACCTGGTCTGGACACACGGGGACGGGACGGCAGGGAATGCGATTTTTTATTGGGTTTCTTTTTTTTTTTTTTTTTGTGTGTTTTTTGGATGGTCGAGATGAGCTTATTGCGAGAGTTCAGCTTCCTAGTCTAAAAAATAAAAATAAAATAAAAATAAAATAAACCCTTCCATAAAATTCATTCTCAACAATACATAAAAAAAACCGCTCACAGTCTAGCGCTGTATGTACAGGGACGGGGCCCCCGCCGCCCCCCACCCTGGGAAGGGTCTGGGGTGCGCTCGGAAAAGGCGCCCGCAGGAGGGGCTTCGGCCAGGTCCGAGCCCATCACCGTCATCCCYCGGGAGCACCGACCCCCCCGGGGCGTGGGGGGGCTCTGCGGGGTGGGCACGGGACCCCCCCCCCGGGTGGGACAGCCCCAGATTTAAGGCGAGGAGGGGTCGGACCCCGGGGCTGCGGGGGGACCCCTCCTTGGGGACCTGCCACCCCTGGGGTCAGGGCCAACCTCGGGTCGGGGGTTTGGGTGGGTTTTTCTTATTAATGCAAAGAAGGAAAAGGAAAAAATCCCCAAGCCCAGCCCCGGAGCCCCGGGGACGCCGGCAGCAGCCGGGGGACAAAGGGGCAACCATGGGGAGCGCCGCGATGGTCCCGCACGCGGCCGCCGGCCCCCCCGGGAGGGGCTCTCGCACCCCCGAGGCGTCGGGGGGGGGACGCGGTGCAGAAGGCTGCGGAGGAGGAAAACCTGCCCCGCGGGCAGCGCCGGGGCCGGCACGCTCCTCCTGCCCGGCAAGATCAGCCCTGCCACGGATGGGGACTCCAGCCCCGGCGCCAGCCAAATGTCCTCGGAGCGATCCCAGCTGCTGGGCGAGCCCGGCCCGCCGGCTCCCAGCGCCCGGCGGTGCTCCACGTGCCGGCCGGGCATCCCCGGTGCTCCCTGTGCCGGCCGGGCATCCCCGGTGCTCCACGTGCCGGCCGGGCATCCCTGGTGCTCCCCATGCCGGCCGGGCATCCCTGGTGCTCCCAGCGCCAGCTGGGCATCCCCGGTGCTCCCCTCGGGTGCGTCCAGTTTGCTTTGCTGCCCGCAGAGCCGCCCCGGGGTCCCATGGGGACAGCGGTGACATCCACGGCACGAGCGGTGGGGACAGGGTGACCCCACCAGGCGCTCAGCCGGGGCTTGTGTCCGTCCGGGCCCCCCGTCCCCGCGCCTCCGTGGCAGGGGGGTGGCAGGGAAGCGCGGCGGGGCCGGCACCACGACGTCCTGCTGCCGGAGCGAGAGCCGGGCTGGGAAGGAGTCTGTGACAATGGAGCCGCCGGCACCATCGCTGGCATCCGTCTCTCCCGGCGTCCCGGTGCTGCCCGTGGCTCTGCCCGCGGCCAGGCGAAGGCAGGGTGCCACAGCCACCCCGGCGAGGGGCTCCGCGGGAGGGGGCTGAGCCCGGCCCCGCGCGGGTCAGTCTGACACGGGGAAGCCCGGAAAAAAAAAAGAAAAAAAACCAAACGAGGACTCTATATTTGGTCTAGAAATGTAAAAAGTGACATCCAACAGGGAGGGCTGGCGCCGAGTGAGCTGCAACGCAGGGACGGGAGCTTTCGGCGTGCGCAGCCGGGATCCGTCCCACGGGGCAGCCCTTCACCGTTCCCGGCGATGCCCCGGCACGGGTGGCCGTGCGAGGATGGGCACTTCACGCGGCGGCAGGATCCAGGTGAGCTTCTCGCCGGCAGCACCAACCCTCTGTGCCGGCGACCTCCCCGGGCACCGTCCCGCTGCCRCGGGAGCCACGGCTTGAAGGCGATTCGGGGTGGCCAGGACCCGTCCCCGGGCTGCTCCTTCCCCACGGAGCCGCTCCCCGGCACGTCGGCGTCGGCACTACGAGGCCAGGAGCGTCCAGACGACCGGCACCACCACGAGCGCGGCGTGCGGGACCCTGAGGCTGCAGCAGGAGTTGTTGCTGGTGAAAATGGGCTCCGGGGACTCGTAGAGGGAATCGTCTGCGGAAGGAGAAGAGAGGAGGTGTGAGCCGGAGGCAGAGCCGTGCCGGATGGCCGCGCTCCAGGGCGGATCCTGCCCTGGCAGAAGGGGGGTGATGCTCGGCACCCCGGGGGTTGGTGTCCGGATGCTGCTGATGCAGCGGCATCCCCCACGGTGAGGAGCCGGGTACCAACCCCCCCCAAACCCCGGCACCATCTCAAGACTAATGGGATTTAAAAAAAAATAAAGGACTCGGGGACTCCCGGTTTCCCCGAAGGCGCTGCTGCCGGACCTCAGGCAGGGACACCGACGTGTGGCTCCAGCAGCCCGGTGCCGCAGGGGTGGGCAGCGCGGGGACGYCGCGGGATGGGGGGGCTGCGGGTGCCCTCCGGGGCTGGAGGGTGGGCGAGGGCACGGGGCGCTCCGGTTCCTGCCCTCTAAATGGGATTAGGCAGCGTTTCCCCCTCCCAAGCCCCCCGACAGCCCCCGCTGCCAGAGGCGGGTGCCGCTGTGCGAGGGGGATTGGCTGCGGTGGCCGGGGCGGCTCGGCCGGGGCCGGGGTTGGGGACAGCAGGGGCACCCGCTCGCCAGCAGCCCGGTGGTCCCGCAGCCGGTCCCCTTGTCCCCCCCCTCCTGGAGGGTCCCTGTGCGGGGTCTCCCCGTGCCCGGCGCTTGCAAATGAGAAGGTCTCAGGGACTGGTCCCGGGGCCGGACCCAATCGCCCCGGGGTGCCCAGCCCGGGACGGCCCTCGGGGAGCCCCCGGGGCAAAGCCCCTCGCAGCACGAGGGCGGCCCTTCCTCTCCGCGAGGCATCGGCGTAACGAAATCCCGGTATTATTAAAATACTAAAAAATATATCGGGAGAGGTCTTTTTCCCCCTATTATGCCCTAGTCCTGAACAAAACAGAATGATTTTTTACAGACGGTTTCATTATATTGGGTTTTATTTTAAAGCCATGCAAATAAAAAAAAAGAAAGACATCCTTTTAAATGGTGACATTTCGCAGGCACTCAGCCCTTCCCCAGGGAGAGCTGCTGCCATTTGCTAATTACACGTTAACAGGAGAAGAAAATTATTAATTTGTTTTTTTAAATGGCTGAGTTATTTGATTCTGAAAAGTAGCCACTGTGCAGAGATTATTATTTTTTTTTCCCCCCCATCGGAAACTCAGCGGCAAACGTCCACCGTGCCGGCGATGCGCCCGCCGCCGCCCAGACACCGCCGGGACAGCTCCGGCAGGGCTGCGGCCACCGTCCCCATCGGGGTGCTACCCAGGTGGCACCTGAGGCACCCCGGACCCCCTCCATGGCCCCCACTCGCCCGGGACCACCGGCCACCGAGAGCATCGCCCCCCCCGGGGCAGGGCTCCCCCCAACTCACTTACTTGTTGGCCGAACGTAAACCTTCAGCTTCAGGCAGGGCCTGTCCACCATGTTCGGGGGGGACGCGGCTGCAGAGGAGCAAAGGGGAGAGAAGGGGGTGGGTTGGGGGGGGCAGCGGTTTGACCCCACCATGGGGACGGGGCAGAGCCCGCCTCAGGGACCCCCCGAGGGTCCGCGCACGCCGGGACCCCCCGCGGCACCGCCGAGCTGCCCGGGGCAGGGYGGGGAGATGCTGCTCAGGACCGGTGATGGGGGGTCCGAGCGGGAGGGGTACAGCCCCCCCCCAGTGTCACCAAACCTTAGAAGCCACCCTGGGGGCTGCCCTGCCTGCCCAGCCCGCCTCAGGGCCGTTCCGGCTGCCCGCACCCCGGTGGGACGTGGCGGGGGGGAGCATCCTCCAGGGACGAGCCGGCTCCGCGTCCCCTCCCGGGGTCACCTCAAATAAATGCTGAAGCAGCTCGAAATGCGGCTGGTAAGGGGCATCCCCTCGGGCAGAGTGAAACTGGGGGTCCCAGCTCCCAGCCGCTCCGGGGAGAGCCCCCCCAGAGCCAGCGGGGAGCCAGAGGAGGGGGGGACCCCGGAGGAGGGGGGGACGGTGACTGAGCTGCCCCCCAGCACCCCCAGCCCAGCAGAGCCCTCACACCCCTGCCTCGATTTATAGTGGGAGGGAGGGAGGGGCAGCCCCCGGGAGCCCAGTAAAGGGTCCCTGATGGTCCCAGCACGGCTGGAGGTTCCCTCTGGGGACGGTGGCCCGCCGGGGCTGCGCGAGCACGGGCAGGGCTGCGCGGCTCCCCCCAGACAGGCAAAATGAGGATAAAGGCACAGAATAAAAATAATACTCATTGGAAGAGAGAAAGGGAGTAATTGCAATAATTATCTTGGTGAAAGTCCCCTCTCAATATGAGAAAATGTGATTTTTATATACATGTTTTTAAAAGAATTTAATTTTCTTTTCTCTTTTTTTTTTAATTAAAGAAGGGGAGAGAGCATTATTCGCAATAAAGTTTAATTTCAGCTGGAAGAAGGGGGAATTGGGATGCTGCTCGCAGGAGAGGCAGCAGCGAGGGGCCAGCCCTGCCCGGGCACACGTGGTCCCCTCCGGCCACCTCCCCTCCCCTCCGGCGCTCGGGGGGGACACGGCGGGGGCCCTGGTACCRACGGTGACACGGGGGCCACCCCCGCGCCTCCACAGGACCCGTTTGATTTATTTTTACCAAATAAACCCAGGGGCAGCTGCAGAGAGGCCCCGGCTCGGTCGGGTTCCCGACCCCCACCCGGCCCCTCTCTGCACCCCAGAGCTGCGCACCCCAGCACCCCCCCGCCATGGGGGCTGCGCACCCCCGGGCCGGCATCTCGCCCACGCCACCGGCGCTCCCACGGGAACAGGCGCAGCCCCGGCGCCCCTGGGCGCAGCCATTTCGGGGAGATGCCGGGGACGCTGCAGAGCCTCCGTGGGGCTTTTTTCTTTTTCCCCTTTCCCTTTTCTTCTCCTCCCTGGCCCTACACCCCACACGGGGAGGGAGAAGGTCACGCGAGCTGCACCCAGCAGCTGCCGTGCCAYGCCGTGCCAYGCCGTGCCGTGCCGTGCCGTGCCGTGCCATGCCGAGCCGAGCCAAGCCGCACCGCGGGCATCCCGCGGCAGCTCCGTCCGCCGGCTCCATCCCCAGGGCCAGCCGGTGCCCTTGACCCAGCACGGGGAGCACGAGCGCGTCCCCGTGCCTGCGAGGTTAATGGCATTCCAATTTGCGAGCTCGAGGAGGAGGTAATTTCTTTTCTTTCATGTCTGCTAAATACGGTTCCTCAAAGAGGCATAATTTCTAATGTTCCGCATGACATGAATTCTAACCGGTTTAGCAATGATCAGCTTCACCATTTACTTCTGTGTAATCTCTCCCTAACGACATTAAAAATAAAAAAAATAAAATAAAAAAAGGGGGGGGGGGGGGAGAGAGAGTTGTAGATGCCGTTATTTCGCGAGTGACATTTTACAGGGGGAGAGGGAGAAGGGGGAAAAAACGGTAATTTAATATAGATAAAAGGAACAAATTAAGTGGGCTGAAAACAGATGCTTTAGGAAAAAGGGGGAGAAATAATAAGGAAGATAAGCCTGCCGGCTGGCTCCTGCACGAGAAGAGAGGCATCCCTGCCTCCCTGCGACACCGTCGAGTGCTTGGGGGTCACGGTCTCTGTTTTTATTGATTGCCAGACTCCCAGCCCCTGATCCGAACCCCATTAGCTTATTTTTCCATGGCTCCACCGGGCTCCAGAGGAAGTTGGTCCAGCTCCTCTCCCCTGACCCCGGCGCCCGGCCGCTCCGGAGGCAGAAATTCAGCGAGGGGCCTGATCCGCTCCATCCCGGGGGTCCTGGTCCTGCAACCAGCGCCCGGGCGGCTGCAGAACAGCTTCCCCCAGAGCGGGTCGGCCAGCTCGGGCTTCAGCTGCCGGGCGATAAACGGGAGCGCAGCCCGGGAGGGCACGGGAATACACGGGAGCGTGCGGGAGCGCGCGGGGCCACCTTTACTGGTGCCCGGTGGTGGTCCCACAGGGATGAGACCAGTGTCCCCAGCATCCCGCGGTCCCTGCGGAGTCCTAGTCGCTCTCGTGGCCACCCCATGCCCGTGGCTGTGACTCAGCCCCGGCGAAGGCTTTCGGCACCAAGCGTGCACCGGCCGGGATCGCCGCCTTGAGCCGGACGTGCCGGCGCTGCTGGCACAAGGGCACGGCTGGGTTCGGGGGCTTTGCGGCGTTTTGGGTCACCAATGCAAACCCAGCCGCGGCTCAGCGTCCGGGTCTGGTCTGCACCGTGGGGCGAGGCGGGGGATGTCCCCGGGACGCACTCGCCAGACCCCCGCACATCCCCTCCCCGCCGTCCCCCTCCCCGCCGTCCCCCTCCCCGCCGTCCCCCGCGGCCCCTGCTCACAGATGTAGTAGTACTCGTGGCCGGGTCTGAACTCGAAGCCCAGCGAGAAGGGGGTGAAGAGCTGGAACTTCTCCGAAAACTTGAGGGGCCCGTTGGGGGAGTCGGGCCGGTTGCACTCCCAGCGCTTGAAGCCCCTCTGCCGGTGGTCGCAGGACRCGTGCCCCTCGTAGTTGACCATGTAGAGGATGTAGCGCTCCATCCGCTCGGGCAGCGGCTCCTCGTAGTGCGGGCAGTAGATGTCCAGGTAGTCGTTGATACTCACCTCCACCGTGTAGTCCCCGCGGTGAAACCTGCGGGAGAAGCCGGCGTCAGCGGGACCGCGTTACACCGGATCCCGCCGTGGGGATGCCGGAGACCCCGGGCACGCCGAAACCTTGGTTTGACCACGACCCGGGGCCTGATCCAGCCMAGCTCAGCCTTGCACCGCTCTCCTCTCCCCACCGCCCCCTGCTCACCCAACGCCCCCATTAACCCCCAAGATTAACCCGGAGCCTCTTTGTTTTACGGCCGATAAACCGGCCCCACTCGGTACTRAGTCACAAAAAAATCATTATTCACGGCGACACCGTGGAAGCGTCGGCATCGCTGCAGCTGTGCGCTGCAATCCCAGTGTAATTTGCGTTTCTGGCACTGATTATCTGAGAGATTAAGGGATTAGCGGTGCTGGAGAACGCCGCGGCGCACGCCGGCAGCTCCTGCCCGGCAGCCACCCCCCGCCGGCTCCTCGGGGCGACCCCTGTGACTCCCCATCCCCAAACTGCACCCGTGGGGGGACGTTGCAGACCCCCGGCACCACCGGCACCGCAGCCGGTGAAGCTCACCRGCCAAACTCGCCGGCTCCCCCAGGAGCCAACCTGGCAGCTCGGCTTCCCCCCCCCAGCGCCGAGCGCATTTTCKTTGCTAATTAATTTGAGGCTCCTGCGGCGCGGCCCCCCCGCCAGCAGAAAGCCCCCCGCCTCGGCACGACCGGGGACACCCCGCAGCTCCAGGGCCAGCGCTCCCAGAGCCCGAGGAGCCGCTCCGCTTGCATCCCTGCGGCTCGGCCCCGGGGTGGGCAGCGGCCGGAGGGGTCAGCACGGCCCTGGGTGGGATGGGGACGGTGGCCACGGCCCCCCCCCGATCACCCCAAAGCAGTGTCTCAGGGCCCCCCGACACCCCCTGCGCCTGCCTGAGTCCSCAGCAGCTGCGAGCAGGGCTGAGGCTGGCTCAAACTCATCACACGGGACACCTCAAGCATGCATCCATGCGGCCCCGGGCGGCCCAGCGCCAACGAACTGCCAGCGGTGGCGGAGGGTGACCCAAAAGGCACCCAGCACCCCAAAAAAGGAAAGGGGGACCGAAGACAGCAGGCAGGGGGGGGCTGGTCCCTCAGCCTTGCCGGAGCAGCCGAGCGGCGGCRGCCAGCCCCCATCCAGCTCATTACCTGCTTCATAAGCACTCTGATCACACAGGGAAATACGCTAATTAAGGAGAAGGGTTTTTCTCTCTCTCCTTCTCTCTCCTTTCCCGAGTCAGTTGTGCCAACCCTGCCCCTGGCAAGGTAACATTTTAAAATGTAAAATTAATACAAAAGGCCGGGATTTACTGGGAAACAATTTTCAAACGCATACAAAACAATAAAAAAAAATTTAAAAAAACCCTCTTCYCTCTGCCTTTCAGTTTAAAAAATTATTTATTTTAATGATCATTATTAAAGCCCAAGCAAAGCCGATTGTAACGGGAGGGCCCATGCTTATCAGGGGAATAATAATAATAATTATATTTTTTGAAAAAAAAAAAAAAAAAAATCAACTAACTCCAAGGGCCTTCTCCAGACTGACAAATTGCTGAATTAAAGCTGATTAGCTGTGATAAATGGCACAGACGGAGGCAGGCACTGGCGGCCGTTGGGGGGGGCGGCGGGTGCTGGGGAGCTGCGGGGACCCCCGGCACGGTACACCCCAGCCTGCGGCGGGTCCTGGGCTCCCCCCRGCCCCACCGAGCACGGGAGAGACCCCCGTGCCGAGCCGGCACCCCCGCCCCACGCCCCTCGGTGTCCCCGTCCCCACCACCCGTGAGCCCGCCTTCCCCCCCCGCCCCGCACTTTCAGGGGCACAAGGCACAAAGTCGGGTTTAAAGCTAAGAACAGTTTTGGGGGGATGGATGTGGGGTGGGGGGCTCCAGCCTTGGAGGTGCTCGCAGCCCCCCCCGGCCGGCCGCCCCCCAGYAGGGCTGGCCGAGGGACGGTGGCACCCGCCACAGCGGGCTGCAGGGGCAGCGCCCTGTCCCCCTCCCCGTCCCCATCCCACCCCCGCAGACCTCCCGCCGGGCCGGGAGCGGCACACGGTGCCCAGGTGGCTCCGAACGGATGAGCCGGGGTCGGGGACGGCGCGAGGCGTGAAGTGGCCCCGGGGGACGCAGTGCCGGAGTCCAGGACAGGGCTGGACCGGGCGTCCCTGCCATCGCACCGCGGCCGCAGCCCCCGCGGCACAGACGGACCCTGGTGGGATGGGATGGGATGGGATGGGATGGGATGGGATGGGATGGGATGGGATGGGGTGGGATGGGATGGGATGGGATGGGATGGGGATGTCCCCAGCTGCCATTGCGGGACACCCACACCGCAGCCCGGACCCTCCCGCGTCCCCTTGAGTGCCGGGGTGCACCGGGGCTGCCCGGAGCCCGTGTCTGGGGAGCGGGCAGGGGCCAGGCGCTGCCACCCCCGGGACCACGCGTCCCCAGGCACCGGGTGACTTTGTCTCGGCTCTGTCCTGGCTTTTCGTTGCCGGCGAATCTTTATTTATGTCTCCGTTTCCCCCTGCTGATTCACCCCCTCCTATAAATATTACATTTCTGCCTGATCAAATATTCCCTCCCGGCAGCTCTGCCGAACGCTGCGACACGCGCAGCCCGGGGCCCAAAGCAGCCGCTCGGCGGGAGCGTGGCCGTGCCGCAGCACCGGGCGCCGCTGCCCCGGCACGCCAGGCAAAGCCCAGCACGGGCGGCTCCTCGGAGGAGGGAAGAGGCTTATTCGGAGGCACCCTGGGGATGCCCTCAGGAGGGGGATGCGGGGATGGGGACGCAGGGATGGGGGGCTGTGCCACTGTGCCGGGCACGGGGCACCCCACGGCTGGGCAGAGTGACCAGTGCAGGGACGGCGGCTCGTGGAGCTGCTCTGTCCTTGTCCTGCCCCATCCCAGGCACCGGCGATCCAGAGCTGCTACCGACCTCCGCTCAGCGCGGCGCYGGAGCTGCCACCACCTCGGCCCAGCTGACCTCGGCTTTACGTCCCTCCGGCACCATGGGGCTGCTAACCGCACCGACAGCCCGGATCTGGGGGTCAGCAGGACGTGCCCGCGTAAGGGGGTGCTCCGGCGCTCACACCGAGCCCCCGTCCCTTCGGCAGCAACCGCTTGCAGCCAACTCTGCCGGAGCAGCCGGCACTGCGGTGCCACGGGGACCCCAGCACCGGAGCCACGGGGATGGATCCAGCACACACCACCCCGAAAGCCGCCCCCACGCAGCGGCACCCGCGCAGAGACCCCAGCACCCGCCGGAGGCGCGGGGCACACCCGGGCGCGGAGCAGCCGAGGCGCGGGGAGAGGCGCCGGCGCCGGTGCTCGGACACGCTCAGATAACCGAATTTGCTCCCAGAGGCGCGTGGCGGAGGCTCACGCCGAGCCAGCCCCACGCGCACGCACGGAGCCGTCTGTTAATTTGTTATCGTTTAAGTCACTCAGTTCGCAAAATGTCAACAGCATTTTAAAAACCCACCACCTGGAAAGCGCGCTGTCGCCCCGTGTAATACCCGCAGCAGGGCTGCCAGGCCGCGCTAATTAAAATGAGTGGGATTTGAACTGTCTAAACGAGGCACATCGCTAATTCGTCTGCTTCAAAATAGAAAAAATAAAATTCGCCTTTCAGCGGGGCGGGGAAGGGCGAGCGGCCGGGGCCGAGCCGGGCGCCAGTGCCCCTCGCCCGCTCCCTGGTTTCGGCGCGCTCCCGGGGAGCAGCGGCGCGCTTGCAGGAGCTGCAGCTTTGCAAACCGCAGCGGGGGCCGCTGGGACCTGCAGCAGGCGCCMGGGCAGAGCCCCGTGCCCGGCTCGCCGCGCTCCAGCCCGGCACACCGTGCTCCATGCAGGGCGCGCACCGCTGGCGCCGGCGCACGCTTGTAATCCCCGTGCCCACGGACCGGCACCCATGTCTCGGGGTTTCCCCTTCCCTACGGGTGCCAGCCCGGGGCGAGCGGGACGAGGAGCCCTGTCCCCACCTCCACTGAGCCCTCGAGTCCCTGAGACGCGGGGACACCGGCTCAGGGCAAGGACAGGGCAAATCCCCGGGTCCACTGGGAACTGCAGTAAGAAATAGGAGAGACGCCGCTCTGGCACGCCAACAAATGCCAACTCACAACATTTTCAAGCCAGATGAAAAGCTCAGCTTTGAGCAAATCCAGGTTTCTGCTACTCCAACTGGAAACGCGCAGCCCCGGCTCCTCTCGGCAGCAGGGACCCCGTGTCCCCCCGGCCGCGGAGCCGGGGCAGATCCCCCCACCGCGGTGCCGGGGCTGCGGGAGGCAGCCGGGTGATTCTCCGTCCAGCAGCCACGGGGTAATTACCGTCCCCATAGCAGCTCGCGATTAAACACTCAGGAAAACAGAAACCATGGGGCTGCTCCGGAGGACGTGCCGGCTGCACCCCGGGGCTCCCCGTGGCCGACCGGGGGCCGACAGCGGCACCCTCCGCGCTGCGTCTCCACAAGCTGCACGCGTCCGGCACGGAGCGGCCCCTCGCCACGGGACGGCTTTGCCAGGAGAGGCTGGGGGGCTCCCGGCCAGCCCCCGCCCCGACGCTGCAGAGCTCAGCGGGGACGGGGTGGTTTTGCCCGCGGGGGTGGGAGCCCACCCCATGCGCAGGYTGGCAGCAGCTTCGGCTGCCTTGGCTTCATGCCCTGCAAGGCACGGAAAATGAAAGAGGAGGGTGCTGGGCTGCCACGGGGCTGGTGGGGTGCCTGGGGGTCACCCCAGTATTGGGCGCAGGGCAGCCCCCACCCCTCTAGGACAGAGGCCGGGTCGATGCCATGGCCAGGACGATGCACACCAGGGGATGGGGCTGATGCCACGGGACGGGGCTGATGCCACCACCAGGGATGATGCCACGGGACAGGGCTGATGCCACCACCAGGGATGACGCCACGGGATGGGGCTGATGCCACCACCAGGGATGATGCCATGGGACGGGGCCGATGCCATGGACCGGGGCTGATGCCATTGCTGGGGTCGGTGCCACAGTCCACCACGGCCGCCGGAGCCCGGCCGGCGGGCACGGCGCTCGCCCACCGCCAAAGGGGTTAACGCGGGAGCTTGCTTCTTCCCTGACAGAGACGGATGGAGCAGCCTCCCCGCCTCACCCCGGCGGGATGTTACACTTGACAATTGACTACTCGCAGCTTTCAGCTCTGTCAGCTACCATTAAGGCTGGGATCCTGGCTAATTGGGTGCTTCATTAGGGGCATTCGTTACTGTTAGCGCTGCCTGACAGCCGGGCCTGCTCTGCCGGCAGGGCAGGGGACAGGCAGGCTGCTCGGTGGGCTCGCTCGCCCCGTCACCCCTCCGCTGCCCCCCAGGCGTGGGGGCTGCGGCGGCGGCACGGAGGAAACCCCCCGGGGACAACCCACRGCCTCGCCAGCACACCCTCCCCGGGACGGCCACGGCTCCCGCCGGACGGCAGCACCGCAGGGCCAGGGGCGGCTGTGCCACGCTCCCACCCCCAGCACTCGGGGGTCCCGGCACTGGGACCCACCACCCACCAAGCCCAGCACTGCTGGCAGTGCCCTGCTCTCCCCTGGCTCCATCTTGGTTTGCGTTTAATTGATAATATTCCCGGCGCCGTCACGTGCCTGCCCCTTTGCATGACAAGAGCRGGAATCCATTGGAGTGAAATTGCCTGGAATAAAATATCAGAGCTTGTGAAGCGGCTCCGCCGCCCTCCCCTCCTCCTGCACCGCGGCAGCACCCAAACCCTGCCCGTGCCCCCGCACCGCGCCGGGCAGGGCGGCATCCCCATGCCGGGAGCCCGCTGGCTTCCAAAGTATCCACCTCTCGGATATTCACCGTGGAGAGCAAAACCCTTCCGAGAGCCCGTCCTGCAAACCCGCGCGCCGGAGGCATCCTCAGCCCGAGCCCCCGGCCCCCACGGGGCAGAGCCAACCAGGAGAGCAAACCCTGCCCGCACCCAAACCCCCGCGGCTCCCCCAGCCCCCAGTCTGGGTGTCGCAAGACCCCCACCCTGGTCCCGGTTCCCCCCACCACGGCCGGTGCCTCAGTTTCCCCTCCGGGTAGCAGTGGGTCCCCCCAAAACTCCCTAAGAAGGGCAGCCACCCGGTGCGGGAACAAAGCGTACTTGTCTCTCAGTCTCGCTACACCCTGCAAGACCAGCCAGTGTCCCAAGGGTTAAATAATTCAGATTTTTCTTTCCTGAACAGCTTGAAAAGAGAGATGATTGCGCTCACTGAAATACCGGGGGGGGGGGGCAGATACTATGGATGGAAAAGAGCTATTTAAGCTGAAGAACAGTGTTGGCACATAAACAAATGGGTATAAACTGGCCATGAATAAATTGAGGCTGGAAATTAGGAGGTTTGTAACCGCCGGAGGAGTGAGGGGCTGGAAGGGGCTGGCGGCGGCGGGGGCGGCGAGGAGGGGTTTGGGGCAGGGTGCTGCCGGTGCCGGGGTCCCGGGCGCGGGGGTCCCCCAGCTCCAAGGGCACCCGTCCTTGCGGGGCCAGGCACTGGGATACTTAAAATCTCCCCTACACTTTCATCTCCTGAAATCTCCTTCATTCAAATAGTCACAGCGTGATCAGGAGTAATAAGCCTGTTACAGAGCAAAATAAAACACAGCATCCCCCCCCCCAAACCACCCCCCAACCTCGCCCGCCGCCCTCTCGCTGTCTTCTAAACACAACCTGATGAAAATTCAGCGGCCAACGCCGGCCCCCCSCCAGCCTCCCTCGTGGTCCCCCCCCGGGAAATAGGCACAAAGCGGCTCCCGGGCGCTGGGGGCGGCGGGGAATGGCCCCCGCGGGAGGAGGCGCCCGCCCGACTCCTTTCAGCGGCATTACGGCTATTTTCTCCATTAATCCTGTCGCTCAGCTGGTTCCTGGCATGTCCGTAGCCGGCGACGGACTTCACGCYGGGAACGTTTAAGCTGGTTTTCCCATCTGTTTCTCTTTCTCCTTGGACAGCCGGCAGCGCCGCGGAGCGCAGCGCCGTCCCGCGGGAYGCTGAAGGCAGCACCGGGCACGAGCGGCGGGAGCCGGACGGGGCCGTCAGGGGATTTTGGCCACGTGTTGGTCACGGTGGCCTGGAGGCAGAGGCCTTTTCCCGCTCAAGAGCGGTCACGGTGCTTGGGGCAAAGGAGGCAAAAGCCACTTGTGGGGTGCGGGAGGGGTTGGAGCCGGATGCACCCAGACACCTGGGTCCGTCCGGCATCGGTCCAGCGGGATCGGGCATCCCCCCGCCCCGTCCCACCGCCCCAACAGTGCCAAGGTTTATTTTAACCGTGTTGGTAAAATGTTTTGCACGGCCGGAGAGCGAGCGTGGCCACCCCGGCGCTGGTGCCAGCACCCGCCRCCTCCCAAACCTCTGCCGGGCTGTGCCGGAGGATCCCAGCATCCCAACCCGGCCGAGCCCCGGTGCCTGCAGGAACCAGATGATGCTCGGGGTTACGGCAGGAGCCGCCTCGGCCTCGTTCCTCCCAGCCCCGCAGAACGGAGGCGGTGATGAGCCCCTGGTCCCGGCGGGGCCGTGCAGCGCCGCGCGCTCCGCCGGCGTCCCCAGCGCCGCGGCGGCGGGGCAGAGCGGGGAAGCGCGTCTCGGGCTGCGGCTCACGGTACGCCTGTAATGTGGTCCTGAGGGACCCGCCGTACACACACCACCTAAATTATTTAATTTCTCCAAACTGCTGCACCTTTATAAATCATTAAAAGCTCCTTTTGATCTGTGTTAATGAGGTTTCCTGAGTGCGGTGGTTGGAAACACACTTTGGCGCCAGATAGCGAATCAGCTAATTAAAAAAATAAAGAAGGAGCGAGCGGGAGCGCAGCGGGGCGGGAGGAGGGACAGGCACCGGCGCGGTGGGCACCAGGGCTCCCGGCACGAGGGCTCCCCCCGCCCCGGCCGGGCGGTGACGGGGGGACAGGGGGTGGGTTAGGGATGCCCGTTACGTTTTTCCCCTTTTCTTTTCCCCAGGGAAAGGAGAGCCCGCGCTCAGCCCTCGCCGCCCGTCCCCACCTCGCCGCGCGCGGAGCAGCCAGCCCRGCAGAGCGGGAAAGGCGGCGTCAAGCGAAATCCATCAGGAACAAACCGAAAGGCAGGGATGGTGGCGGTGGAATTGTATTTAYTTTTGAATTTGCCAAACGTTTGAGCCCCGTGCCTGCCGGCCGCTGCTCCGCTGGGCACCCTATGGGCTGCAGCACCCATCACCCGCTGCCCCCCGCCCCGGGGACCCTTTTTTCCCCTAAGCAACAACCGACGAGCTCTCCAGGAGCTTTCCAGCCAGGGAGCCCCGGGAGCGCGCCGGTCCCAGCTGCAACCGCGTGCCCTGGAAACGCCGGTGCTGGCCAAAACACGGGCAGGACGGGGGTTGTTGGTCCTCCTGCCGCCGCCGTGGGGTGTGCGGGAGCTCCCCAAACCCCCGGGGTCGGGGCAGGTGTGGGGAGAGGGACGTGGGGACCGTTTCGGTTGGGGACTGTGGGTGCCATCCCGGAGGCTGAGAGCCCGGGGTTGTCCCTTTGCTTCGGCCGGCGGCAGCGAGCCACCAACCCGGCCGGTGCTCCGGGAAACAGTCCCCCCTCTTTGGGGAGCAGCGGGACAGGGTGAGCCCCCCGGGGCCGCCGGTGGGGACCGGCACCGTGCAGAGCCGCGGCCGGCGGGAGCTGACGGGTCAGGCGGCGAGATACCGGCGGAGCGGGTGTCAGCGTCACTTCGCCAGCCCTGACAGCTTTAATATCAATATTTATCTCAACTACAAAACTCCGAGCCCAGCTACATATTCAGCAGCTCGATTACAGTTATCTGGAATGACGGTGACGGCTCCCACGGACGGGAGGTTAGTTTGGGCTTAATGCCGTTTGACAGCCCCGGCGCAGCCCCGGCCGGCAGCCGCGCGGCGGGCTTGGGGACAGGGATGGGGACAGGGACGAGCAGCATCGCCTGCCCCAACGCCCGAACCAGAGAGACCGAACCGTGCCGAGAGCTGCCGGGCGGCGGTGGGACATGCCACCGGCTTAGCGTGGGGTGAGCCCCAAGGGCCCCCCGGCAGCCCCCCGGCACAGGGCAGCGTGCACGGGCTGCCCCCCCCGCCTGCCCCGACATGCCCCCGCCAGCCTCTCCCGACACTCGCTCGCCTCCTTAGTCACCGGGGCCGGCCCGGCRCGCCCCGGCTTGGCTTCGGCATCAGCCTCCCTGAGTCACCCCCAGCCGCGTCCCGCGCAGCCCGCAGGGACAGCGTGCTCCGGCATCGGCAAATCGTTAAGGGATTCATCATTAGCGCGTCTCTCCACCCAGCATCTGAAGGACGCACGCCCTGCTGGGGAAGGACCCTGAGAACCAGGTCTCCGGCATTTTTTCATCCTTAAAAACCTGGCAACTACGGGCTGCGAGCCTCCGCCCCGGGCGCTGGTTTGCAGCACCGGGCAGCGGTTTCACCGAGCGGCGGTTTCGTGGCACAGGCGGTTCCCCGGCGGGCACCGTGCCCGCGGCGCAGGGCCAGCTCTGCTGCCAAACTCGCTCCTTCTAAAAACTGCTTTTATCCAACTTTCTGGGGGTGCCGCAGAGGCCACTGGCTTGCCCGCACCRGCACCACGCGGTTATGGCAAGCCGGAGCACGCGGCGGGAGGACGAGCCGGCACACGCAGCCTCCCAGGCAGACTGGGGAGGGCAGGGCATTGTGGGTAATGTATGCAAATTCCATGCAGAACCGCCACTCGCCGGCTGGTGAGCGCTTTCCCCAGCCCCGGCACCCCTTGAGCCGGTGCAGGTTGGCACCAGCGACGCCGTTGGCCAAGGGCCGGTGCTGGCCCAGCCGCGACTGGGGAGCAGCAGCCCCGCCGGCTGGTTCGGCCTGGCCCTCCGGAGGCTCACTCCTTCATTTGGGGATATTTCCCTTTCCCTCCTTCTAATGTAAATCACTAAGAAACCCACGGCGGCGATCGGACACGGGAGAGCAGAGGTAACCTCATCCCGGCTCGGCCGCGCTCCCACAGGAGACAACGGCTCCTGTTACCTGGGGCAACGGTGGGGAAATTATGGCTGGCATCTAAATTGCCGTCATTATGCTCCAGAGCCAACACTCCCCATTTACACTTTATTGTCATCTTTTGCTTTAGGGAGATGCTGAGATATTACAGGACCGGGTGACAGAGTGGGATGAGATGGGATGCACGACGAGATAGACACAGAGATAAATGGGTACACCCGGAGCTATTATTTCAGCCTGTTTGCAGATCTAGAAAAAGAGCAGCAATCCCCGCTCCCCCGGGCTAAGGGTAGGCTTTATAACAGAGAAGAAAACAAAATTTGTTTAAATGCAAGCGCCAGCCTGCCGAACCGGCGGCGCTCGGCGGCAAAGTGCCGGCGTCACGTCCCGCAGCCGCTCCCTGGACACTTGGCACATCCGAGAGGTTTCCCACCAAACCGGTGCCGAAAACGCAGCCGAAGCAGCCCCAGCCTCCCTCGGCTGCGGCGAGCGTCCCACGGCAGAGCCTACGTGGTGCCAGGCACGTCCTGTCGCCGTTCGGCGAGGAAGCACTCAGCCGCTCTCACCTCTCAAATACTTTCCGACACACTCATCTTACAAGATGTGCCCTCGACCATACAGATTAATTTGGAGGCAGAACCACACCGGCCGGCTCGGGGTGTGCCGAAAAACGGAGTGACTTGGATGGAATAACACTTCTCATGGGCTTTCGTGTACGAACCGATCCTTGCCGGCACTCACGGGCAGCCGGCACCGGGCTGGGCTTGGTACCCCACTGCGGGGCCGGTACCCCACTGCRGGGCYGGTACCCCATCTGCAGGTCCACCCCCAAGGGAACTCACAAGCACCCCAAAGCAAAACTGCTCTTGATACTTGAAAGACMAAGTTTCTTCTCCCCCCTGCTTTTTGCAAAGTTGCACAAAGAAAAAGAAAAGCCAAACCCGGGCATCGTTCCTCCCCCGCATTGCAGGGGGACCAGGGCGTAACAGGGCCGGGGGGGCAGAGTAAGGGAGAGCTGCTGGAARAAGTGGAGGGGGAAGAAACTTGGTCTTTCAAGTATTTTCAAAGAAAAAAAAAAAAAAACAAAAAAGAAAAAAGCAAAGGAGTTCAAAAATTGAGAAGCTTTTCATGGAAGAGCCAGGGCTGCTTCGCCTCCCCGGCCCCGTGCTGGGCTCCAGGCTGCGTTTCCCCGTGCACAGGAACGGGAACCTGCCGCGGGATTTGCTTTCTGCCTCCCGAGATCCCTTCCCACCCAAACACCCCCCTGCAAGGGAAGCCGGAGCTGGCAGCACCACACGCGTTTGGGACCAAGTCTGACCAGACAAGGCAGAGCTTCTAACGCCAGCGCTGACGAGATGGGAGCCGGCTGCTCCGCGATGACCAAGCACAGCACGAACGGGTCCTGCGTGACTCAGGCGTGGACCAGGCAGGTTTTCCTTGGGCTCATGAGGCTACTCACCCAGAAAAAAACACAGGTGTCAACTGGAAATAGGTATTTTTGGCACAGGAATACTCCGTTTTCCGTCTGCCAGAGCCTTATCCCCCGGCCCCCAGCTCCCCGAGGGCACGGACCCGCTCCCCGGCCAGGCGAAGCCGGTCCTCGCAGCGGCAGCCCCTTTTTGGGGTGCTCTACCATCAACCCCCAACCAAAGCTCCCTGGAACCGCACCAGCTGCTGCAATTCACACCACTCACCCCTCATTAACATGGATGCTCGTTAGCCCAGCACTGAGACTAATCAATACTGCCATTAACGGACTACCCTGAATTAATGCATTTTAACCTGGCAGGCCTTAGGATATTGGTCATTTTTCCACTTGACCTGGCAGGAGGAGTTTTTTTCCTTTGCCGGTGCCCGGTGAGCGTGGCAGCGGCTCGGGGAKGGACGTGGGGACAATTTATCCCAACCAGACTCATCCCCCTCGATGCCAAAGGGGAGCAGAACCCCGGAGCCCCGGAGGGGACGGAGGCACTGGGAGCCCTTCTCCCACTGGGCTGCCGCCGAAGGCAGCGCTTCGCCGCCAGCTTTTGGCTTCACCGCCAGCTTTTGGCTTCACCGCCAGCTTTTGGTCAGCCCGTGGTTGCCGGATGCTCCCGAACCTCAGGGAGCATCATCAGCGCAAGGGAAGGGCAGCCTCAGCCCCATGGCTGTGGGGCTGGGGACCCCCGAAAGGGCTCTGGAGACCCCCAGGACCCGACCCTCCGGTGCCACCCGTCCCCGCAGCCTGCCCAGGCTGGTCCATCCCCGCTGCCCCCGGCCCCTGCGCCCTCCCCGGACCCCAGGCAGCAGCAGCCGAGCTGTTCTCCCCCCAGCCCCCCAGAGCCGGGCTCCCCCGCTGCTCCCGCCCGCCTCCCAGCGCCTCTGGCTAACCAGAGATCAGAAATGTTAGATCTTTCTTAACATCTCCTGCCAGCACTGTCAGTGGCCCTCTCCAGAGTACCGGGGCCCTCTGTTATGTAAACACAGCACATTCTCTGTCAAAGATTAAAAAAAAAAAAGGCTCATTTGCACATAAAAGCAGCCTCTGCACTAGTTACGGGCACTGTGGCATGTAAGGAAGACTGTAGGTTAAACTCAATAATAAAGCGAGGCGGTGCAGAGGTCCCCGCTCCAGCTCCCGGCCAGACTCTGCGGGCACCGAGCGGTGCCGGCCACGAGCCCACGGGCCAGGGACCGGCACGGCACGGAGATCCTGAGGGGCGAGACGTGGGTGAACGGCCCCGATGCCCCTCGCCGCACCATGCCCTCCCACCGCAGGACCCTCGCCCTGCCCTCCCCGCCCCAACGCTTCTCTGTGCCCCCCTCGTGCCAGCCACTCGCCCGCGGCACCCCCAGACCCYGCCGGGTCGGCAGCCCAGCACCGTCTCCATCTCCTCCGCTCGGCATCCCGGCCAGACCGGGGCACGCTGCCCCGCACCCCTTCCTGCACGTTTTTGGGAGCACCGTGCGTGCCTGCAGGGCTGCGGCCGCAAGCGGGGCTGACCGTTGCCCTCACGCCCCGGCACGGCTCGACCCGCGGCACCGCCGAGCATCGCTGCAGGAGCAACTCCCGGCTGACGAGGCGCAAGGAGCCGCTCGCCTCTGGAATCGTGAATGCAACACCTCTTGCTGCCAGCCCTYGGCGCGGAGGTGAAGCGGTGCCCGCTCCGTTCCTCTCCGGCAGGATGGCACTGGGGGGGGGTCTCTGGCCACGGCTGCCCCTCGCCCTCCCTGGGGAGCGCCCGCGCCCGCCCGGCTCCACGGATGGCGGCAGACAGCCGTACGTGCAGCCAGGGTCCGCGCAAATTTAATCAGATCAGAAATTCATTGTCGGAGAGACGGCGGCTGGAAAGTGTAACGGTAATTGTGTTAGTGCCGGCAGTCCTGCGGCCTCGGCTCGCCACGCTGTTCCTGGAGAGCCGCGGGGGCACGGYGGGATCGGCACGGCAACGCCRGGGCAGGGGGCTCGCTGGGGGCCCAAAGCCCCCCAGTCCTGGCGGGGAGCAGGCAGAGAGGACCGAGGGTCCTGGAGGGAGGGAGGGAGGGAGCAGGGAGAGGGCCAGGGGAGGGCGAGCGGAGCTCTGCAAAAGCAGGCGGCCAGATGGCTCAGGAGAGGGCAGAGCCGCGGCGGCAGAAGGTGTTTATGGTGGCAGCTGACAGCAAAGGTGAGAGGGGCACCGGGCTCCGGCGGGGAGGCGAGGGGAGGCGAGGCCGCCCGCGCTCCCCAGACCACAGCCTGCCAGGGTCCGGCACGTGTGCACCCCTGCACCCCCAGCCYGGCACGCGTGCACCCCCGCACCCCCAGCCCGGCACGYGTGCACCCCCGCACACCTGACCCGGTGCACGCCGTGCGCACCCTGCCCCTTGCACACCCACCCCTGCGCCCCGCTCACGTCCCCGGGAGCCGTGCAGGAGCTCCCGCAGCCGTCAGGCCCCGCACGTCGCTCCCAGCCGGCCACCAGACACGTGCCAGCCCGTGCACGAGGCCACGCGTGCTCATACGTGCTCCSGCTGCTCACGCTGAGTGCCCTAATTAACACGTCTGGCGAAGCAAACGGGCGCTGATAACGGGCACGGGACGGGAGCCGCTGGGGGTTATCTGCCGGCAGCAGCCGGGCCCTCCCACCGCCTGCGCCGGCTCCGCGCCGCAGCCCGCCGGGACAGCCAGACCAAGGCGCCCGGGTGGGGGTCTCCCGCAGGCGGACGGGGTAAACGGCCCCCGGGGCTGACCTCGTTAGCACTGCCGAGCCCCGACACTCGTTAAGGCTGGCCCCGGCACGCTGCGGGCAGAGCCCCAGGCTGCAGAGTCCCCAGCAGCGTGGCCATCGGCACTCGGCCCCACGGCACGGGCAGCGGCACCGTGCCGGCCCCTCGTCCCATCTGCCGTCACCTCCCCGCCGTCCCGCAGCGCCGTCGCAGGGGCGAGGGACAGCCCCTCCTCGGGGCGCCCACCCTGCCAGCCCCGCCGCTGCCGGGCTGGAGGGAGATGCTCGGAGCAGCCCGTGGGTCCCCGCCGGGTGACCGCCACCATCTCGCCGCTCCCCAGCAGCCACCGCCGCCCCTGCAAACCCCGTTAGTGTGCAGCACACACCCCAGCCCGGCTGCGGGGCCGGTGCTCGTGCCGAGCGGCTCACGGAGCAGTGGCTGCGGCGCAGCCGGGTGCCGTGGGGGCCGGGTGGTGGCAGCGCCCTGAGCCACCCGGCTGCAAAGGGCACCGGGGACACCAGCGTCACCCCTGGGCCTCCGAGCCGAACCAGCCGCTGCCCCGGTGCTCCCCAGCRCTGTTTGCAGCAGCGGGAGGTGCCGCTGGTCCCATCTCAGAGCCACARCCGGGACTTGGCACAGACCTGCCATGACACCGGTGCAGCAGCCGCTGTCCCCATGCCTCAGTTTCCCTGTCCCARGGCTGGACCATCCTGCSCGGCGCGGGTCCAGCAGCACGAGCRGCRAAGCAGGAGAGCCCTCCCCACCCCACTCTAAGACACACGAACGAATTACGGGTGAACACGTATTATTATTTCCTTATTTCAGTCATCGGCCACTTTACTTTCCGGCGGTGTCTCGGTCCCAGGCGGTGGCGGGGGGCAGGGGGGGGTAGCGGGGCTCACGGGTGACTCTTTAACCTTGCGACACTTTAATTCGCAGGGAATTTCACGCGAGCGGCGGGAGCGATTCCTGAGCGCGTTTGCCGGCGAGCGCGGCCGCGGTGATTTGATCGGCAGGAGCCGGGGGGAGCGCCAGCCCCGCAACCACTGCGAAAACGCCGACGAGGTGGAAACCGGCCGCCCGACGCGCCGCCGGCAGCCCAGCGGGACGCCACGGCGGGGCCAGGCGGGTGCTGGGAGGCGGACGGAGGGACGYGGCTCAGAAGGACGGACGCAGCGGGCACAACCACAGCATGGGGCAGCGACCTGCCTGCTCGCCCCCCAGCCCCTTTCCCGGCCCCTCTGCCCAGCCCCGCGGCCCCTGCCTGCCCCGTGCCACCCCAGTGTCCCCGGGGGACGCCGGGCGGGAGCCAGACCCACGGTGACCCCCAATCAAAAGGACAACRCGGGACGTTTCCCCCCAGCCCTGATGGTGACGGGCTGCGGAGCCGGCGGAGCCGTAATTTATCAMGCCAGCCCCTGACAGCTCCCTTTGACGGGGTCCCCAGGGGGGTGCCGAGCGATGCCTTTTGTCTGCCCAACAATTAATTATTTCCTGGCTAATGATGAACTCTGACTTGCAAAGCAGGTAGCGGCTGTGTGCAGGAATGAGCACCGCTGCCCCTGCTCCGCTCCCCCACCCTGCCGTGCCCCCTCCCCACCACAGGACCCCCACCACCTCCCCCATGGCGGGCTGGGGCAGGGGGATGTTGGGGTACCTGGGGCTAAGGCTGGGCTTCGGAACCCCCCTGCATCCCGCCATCCTTCCCACGGGCACGCTGTCCCCAAAAAAAGGGCGCCCCGAAACCAGACGGCCCCACAAGCAAGAAGGAAGGTGCCAGCTGAAAGGCGCACGTGGAGCGTGCCGGGGAGAGGGCGCCGGCAGAGCCGGGACGGCGGGATGCAGCCCGCTGTGGCGGTGCCGGCGGGTGGGTGCTGCGCTGCAGCAGCAGATGTCGGCTGCGCCGGCGGAGAGCACTTTAAGTGCCAGCCGCTGCGACCGCAGCCCCAGAGCGCTCTGCGCCGAGGAGCTGATAACTGGATGATGGGTCTGTGTTAATGGAGAAAATCCATTTAGGTTCACTCGATACTCTCCCACAGGCTTTCATTACACCTCAGGGGTCCGCGGTGCACGGGGCCCTGATACGGCCGAGCTGCAAGCCCGGATCACATCTCTGCCATTTATCTGCCTCTTGGCAGAGGCTCTGGTGGGATGCAGGGAGGGATGCGGGGAGGGATGTGTGCGCGGGGAGGGATGTGCACGCAGGGAGGGATGTGGGGAGGGACGTGCGCACGGGGAGGGATGTGCGCGCAGGGAGGGATGCGGGGAGGGATGCGGGAAGGGATGCGTGCTCAAGGGCTTCAGCCCCGAGCTCGTGGCCCCAGGTGGCAAGAGCAACACCAGCATCCCGCTGCCCGCAGTCCYGCGAGGGACAGGCAGCAGCAGGCAGGGCAAAAATTCTGCGGGTGCAATGGGGACCCTGCCCCGGAGCAGCTCCCGGGGAGCCCAGCCTGGCTCGGCGCTGCGGCACGGGCAGCGCGGGCAGGGCAGCAGGCGCAGGGACCCCCGGAGCTGCCGGCGGCGGGGAGTTGCGCACGGGCCGGCCCCCCGCAACGGAAAAAGCGACAGAGCCGTGAAAAGAAATAAAATAATTATCGGGAGCTCCCAGCTCGGCTCCCCGCCTGGTGCTTTCTGTTTAAGGCTAGTTAATAGCTAGTGTTCTCTGGTTAGGCCTGAATGACATTTCCAGAGTTATAATAACTGAGCTATTACTTGCCGTATTGATGCATTCCCCCTGCCGGCAGCCTGCTCATCCCGCGCCGCGCCGCCGGCCGCCGAAAGCTCCTTTAGTCAATAGCACTTCTATTTTTCATTACTCCCTGGAAATGTGGCTCTTGGAAGCTCATCCGTCATTCAATTACGCCCTGGTTCAGTCCTATCATACACGTGTCATAAAGTTCCTCAGATCTGAACTGCTGTTAATTTTCTGCGCCATCCCAAGGGGATGCCCGGGACGTGCCTGGAAAGCAACCAGGCAGCCGAGGGCATGCCGGGTACGGGCGCACCGGGGAGCGGGGGCTGCGGCAGTGCCGGCGGGTGCCCGGGCGCGGGGGGCTCTTTGCCGGCCGGCKCACCGAGGAGCCGGGACGCTGCCCGCTCCCCGCGCGGCCGCAGCGGGACCGGCAGCGCACGACCTTGGCAGCGCAGGCAATTTATTCCTCTGGCTGGTTTATTCTTTAATCAGGTGTTGGTTTAACAGGGTGAGCTCCCCCCCTTCCCCTTTAATCCTATCGGCATCTGTGTTCAGCACGTCCGTACACAGAATAATCACCTGCCTGGCAGATTTGTCACTTCACCAGATGTAATCGGGGAACTTTTTTCTTTTTTTTTTTTTTTTGAAACCCTCCTGATTTTCTGTTTCTTAGAAGCTGCAGCTCCCGGGCAGAGGCGGCTGTCGCAGGCGGTACCTGCTCCAGGTCATTCCTCCCCTACCCCAAGGGTTTGCTTTGGCCGACTTCGCTCTCCAGCTGCGTTTTGGTCGGAGGAAGCGGGGAGGATGGCGGGGYAGCGGCACGAAGGGTGGATGTCAGACGCCGTGCCACGCTGCTCCCTCCATCCTCCGCTGCCCACGAGTGCTCCCCGCAAGCCGGGGGGAAAAACCGGCTGGGGCAYGGGTTGGGGGGGCTGGGCCTGCGGGATGCTGGGTCTGGGGGACGCCAGGGGCAGAGGGTCTCGGTCCAGACATCCCCAGGTCCCCTCTGGTCCCCAGGGTCGCTCCCTGGCGAGCTGCTGGAGAAGGGCCGGGCGCTGTGCTGTGCCCCCCGTCTCGGGGGACCAGCCACCGGGCACCCCATGGGCACCGGGCTGAGACAGCGCAGGGCGGCGGGGGGCACGCACGCCGACGCGGGGGCACTCGCCATCTCCGGGGGGTTGCAGAGGTTGCTCAGACACGGAGGAACCACAGGCAGCCCTGCCCGACGTGTCCCTGCACCGATGACAAGGACCTGCGGGTCCTTCACAGGCTTAAAAATTCAAGCCCTGAGAGGCACCTTCATCCTKCTCCGCTCCGCAAAGCCCCAGGGCATCGTTCCTGCTGCTTCCCCACACTCCTGCACCCCGGGGCATCTGCAGCCGACTCCCAGCCGGGGCTCCCCATGCCCTCCCGTCCCCGGGGCCGAGCCGGGGGTCCCATCCAGCCCCCGCATCGCTGCCTGGGTGGCCTCGGCCACGCCGCTCTGCCTCGCGTGCCTCCCAGCAGGACGACGACTTCGCCAACGTCCCGCTCCTCCGCGCGCCGGTCCCCGCGGGGCCTCCCACGGGCTGTTTTCCCTAAGCCGGGATGGACACGCGCCCGGGCGCTTGCAAACGCCGCGCGTCACTTGTCAGCTCCCGGGACAGCCGCGTGGTGCCTCCGGCCGCGCTCCTCCCCGTCCCCTTCCCGCTCCTCGGGACAGCTCCGGCCACGCCGACGGCCTCCAAAGCACTTGATAAACAAACATTCCCCATCAGGAGGATGCTGCTGCTGCGCAGCCAGGGCCAACCCTGGCCACRGGGCTGCCATGAGGCTGTCACAGCCCCCAGGACCGTCACCAGCCCCTCGGTCCTGCCGATAGAGCCTCCATCCCGGCTGCTGATCTGGGGAACTGAGGCACAGAGGGGTCTGGGGATGCTCGGGGTGAGATGCGGGTGCTTGGCAGCTCCCAAAGCCTCGGGGTGCAGGCAAGCTGCTGGGTGTCCCCACTCCTTCAGGACACTGGTGACATTGGGGACCCTCCCCGGCAGSTCGGGGCAGCAGCAGCGGTCCCAGGTGGGCACCTCCTGCCTCCTCCTCCCAGCCTGGCATCTCCCGCCGCTCCCCTTCCAGCTCACCACCGAGACTCACGCTTCGCTCTGGGCCATGGCTAATGACTGGCCTAATTGATCTCTGACGAGGCTCTGCTCCTCGCTGGGAGATCGATGCTGGAACCCGCTCAAGGCTCTGCGAAAAGCCATTTCTCCCTGCCAGCCTGCCCAGCCGGGCAGCACCGCCCCTCGCCCGCAGGGAAGCGCCCGTCGATCGGGGCAAGGATCGATCGCACGGAGAAGAGGATGGAGGGGAGRGCGGCCACCCCCAGGGAGGGGACTGGGGGGAGCAGACCCCCAGGCAGCCTTTGCTCCCACTTGGTCCAACCCCGCGGCACCGCAGGCGAAGTCAGTGACCGTGCCCGGGGCTGGGGTGACGCTCCCGGCCACGCCGACGGGGTCTCCCGTCTTCCCAAGCCTCCTGCAACACACGGCGCTTTGCCGGGTTTGCCCACCGTGGCTCCACGGCCCCCCGCAAAAAATCCCAGGCGCAACCCCTGGGCATCCCTGGAGCAAAATGAGGTTCACACCACAACCCGTCCGGGGGTGCYGGATGGGTGGGAGGGCAGAGCCCGGCCGTGCCTCGCTGCAGCCGGGCACCTCCACCCCCGGGGCTCGGCTCGCGCCTCCGGCTCCTCTCCGGCACTGCCCAGCTCTGCCGGTGAGCACCGCAGCTCCCCGGGGAGCAGGAGCGATCGAGACGCAGTGACCGGAGATACGGCAGGTTTTAGCGACTCACCGGCACGGCGGTGCCTGAGCCGCGCTCACCAGGCGAGGGGCTGCCACCAGCACCCCGGCACCAGGAGCACCCTGCACCCAGCTCGGTGGTACCCCGGTGGGGGGCACCGGGAAGCCCCTTGTCCCCATCCACGGAGCCRGCTGACAGCGGGGCGCAGGCAGCAGCGAGGGGGGCTCCTCCCCGGCACCTCCGCCACCGCGCGAGGCTGGAGGGGAGCAGAGACCCCGGCCCCCCGGGCAGRGGAGGGGGTGAGCACCCATGGCAGGGCTCCGGCGGTCGCCTTCACGAGCCCAGRGGGGGTCACAGGGCCAACAGAACCACACTTATTTCTTTGCCTGGCTCTCCCCCCTCCCTTATTCCTTCCCCTCGTGTTCCCCCAGCCAAATTTGACCTAATTTGGCGAGATCGGCCGGGGTCTCCACTTCTCAGAGCACAACGGCCCCCCCGCCCCTCCCCGCTCCTTTCACCGGGTTTAAGCCTTTTCGCTTTGTCCATTCACTCCAAAACTAATCAGATTAAAGCCTTGCCCAGGGTGCTCCCCCCTTGCCTTGCCCCGCTTCACCCCCTCCTCCCTCGGCGGGTTTTGGCAGCCGACGTCAAGGTCCCGGCACCGCCGTGCCAGGGGCCAGCAGTGGCACCGGGCCACCGAGGTGTCCCTGGGGAAGGGTGCGGGGGGGGGGGCTGCAGGGGGAGAGGGAGGGACCGGGGGGCGGCAGGATGGGGATGAAGGCAGCGGGGCAGCAGCAGCAGCTCTCCCCGCCGAAGCCATCCTGCTCTTTGGGGAATCCCTCCCCCTTCTCAGCCATGCTTCACATTTCAAGTCAGGCTAAAGGAGCATCTAAGAACAGAAAAAAATTAGAAAAAAAGGGTATTTTTTACTTTTTCCCCTCTTTTCGCCCAGGAGCCGCGCGCACCAGCGCTGCTCTGCGCCARCCACCCTCCACCGAGGTCCAGGGAGCGCGATGGGCGCCCGCCTGCAGGCAGCGATGGACGAAGCCGGGACCACAGCTCCGGCCCCGGAGCCCCCCGCTCACACACGAGACCTGGACCCGATGCCCARGCAGCGGGGACAGCCAGCAGCACCCGCGCCCCATCCCCCGGGACCCCCCGCTCCGCCGGCAGCACCCCACAGCCCAGCCTCGCTCCTCGGCAGCTTTGGAAAGGGAGTAATTCCCCACTAGGAACTTCCCGGCCCCATTCCACTCGTCTCCCCACGTGCTCCAGGCCCCCCCCCCCGCGCCCCAAAATCACCACATGTCCCCCCCTAAACCTTAAAAATTGATTTCAATTCACTTTGGCCCAGCTCTGCACACAAATGCATTCGACACGGGCACCCTCCCCCGGCCAGGATTGTATGCAAAGGCAGTTAGGGGTCAATGAATAATTCATACTCCGCTGTCTTTCAGAATTATACTGTGGAAAACTAAATCTGAGACTAAAAAAAAAAAAAAAAAAAAAGAGAAAGAAAAAAGAGGCTGGGGGGCGCGGGGAGGCAGCTTCGCCCCTTCGCCCCCTTGGCCAAACTCGGGCGCGGGATGAAAGCGTCGGCGCGTCGGCATCTCCTCTTCCATTGAGCAACTCGACATTCAGGTCTGTGCGGAAACCACCTAAAATCCTTCCTGTGCTTTGTTCTGCTGCCTTTTCACCCGAKTCTTACGGAGACGGGGAGAGGGCGGCGGGGAGGGGGGCAGAGAGGTCTTGGGGGGGGGCGTCCCTTTGAAGAAACCCACTCATCCGTTCGGCTGGTTGAGTTCAAGGGGCAGCGTGCTGGGGCGAGGGGGGGGGCTGTCCTGGCCGCGGGGCCGGCGGGGGGGCGGCGTGCCCCTGCCCCGGCTCAGCCAGGACCCCCCCCCGGTACCCCCCAGCATCGCCCTGCCGGGGCCACCTCTGCCCCCCGCCGATGGACTTTGCAAGCCCAGGGAGAAGGAGGGAGGCTCTGCCCCATCCCCGCGGGACCCCGCAGGGCAGGGCTGGGTTTTGGGGTGCCTGCACACACCCCCCATGCCCAGAGCGCCCAGCATGGGACCAGCTGTGCCCGTCGGCCGCATCCCCCCTCAGCTGGCAGGGGCCACGTGCTCGCCGCACGATGTGCTAACGGGGAGGAAAGGAAGCGGGAGTCACTTTAATTTGGCTATTTAAAAATAAAGAAATAACACAGGCTTTGAAAGCCCGGAGGGGTCCCAGCGGAGAGACCTCCATCTCCCCCTTCAAAGGCCGCCTCTGCTTTCTTCCCCCCGTTAGCAGCACACAAAGGTGCACGAGCACTTTCGTCTCTGTGGAAAGACCTTTTTAATTGGTTCCAGGCAGAAGGTTAAAATCTCTCCCCTTCCCTGCGCGCTGCTCTGAGAGGGGAAAGGGGAAAAAAAAAGAGGCAGAAGGGAGGAGGCAGGGAGAAGGGCTTGTATCAAGGCCAGGCAGCTCTGCCCGGCGTGGGGCGGCCGAGCCGGGGGGCACCCGGGGCCAACGTCCCCCCCGTGGGGTGCAGGGTGGCCGAGGGTGATGGGGATCCCCGGCGGGAGCAGGGGCGGCCGAGGGGGCTGTGCTGGGGTCACCAAGGGGGCTGTGCCGGGCTCCGGAGCCGAAGATGCTCCCGGGGAAAAGGGAGATGCTCGGTGCTCCCATGGGAATGCAGGTTTTGAGGGTTTCTGCAGGGATTCCCAAAAATAACGGGTGGAGCCATGCTGCCCGGGGCCTCCCGGCAGGGACGAGGCTGGGCACAGTGGGAGGGCGCACCGGGGGCTGCTCCGACCTCCGGGGGCTGCTCCGACCTCCGCGGGTCTCCCCGGGCCACGGAGCACCCTCGGCACGTCCCCATCCGCCCCCGTCCCCGGCGAGGAGCGCGGCGGCCCGGCAACGCCGTCCCAGAGCACGGCGCGTGGCACCCCGGCCCCTCGCCGCTCTCCCGTCCCCCTCCCCACCCCACCGGAGCTGCCGTCCTCCCGGCACTTGAGTTTCCTTTCACGGAAGGGGGAGCTGAGATAAACGCATCAATTATTGAGCCGGGGCGCCGCGAGCCCGACGCGTCCCCCTTGCTAATGCCGCTCAGGTAGAGCCGCGCGGAGCCGCAGTCAGACACCTCCTAACACGATTAGCTGCAGGGCTCTTCCAGCGCGCTTCAAGGTCAATTTTTCCGAGGCTGACAAAAGGCACGGGCGGGCAGCGGCTCCCCCCGCCACGGCCTGGGACCGGGCGGCAGGGCGCTGGGGACGGGCACCGGCAGCCTCGAGTGATGCCGCYCGGCCAAGGGGACCTCCAGGGCAGGATGGCGGGGCTCCCAGTGGGATGGGGACACGGYGCGGCTCCCAGTGGGATGGCAGCTCCCAGTGGGATGGGGACACGGMGCRGCTCCCAGTGGGATGGGGACACGGCGCGGCTCCCAGTGGGATGGCAGCTCCCAGTGGGATGGGGACACGGCGCGGCTCCCAGTGGGATGGGGACACGGCGCAGCTCCCAGTGGGATGGGGACACGGCGCGGCTCCCAGTGGGATGGCAGCTCCCAGTGGGATGGGGACACGGCGCGGCTCCCAGTGGGATGGGGACCCGGCAGGTCCCTCCGCAGCAAAGCGATTCCCATCGCGCCGTGCAGGAGCGGGTCCGGCCCGGCCGGCTGCACGCGGACCAGCAATTGGATCCAGATGTTTCCCCCAGCAGCCGGAAACCGCTTCCCCCCATCCGGAAAGCGCTCAGCAGCCCCTTCCACCGCCCTGTGCCGGCTTTGGTGGGGGTGGGCAGCGGGGCGAGCCCTGCCGGCACGGCTGTGTGCCGCCGGTGCCGGGGCAGGGATTTACCCCGGTGCGGCGAGGCCGGGCAGMGGGACGGGGCAGCTCGGCAGGGCGCAGGCACGGCAGCGACAGCTCTGCCCCGGTGTTCCTGCGCCCCAGGTTTTGGGACTCGCAGCGAGGGGACCCYCCCTCAGGCTGCACGTCCAGCCCCCTCCAGCCGGGCTGGCACAGGGGGGCCCGGCCAGCTGCCGCGCTTCACCTCTGCTCACCCGCACGTGCCTCCCGTCCAAAACCGCCCCGGGCTCGTGCACGGCGAAGGAAGGCGAAGGAAGGAGCTGCCGCGGCAGGCGGGGAGGACACCGTCCCCTCCGACACCGCCTGCTCCCTTGAAGGAAAACGGGAGACGGGCAGCCAGGGCTCCCGAGGGCTCACCGAAGGGGCAGGAGCCCGCCGACGGCTGGCGCGGGGGCCGGGACAAAGCTGCTGCAGAGCTGCTCTGCTCGAGGAGAACCTCCTCTGCCGCCGCGGTCCGGGAGGACCCAGCTCCGATGYCCGGGTGCGAGCGGGTTGGGACAGGGCTGGCAGGCGGCTCCAGGCAATGCGGGATGCAGGTCACCGCCAAAGCCCTTCCCGAGAGGTCTCCTGAAGGACACCACGACCCACCGGTCTCTGTCCCGTCCCCCCCAGGTCGCATCCTGCTTTGGGGAGGGTGTCCAGGGCAGCGTGTCCCCGCACGGGACAGGGATGCGGCTTTCTGGCCCCTCCRACCTCAGAGCAGAGCGAGGAAAACCACAAGAAAACCTCAGAAACCCATCTGAAGAGCCAGAACCCGAATTCACTCACTCTCACGTTATTTAAAGCCCAYTGCAGCTTCCAAGTCCTGCAATGATGCAAGAATCTCAATTACCATTAAAAGAATGCGTTTCTGCTCTTTGCATTATGGAGAAAAGCCTGAAAACCAACCCCTGGGGATTAAACAACTCTAGAAAGAAGAAAAATAAAAAATTCATGTAATTTATATTATTTAAAACCTGGCAGCTGGCAAACCAGTCTCTCGACTGGAGGAAACTGGGGCCATTCACACCTTGCAGAAGGCAGGGAGATAATCAGGGCTGGAAACCACAATCCCAGCCCCGCGGCCACGCGGAGCCCAGTGCCACCTCCTCCGCGCCCCGCACCACTCTGACGGCAGGATCTGGCTTTAAATGGGTTTTTAAACACCTCTGAGCTTGTGGGATGCAGCACGCTGCAGAAGGACAGCGTGTTATTTTTATCGTTACATTAGTTCCAGTTTAATTGCCGGGATGTTATTAACTGCACGGAGCAGGGTCCGAGCAGCGGGGACGCTGCTGTCAGTCTGTCCTGCCCCAAACCCCCCGGACGCCCTCGGCGCAGCGGGGTTTGAGACCCAGCACGCTCGCTGCACGCCAGCACGTGCTTCTCCTCCGCACGGCCGCAGCTCCGCGCTGCGTTTGGTGACAACCAGGGACAGGAGCCATTGACCAGCGCCGGAGCCTCCCAGCTCCTCCAGCCCGGAYGCTCCTTCTCTGGCTCCATTCAGCAGCACCGGGGAGCAGGATGGTGCCTTCCCCCCAGTCCCTCCTCCTCCTCCACTGCGGCTCCCAGTCCCCTCCAGTGCTCTGCAGCTGGGGACCCCCCTGCCGTCACCGATTCTCCAGCCCCGGGGCTCCCTCGCACCCCATCAACCCGTCCTCCCGCAGTCTCCCTCCCACCAGCCCCTCCTGGAAACTGCAGGTCTCCAACACGGCCACAGCCCCCGCGGCGTGCCAGCGCCGGCGGCCGGGCTCCCTCGGGCCGTCGGGAGCTGGGAAACGCGCAGCTCGTGCCTTGGCTGCTCCCGTACGGGAAACCTCCTGCCCGTGACAGCCCCGAGACGCCCGATGCCCTCCCAGCACTGGAGCTGAGCTAATCTGGGTTTCACACCCGACACCTCAAAGGGCCCCCCRGGACGGCCCTGCCACCGCGGGGACCCCCCCGCCACCCCCATCCCCACGGCAGCGGGGCAGGAGGGARGCAGGAGCGCACGGCAGAGCAGAGCCGCTGCTGAGAAATCATCTTGGAGGAAACAAAACCTGCCAGTCAGCGATCTGACTAATGGCATACGGGAATTAAGATACCAGAAAATGCCCTCCCGCGCCTGCCAGCAGCTTCCCAGGCAGGTGTGCTCGCAACAACTCACTTTCAGAGGGAAAGCCGGGTGCGTGCCCGCGCGGCGCTGAGGACGCGTGCTCAGCGCTTTGCTTGCACCTCTCCCAGCCCAGCGTCCCCGACCCTCAGGGGACCGAGCCACCCGCCCGGCTGGTCCCCGCAGCCCCGCTCCCAGCCCAGCAGCCCCCGAGATGCTGGATGGGATCGGATCTGGGATGCGGGATTTGCTGGGGGCAGTTTCCCACGGYGCAGGCGGGGACAGGAGCCTCCGAGCAGGTCCCGCTGGGGATGGCAGAGGTGCCCGAGCAGGCTGGGCAGGGACGAGCAGCATCACAGGGAGGTGACAGTGGCATAATCCCAACGTACGAACYGCTTCCAGCAGGGAAAGCCTGGCAAAGGAGAAGGATCAGGCCCAAACGGACACACCGGGGTGCAGGGCTGCACCCCAAGCTCTGGGACAGCCCTGGGGGGACGGCCGCCGCGGAGGGCACYGACCCCAGGCCTCCTGCTCAGCCCYGCTCTCCTCCCGATACTGGTGGCCTCCCAGTTCAGCACTGGGGAGACGATGCCTGCCAGGCACGGGGCCGCCCGGCTCCTGTGGGGACCGGCGACGTCCCCGGGTGGATTTGCTTTATAGGGTCACGGAGGAAGGTACCAGCACGGAGATATTTAAGCGGCGTTTTACCATTGGAAAAAAATTAGAGTCACAATATTAATTAATCCTCAAAGCACTTTACGAACATTAACTAATTAAGCCTCCCAACCCCTCTGCAAGGTGGGAAAGGTATCATTGTCCTCGTTTTACAGCTGCGGAAAATGAAGCGYGCAGAGGTGACGTGACTCGCCCAAGGTCGCCGTGAGCCGGGCAAAGGTGGGACGGGGACCCCGAAATCTCCCCCGCACACCGCTTGCCCCCTCCTCCCACCCCTGAGCAGGACAGGACCCGGCAGTGCTGGGCACCATGCAGCACCCCGAAGCCCCCCCGCACCGGCGCGCATCCCGAGCCGGGTCCCCACATCCCAGTCCCCACCCAGGGCACASAGGGAATCGGAGGGGCGGGAGACGGGGCCGCGGCACAACGCACGAACCGGGACCTGCCGCACCCCCGCCAGCCCGCACCCRTGGCGGCGGGCAGAGCCCCCGGCACGCAGCCCCGGGGGAAAACCCCCCCGGAGCCTGGGGCAGACAGTTAAAATAGAAAATGCTGAGGGGTTTTATCGAAAGCACAAACGACCCTGCGCGGTTTAAAAGCGATTAGAGGCCCCGGCTGGGTTATCAACCGGTGTCTCAATCATGCAGCATCGATCCAGATAATAGCTGGCAATTGTTCAGATACAATATCATAAAGTCACTTTAACTACAGCCATAAAGCTTCCCCCGCCTGCAGCACCGCCGGGCGCTCCCCGCGCCGGGGGCTCTCCCAGGACTGGGGGGGGCGGATGGCGAAGCCTCATCCCGCCGAGAGCCGTAAGCACGTGCTCGGGTCTGAGCGCGGCCGAGGACGCTGCCGGGGCTCGTAGCTCCGTGCCGGGCTGCGAGGGAGCAGCCGGCCCCGGGCCACCAACCTCCGCAGGGACGAGGCCACCCAGAGGGGTTCCCACCCCACGGCATCCCCCGGGATCGTCCGCCGCTTCCGCTGCTCTCCCTTGCTGCGCTGGGAGCGGAGGGGACCGGGAGGGGATGCCGAGCCCCCCCCAGGGCTCCCCTCSGCATCCCTCCTGGGAACCAGCGGCGCATGGCGCCGGGGTTAGGGGAGCTCAAAGGCAGCTGYTGAGATTCGCCGTTTCAAGTTTTAATCCGTGGGATTTACGGTAGTTAGAAGAAAATGTGCGGTGACAGCCCCAGCCCCCCCGTAGAGTGGCTGTGAATCCCCCCGCCCCCCCGGGTTTGCCCTCACCCCCAACAAACACGGGGGTCCCAACCGCCCAGCACCGGGACCCAGCTCCTCTGCTCCCCACAGAGCACCGGKGTGGGGGGCTTCCCACCGCCAGCCCCCCAACACCAGGGTGTTTCTGTGCCCCCGGGGCAGCCACGGTCCCTGTCCCGGCTCTCGGCCGACAACCGCCGGCTCCACTTTCCAGCCGGAGGTCGGTGGGGTTTTGGCCGCCGGCAGCCCCCGGGGATGCCACCGGCAGCCCCCGCCCGCACTGGAGAATGCCGCTGCCTCACCCGCCGCTTCCCACTGTTTAATGAGCACAAAATATTTCCATGTTGCCAATTACTTGGTTCGTTTGTGCTGCTGCGGGCAGTGCTGGCGCAGGGAAAATCCCCCTGGAGCTGCCCGGCCCCCGGGGAGTGGGGGGAGCCCCGGCGGGGTCCCCCCAGCCTTTCCAGGGCCGAGCATCCCCGTCCTCACCGCGCACCCCCAGCACCCCCCGGCCTCCTCGCCACCAGAGCTGGGGCTTTCCCACATCCCCAGCGGGACACTGATGCGGCTGCGGCGGGAAAACGAGACCTTCCCGGGATTTAAACCAGCCTTTGAGGGGTTCGGCAAAYCCCCACGGTTTGCACCGGCTCCGAGACCTGGCTCTCCCCGGGTCGGGCTCCTCGAGTGTCCCCACAAATGTCCTCGGGGGCCAGGGCCACCGTCACCCCAGTGTGACGGAGCCCCGAAGGGCAGGGACCCCCGGAAGGGCAGGGACCCCCGTTTCCAGCCGCCGGCCCGGGCTGAGGCACGAAAGCAAAGTGCAATTAAACACCCCACGACGCCCATTTTGCCCCTCGGAGGCTGGCGGGGCCACTCGCCCCAGGGGTGCTGATGCTCCCCCAGCATCACAGCAGGATCCGGCCCCACCGGCCCCGGTACGGGGTGCGAGAGCAGGTCCAAGCCCGAACCAGCCCAGGGAACCCACCGGCACCTTGCACGGCTCCATCACTTGGCAGCGGCACCAGGAGCAGCCCAGTGGGGCTGCTGGACTCGTACCCACCACCCCGGCTTCGGAAACCCCCTTTTCAGCTCATCGGGGGGCTGAGACCCCCCAGTTTCACTCTGATTTACACCAGCAGAAGATGGTTTGGGGTCCGACCTGCCACCGTGCCGGCATTGCAACCCCTTCCAGCATGGGGAAAACCCCGAGTGGCACCGCAGGTGCGTGCCGGACCTCACACCATCCCGGCTGGATCCATCCCACCCCGGGGACCGATCCCCCTCAGTCACAGCCCCGGCAGTGCCGCCCAGGCAGGATTTACAGCCGGGCGAGACCTTTCCCCCCAACGAGATCCCTGCTGCAACGCCATCATTACAAAAACATTAAACCAGGTCGGTCCCCAGAACAGCGTTCCTCTCGCTGCAGCTACACCTGCGCCCATAAATCCTCCCTCCGCAAGGCAGCCCGGGTGGGGTGATTTCTAAAGCGAAACAAATATTACAATGTTTAAGGAAAAAAAAACCGAAAAACCCATCCAGCTGGGCTCCCCTCCCACTGGGGACAGGACCCCCAGCGTGAACCGGGGACCCTTGGTGACACCAGGTTTTTGCGCACTCGTAGGGCAGCGAAGGACCCCCCGGCGAAGGGCTGCGTCCGTGGGATGCCGTAATGGAGTTGGGCTCCGGCGCTGTCAAACACGCTCGGCCGTGCGACGCACGCCGGAGCCAGCCRCGGCTCTGAGCCACCACGTCCCCGGCACGGGGGGAACCGCGTCCCCAAACCAGCCCGGGGGCTGCAGCCCGCCCTGGTGCCCCGGGCTCTGCGGACACGGAGGAGAAGGCGCTTTGCAGCCGACCCRTCGGCACCGCTCGCCGCGTCCGCAGAGCTGCCAGGGGCACGCTCCGGCTCCCAGCCGAAATTCCCGGGTCTGGGCACGGAGCAGGAGGACACGCCGTGCAGCGGGGTACAGCGCCGGGAGAGCGATGTCCTTCTCAGTCTCTCCATGCACTCTAGAAACATTAATTGCTTAATTTAGCCTTTGGCAGCRATCCTCACCTTAACTGCGGAGAAACTGAGGCTGGGAGGGGGGAAGCCATTTGTCTCCGTKTAACGAGCTGGAAACCGGATCCAGAACTCACACCCCAGCTCGCTGTCTTAATGATGAGAGTATCCCTCCACCTTATCCAAAAGCTTTCTATTTTAAAAGACAACATTATGATTTATTATTATTAATCAGCTTTGAAACGTTTTCTGGAGTCCAGATTCCTGCTGGACGCGCCGCGCCAGGCCCCCGGCCCCCCCCCCCGCTGCCGCCCAGCCCCGCCAGCGCTTCACATCCCAACGCCGGAGAGAGCTCCGGAAGGAGCCACGGCAGAAAATGAACAACTGCGGACGGCGGCAGACCGGACCATAGAGCCACCGACCCCAAGAACCGACACGGACAGGGACTGCAGGCAGGGAAAGCAAACCATAGGCAGGGAAAGCCGGGAGCCGTAGGCAGGGAAAGCCGGGAGCCGCAGGCAGGGAAAGCCGGGAGCCGCAGGCAGGGAAAGCCGGGAGCCCGGCCCTGGTCAGAGGCGAAGGCAATTCATGGTGATGAACGTTAGGCATGATGCCACCTCCGGAGCACACGTCCCACRGCAGCGGGTGACCCCGTTCCCATTCCTCGTTTTAACCTTTAATTCCACCTCGCGGGGCCRGGGAGCACCGCCGGGGCCGGGGTGCAAGGGGATTCATCACCCCACGCGCCCGCCCGGCTCCAGCCAAACCAAGASCTGCAAACCCAAGGCAATCCAACGGAGACGACATTGGACGGGGACTGGAGCCAAAAGCCATTTCGGTTCTGGATGGCGGATTGGATTCTCTGTTGGAAACCAAACCGGGAGCACCATTTTGACCGGCATTTGCAGCTGGAGCTGGTGCCAGAATTGCCGTGTGCTGGTGCCGTATCCGACAGCGGTTGTACAACGGCAACGCGGTGCCAGGACAGCCCCCCCCAGCCCCGGGGCCATGGCACGGCACAGCCTGGCAGGGCCAYGGCTCCATCCCGAGTCCCGCGGCGCTGCCGGAGCCGGGGAGGCAGGCGGGCAGGCAGCGGGTCCTCCTGATCACCCTGCATGAAGGATCTCGGGGAACCCAAGGAGAGAGTTTGGAGGACTTCCAAGAYGGACACCATGCCCTGAAGCACGAGGCTGCCCCACACGTAAGAACCTTGCAGGGTTCAGGATAACAATAATTTCCCTGAATAAAGGATTTTGGAGCCTACCCCATCCTCACCGCTCTCCCAAACACCCCGGCACCCCSCACGGGGAGGGGATGGGGGGCAGCCCCCACCCCAAAACAGGGACCCCAGGAGCAGGGAGCTCACCCCCGGCAGGAGAGCAATCAAACGCCATGGGGAGACGGAAACGCAGTTACGGGTTTTGTGTAGTTTTTTTAAAATGAAGGAAAACGGTGGAAGGGCACGAGAAGAGGAGCTGGGATAAAAACCAAAGGAAGAAGCTGTGGGGAGAGGAGAGGGGGGAGAGGAGGCGATTCCCCCCTCCCTGCGTGGGACGGGTGCCACACAGGGCACGCAGCCGCTCCAGGGACCCTGGGACGTTTCTGCCCCCCGCAAAAAGCCCAGCGGGGCGATTCCCCCCCCCCAGCACCCACAGCTGCTCCCCCAAACCCAGAGCCCCTCTCCCCTCCCACCAGCCCTGCACCCCCAGGCTTTCCGGGGGGCCAAATAAATCCAGGCTGACCCACGGGAGATGCCCGYCCAAAAAGCAGCAGGTCCCTTTTTAGGTGACCCCGGGAGGGCAGCGAGGGGCCGACCGCAGCCCCCCGAAAAGCTCCATCGGGATTTGGTGYCCCAACGCTCAGCACCCAGCTGGGTCCGGGACCGCTCAGCCCGGCTCTGAGTTTTCCACCACAGCAAAGGGAAATTTCGGTGAACACCCAAGTACCGACCCCAGGAGGGAAACCCTTCGGGAGAGCATCTTCTCCGGCAGCATCTCTCCCCCCTCCAGCCCCGCTCGGCAGCACCGCGGCCGTGCCGAGAACGGGTCCGAGGTTTGAAAAGCCCCTTCCCCAGGCCCGGCACACGGGCTCCGGCATGGGCAGCTCTGGCGCCGGGTCTGGCAAATTGCCTTGGTAAAAATAAAAYAAAATTCGCAGAAGAAATGCAAGAGGAAGCGTCGGTTAGCAAAGCACTGAAGGACGTTCGTGTGATGGGAACAGGGGAATTCAAGCTGGAAGGCCYGAATATAGAAGAAGCTGATACTCCTGTGTGAAGGGGAGAGGAGGCTGATAAAGGTTCCCTTTAATTTCGGGGCAAGGGGAAAGTAACAACTATTCAGCAAACGTTTATGTATTCTTTTARAAAACTTATCATTTCAAAATAACACTGAAATAAAAGCGCCCATCCCGGAACCGGGGCCCTTCCACCACGCGAAGCCCCCGACGCAGCCGCGACAGCCGCCCCGCGCAGCCGGGGGGGACGGACAGACGGACACGGCCCCGGCGGCACAGCCCCCGCGCCACCAACCCGCCCCTCCGCCGGCGCGGATGCGGGCGCAGCATCGCTCCCGTGTCCCAAAGCYGCCTGGGGCTGGCCAGCACCCACCGGCACTTCGAGGCCGGGTACCCCCCGCCCCAGCCCCGCCGTCCCGGGGGGCTCTGCCCCGCATTTTTCCACTCAATTTCCTTCCCGAGTCGGCAAGAGATAAATCCCTCTGCCGAGGCAGGCGGCCGGAACGGCAAAGCCAGCGGTGCCAAGTTTAATAAGCAACCCTGATAGAGAAACCAGATAATAATTGGGATTATCGAGCTGGCTGGGAAAGAGCTTCCCCAGCTCCTGACAGCCCCTGGCAGCGGCGCGGGTGGCTCCTGACCCCCCCCCGGCACCGGCACCCCGCACCGGGGCCACCAGCAGGACTGGGGCGGCTGCTGGGCACGGCGAGGCCGGGACACCGCCGGGGAGCAGCATTAGCTAACTTATAATTAAAAAAAAAGGCAAAACAAGAAAAAAAAAAAACCTTTTTGGATGCCCCATGCATGGTCGGTACCTGCAGCACAAGGGCCCTCGCCCCGTGCACCCCGGGTCCCACCCGGGGACCCCAGCCCCCTCCCCACCTCCGCCAGCCCATCCCCGCATCCCGGCGCGGGGGGGGCCGACGGTGCYGCCGCCGTCCCAGCACCCGCGGCTGCAGGAAGCTCAGCCGCCAAAATAATCCCGTCGCRGTTGGATTTTGTGCGGGGCACGAGGTCCAGGGGCTTTTTTCCTCAGCGGAAACAGGATTGGAAAAAGGAAGAATTGGGATTTTTCAAGTTCTCTACAGGGTCAGGCTTGGCTGATTTTATTTYACTGCAAATAGGGCTTTTTTTAAAAAAAAAAATAAAATCAAGCCAGCCTAAATAAAAACCCACTAGAAGACACAGTAAGAAATCCTGCTGGAGGACAGGCAGAAATATCTGTAGCCGGGCTGAGTGCTCAGAAATATTTGTATTTGCTGTCTAAACACTTTATCTGTTTCCTAGCACATGGGAGAGTTTTGCTCTCCGTGTAATGCTAAAGAAAAAATAAACCGATACAAATAATTTCTCCTCTTCTGCAGAAAAAAATCCAACAACAAAACTTGGTTGCAGACGCACCAGGGGAAACAGCAAATATTTCCACTGAAATTAGGCTGAACGCCACGCTAATCAAATAGATGGAGGAGACAATTCAGATGCATCGGAAGGAGAAACAGGCTGGAGGATCTAACGGGTCTTTCCCATCTCCAGTCGTTACAAACCCCATTTGCAATTTATTCGCCTTTTTTCCAGCGGCCCCGGGGAACGGAGCCAGGGGAGATTTATGTTTTGTACAGAAGATCTGAAATACAAAGTTTAATTCTCGGGGGGATTTCAGGGTGGCGTGGGGAAGGAGCTTAAATAAAAGCACATTCCTGTATTCAAATAAGAAGTACTGAGGGATGGTTTTAAACTCCGCGGATCCCGGTGATGCCTCCGCGGCGCGCGGTGGGAATACCGGCGGGGTCTGGGCGGACGCCCGCAGACTCACCGCCGCGTCTCGGGGCACCCGCGGCACCGGGTCCAGCGTTCGGTGGGACTGACTTGGCACGGGCAGCGCCGGGTGCACCGACACGCGCGTGTGCACGGAGGTTGCGGCTGCAGGAAAAAAATGGAAAACCCCAGAACTGCAAAGCAAGGCCGGGGCGGGGCGGGGAAATGCCAAGAAAAGCAGAAAATTGGAAAGCTCATGTGCCGAGGGAGCCCACGGCTGCATCCCGCAGGATCCCACCATGGCTACAACTCTGGCACGGCCCCACCGGGACGTGTCTCGGCTCCGTGGCTGTCCCTCGCCCAGCAGCGGCACCGCTCGCTGCTCCTCCGCTCTCGCAGCCGGGTCTTGGAAAGCAAACACAGGAAGAGGGGAAAAATTTAAAAGGGCGAGGAAGAAAAAGAAAACAAAAAAAGAAGTCCTAATCCCCATTTCTGCCTGCATCCCTCTCCCTCCATTAATGACCCGGAGGAAAATGTCAAATGGATCCGAGCAGGGCTCGGAAACGGGAGCGCGGGTCTCGCTGGCCCCGGCGCTGATTGGCTTCACCGGAGGCCGCGAGCCGTCGATAGCCGTGCTCTGTGGCATGTAAATCACTGCCAGGGATCGATACGGCAGAGCGCCGAGGCCCCCGCCACCACCACCAGCCTCGCCGGGCGGGCGAGCCATGGGCACCGGGGAGCCCCAGGCTCACCCCGAACCCCCTCTGCCCCTGGACCCCCATGGCCAGTGCCGGCTGCCCAGCCCTGCCGCAGGCGGGTCCCCACCAAGGCACTACGTGGGGGGGACCCCCTGGTCTCCCCTGTCTCCCCGGGGCCGGACCGAGCCCCAGCTGGCAGCCGGGGGGGACGACCCCAACGCTCCCACCAGCCCAGGCTGGGGCTCGAGCCCAGCGTCCCGCGTGCCTTCGCACCTCCATCAGCTCAGACGGGCTCGCTCCCGGCTCCGGGGGCTGYGAGCGCTGCGGGGTCAGACCCCTCKCTGCCCCGGGCGCTCCCCAAGGGCACAAGGGAAGGGGAAGTCGTTCCCTGTCCTCGTTATTATTCTAGGGAGTAGATTTTCCTCCTTTGTTTTATTTTTCCCCACTGTTGTTGCTTTGACCGCCTTGTCCCCCTCTGAAGTTTGGGATCCTCCCACCCACCCCCACCCCGGCGCGGGGGGACAAAGCCCACCTTCAATCAGAGCGGGGCGGCCGGGCAGGGCGGAGGCGGGTGCTTTCCCAATCCCTTTGGAGAAGGATCCTTCCCTCCCCCCCCATCACATCTGCGGCATCGCCATCCGGCACACGGAGGAGCCGCACGAGCCGCCGCAGCCTCATGCCCGCAGTGCCGCTCCGGCCCCAGGGACACACACGGGCAGAGCCGGGACCCAGCAAGCGGAGCCCAAACTCCCGCTCCTCACCCCGGGGGGGGGCCGGGGACCCTCCATCCACGCTGCCCAGCTCCCTCCGGCCAAAGCTCTTGAACCCCGTTCGGGACGAGGGCTCGCGCCAGCCTCTCTCCGAGGGACGGGACAAGGAGACAGGAGCGGAGCAGGGTTTGTCTCACCGAGGGCGCACACAGGCGAGGGACAAGCCTTGAGGAACCCGGTTTGAGCACCCATTGCCCAAAGGGGAGACGTGCCCTGAAGGCTGCACCCTCCCTGCAGMCAGAGCTGGCCGAGAGGCGGCACACCGTGGGGACCGCGCTCTGTGCCGAGCATCAGCACGGCCCCGCGCCGGAGCCGCCTCGGCAAACCCCGCGGGGTTGTCGTTTCTCCCCGGCACTTGCCGGGTTTGAGGGTCAATACGGGACTTTYGGCAAAGCCCCCTGGTCCCGGTCACCCTCTGGGATAAAGCCCCAGCCACAGCTCCACCGCCGCGGCCCTCACCGCGGCCAGCCAAGGAAGCCCCCATCTCCCACCACTGGTGCCGCAGAGCCAAACCCAACCGCTGTCCSCGGGAGGGTCCGGTGACCCCCGTGCCCCGCTGCCCGCGCCTTCCCCCGGCCAGCAGCCTGCCGTCACCCGCCTGAAGAGCAGCCCACCCCACAGCCTCCACTCTTGCTTGGCTTTTGAGTAAGGAGCCTCATTAAGAGGTAATTAGCTCTCGAACAATGGGAAGCTATTTAGCAGCCCAGCCACAGCAGCATCAACAAGCAAAGGGGGAGAGGAGGGAGGAGAAATAAATAAATAACACGGCTCTGACCGCCCAGGAACAGGCTGGGACTGTGCAGCGCCGCAGCACCCTGCCCAGCCGGCGACGTGGCGTGGCACGGCACTAGCCGAACGGGCTCGCTCCCGGCGGCCCCGCTCCCACAGCCTCGTCCCTTCCCAGCTTTCCTGCTGGGGGTAAAACAGCCCCGGTGCATCGCACGGGCTGGACGAGCCCGAACGGCCCCACGGGCGCTGCCACCCCGACGTGGCTCCCGCCCAGCCCGGGGGCGCAGCGGGGACGGCCATGGGCACCCCGAGCCCRGCAGCCGGGGAAGAAGGGCTGCTGGCAAAGAGTTTGCACCCACACAAACAGCCCCTACGCGCCAGTGAAACACAAGCCCTGTTTTCGGGGTGTCCCTGGCTTCAGAGACGCCTCCTGAATTCATTTGGCAAAGACCAAAGCATCAGCGGCGGCTGACGGCTCACACCGGCACTGCTTGGGCTTCAGACCCATTCACCGCGGCGGCTCGGACCGCGGCGGCTCGGACCCCGGTGTCGGCGCTGCTGGAACCGGCGCTTGCCCCTGCGCTCAAGGGGCAAAAACGGGGTTGGTTTTGGTTTCGTAATGATGCTCAAAGCACAGGAAAATGGACGGACTTTGGGCTGGAGCGCATCGGGCTCAGATGGGTTATGGTGAAGGGGGGAAAAAAAAAAAAAAATAATTTAAACTCCTCTTGGGGGCTGAAGGTGACAACGCCAAGATCTGCCTGCCTTCCGTAAATCCCATTAAATCCAGTGAAGCAGGGCAAGATCTCTGCCCCGACTGGGGAAAAACATCTAGGATAAAAATGAAGCCTCTAAAATCATGATTAATATCTAACACAAAAGAACCGAAATTTTCACCATCAGGAACGAGGAGCTATTTAAAGAACAATTGCTGCAATTTTACAGACAACCCGACAGATGAACCCTGTCAAATGTATGCAGGTAGGGACGCAGATAGCCACAGCCACCGGCACGTGGGACRTCGGCGCGTACGCAGCGAGACAGACAGACAGCTGGGCGAGATTAGACCCGGATGCCAAGATCTGTGTTTATAGACATGTAAAACCGACCCTATTTATATCCCTCAGCCCACAGGTAGATCTTACATGTGTCTGTACGTCGGGATGTTACAGGCATGCGCTCCTTCCCACGCACCGAGGTAGGCTGGTGGGTGTAGGTGTGTTTGGGCAGCTCTATTGTCTACGTGTGCGTGTAAAGTGTATATATGCGTGTATATGTACACACACATACATRTATATGGAAGAGTACTTTGAAAGCTTTCCAGTGGTAAGCGAAGGCACGACTCTCACCCTCCGCACCGTTCTCACTCCCCATCATCCTCTTTGTGCCTCCCCGCACCGGGACAAGCCGGGGGACGCGGCGGGTGCCGGGGAGCGGCCGACCCGCCGGCAGCGCCGCGCACCCCCAGCCCGTCCCCGCATTAGGATGCGGCGCATGGCCGGCGTTTGGATACCAAATGTGCGACCAGCAGGGAATGTAATTGCCGTCCCTCGAAAGGGACGGGCGGAGAGACAGAGACGGGCAGAGAGAGAAAATCTTGTCAGAGACGCTGGACCTGTTCGTATCTGCTCTCCATTAACCGCGCTCGCCGCAGACCTGGGCTGGTGAAGAATAGCTAACACGGCTTAACGGGCTGGAAAAGAGGGGTGGGAAGGGCTGCAAATGATCTCGGCACAAAGGGAAAACGAAACAGATGAAAACTAAAAGAGCGGTAATCGCGCAGCAGGCAGGACGTGGCCGAGCGCCGGCACCCCCAACCGCCCTGGCACCGCTCCCGGCACCCCGAGCCCGGTGCGCCCGGTGAGGGGACTCGGCCTGCCGGTGATACGGGAACCACCCAAGGGCCGGAGTTAAAATTCACGTTAAAATCGCTCCAAGGGGGGGACGGAGCGTGTTTCTTGCAGAGGCCGGTGCAGACCCCGGTGGGATGATACGGGAGCGGGAGGGCAGCCACGCGGGGYTGGGAGCCGAAGGTCCCCGCCCAGGCACCCCCGGACGGAGCGGGGACACGCAGGTTTTGGGAACCAGCCCCGTGGCAGCGTTGGCACCAAATCCGCGCCAGCACGGAGGCGTGGGTGGGCACGTCCAGCGCCGGGCATGCACCCCCCGAGCACAGCCCTCCCGCTCGGCCACCCCTCTCCAGCACCAAATTCCCCTGGAAAAAACAAACGTGTGTCTTCTCCGCTCCCTCGAAGGAGAGCCGGCACACGCGGGCTGCCATCGTCCTGGCCGCAGCCCCTCRTGACCCACAGGCGGGCAAGTTTGCCCAGGCTCGGGCAGTTAACGGGGCACGGCCCCAGCCCCGGCTCTCCTCGCCCCGGCTGCCACGCACCGAGCTCTCGGACAAAGCACCGGCACCGGCGGGCGCCGGGGCTGCGGCTCTGGGAGACGGCAGTGCAGGAGAAAAGGGGCACAAAAGCCAACGGGCCGGGGAGCACGACCCAGACCCCCCCCAAGACGCGCCCCCTTCACCCCAACTCCACCATCCCTGCGGCACGGACCCCCTCGCCCGCTCCCAAAAGACAAGGCGCACAAAAGGACCCCCCAAAAGTCCTGCTCTGCCGTCACTGCTGTCCCTGAGCATCACCCGGGCTCCCGCCAGCCACGGTAAATCCCCCTGCTAGAAACCATTTCTCCGGCTTCCCGATCCCGGGATTGGGGAGTGCAGAGGAGCAGAACAGAAATCCCAGCTGTGCTCACAAAACCAAAAAAAAAAAAAAAAAAAATCAGAAAATAAGCCTTCCAAGGCAAAGAAATGACTTCACTGTTAAATATAGGCCACGGGTAAAATCTAGACCATTTACAGCATTTGTATCTGTTCTGTAAATAGAGAGAGGAAAATACCTAATACTTTGCACATTTCCCCCTCTGTAGATACAGAAACACACGGCAGCGTGTACGGGAACCGCGTTTGGCTGCAGGAAAACTGTCATGCTGGAATTACTATAACCTGCCCGTCACATAGCTGTAGGTAGAGCGGGGGACGAAAACAAATCTGAAATCCTCCGTCCTTCCTTGGCCTTCGAGAGGTTTCCAGTCRCAGCCCCGAGGCCGCGGGTCGGGGGCTCCCGGGATCGGGGACCTCCGAGCGCAGGTCACTCCCTCCCGCAGACCTTTTCCCCCCGGAGCGCGGAGGTTTCCCAGACCCCTGATTTTTTGCCGCGCGATGCACCGTAGTGCTCCCGAGACATTCATCCTAAATCCTGCTGCAGCACGGGGGTCGCGTGAGCGAGGGGGGCCGACACCGGAGACCCCGACCCGCCCGGGCGATGCCGTCCCACCGGCGGATGCTCCGGGATGCCCGGCTCGACCCGCTGCGCCTCTCGTCGGGTCCCAAGGCTGCAAACCCGCCCAAGAACCCTACGGGCGAGCGGCCACCACGCCACCGGCCACGTGGCTGGAAAACCCAGAGTGGCCAGGCGGCCCCCCCAGACCCCGCGGAGGGAAGAGCCCTGCCCCGGCCGGACCCCTGCCCGCGATGCCGGACCCCTGCCCGCGATGCCGGACCCAGCAAGGCCCCCGCTAAGCCCTTGTGCCCCGCGGTCCCGTCCGCAGGCGCATCGCCCCGGGGACACCGCACCTGCAGCCACCAGCAGCCCTGGCACGGCCAACGCATCCCACACCCGGGGAGAGAAACAGCACTAGTGCATCCGTACGTGCTACCGAGCAAAAATCCACAGTTATACGCGGGTATCGAAACAGCGCATTATTATATAAAGATACGTTCTTCCTCCTTCGGCTCTTTCCAGGACAACCCAGGAGTTACATCCAGCAAAGCCCATACAACCTTTTCCCAATGCATGCTTACAAGACCATTAAAAAAAAAAACCCMAAACCTGTAAATCCACAGTAAGTGGCTAAATATCTCCACAGAACAGGCAAGCTGCAGCATCCCGAGGTATCACTTATTTTTAATTTAGACCCAATTAWGAAATATAGAATTATTCTAATCTGGGCAAATCATATTGACCATGAGATTTATTACTGTCTTTTATAAAATATAGATTGCAATATAAACCTGAAGAAAAACATTTATCGCCAGTTCAGGTCTGTGGGTTTAAACAAGCACCAGGCATTTTAACCTTTTTTTATTTTTCTTCCCTTTTTTGTTTTTTAATCCTTTTTGATTTCCCCCTTATTAAATGAGATGGCAGGTGGAAAAAAAAGAAGGAAAACAAGGGACCAGAAAAAGCATATATACATTGTTCTTGATTTTTAAGGATGAGATAGTCTTCTAGTAACTCCAGAGACAGACAAAGTAACAACACCGCTGGGTTCAAAAAGGAAAATAAGCAGAAAACTCAATGGCAATTTCTWTATTTGCAACGTCTAATAAATTGCCTTGAATTCCGAGACCTGAACGTACACGCAGGGAGTGCGTTGGCCGATTGCGACACGGGGCGCTCCCACATTGGGGAAATTTGGGTCACATCCCGGAGCCAGGCGCTGCGGACGTGCCTGCTAAAACCCACCAGCCATTGTCTGCTCTTCCCTCCCAGCCCCTCGCACTTCCTTTGCCCTATTTTATTTCCCCCTTCGAAAATATTTTCCCTGCCAACATCAGATTTAAAATATATATATATATATGTAATAATAAACCACCACCTATTTTTGAGGATAAATTCCCCAATGCCATCTCTACGGCGCCCATCCYGGCGCGTACAAGGGGGCGATGGGGACGCGGGGCCGAGCCGAAGCCACCACCAACGCCAGGTCCTGCGCCAGCTCCCGGGATGCCCATCACCCGAGGACCAGGGGCCGCTTTTGGCTATCAGCACCGCCGCAGGAACCCTTGGGTGCTGAATCTCAGCCGCAGCCCCGACCGCTCGGTGATGCCACCCTCGTCTCCAGCRGCCGGGATGCCGGAGTTTGACCAGGCGGACCCTCGCACATGTTTGGCATTTGGGAGAACAAAAGAAAAGAGCCCAAAGTGTGGGGCTGGGGAGGACCAGGAACTGTAACCAAAAACTTTGCAATGGGCAAAAAAAAAAAAAGAAATCCCTGCCTCTTACAATCCCCCACAAAAATGTGAGGGAGATAATAAAATCCATATGCACCGCAGGCGGCCCGTGGCGAAGGCACCGCCGCGCACAAAGGGACCAGCTCGCCCCAATTTCAGGGCGGCGCGAGGGGCGAGGGCGCGAGGCCGGGGGTGACGGCACCCAGCCGGTCCCCCCGAGGGGGCACGCGGCGGATGGACAGACGCCGCCACTCACGAGGGTCCTCGGCCCCGCGCACGTCCCACCGGCTCTGGGTGCCTGCAGCCACCGGCCGAAACGCAGCCGGGAACTTTAATAAACTGTGACGGTGTCACCAAGGCACTGCCAGGATGTGGCCGGGAGAGAAGAAGGTGCCACCRAGGGTCCCCTCCCAGCTCCCCCACTGCAAGAGGGGAAAAGCCCCCCAGCTGGGGAGCGCCGGAGGAGCCGCCTCGCCGGCAGCCCCAGCTCCCGCCGGCCCTGCCACGGCCGGGGGGACGAGGGCCAGGCCACGCCGCGCACCCRCACGGCCCCTCGCCCCGCGGGGACCCACAGGGGACAAGGAAACACCCGTTTTACCCGGAGAAGGGAACAGCCCAAACCCRAAGGCAGCACACGCAGCGGCACCCACCGCAGAAGCGAACCGAGCATCGCCCGGCGACCGCGACCCTCCGCTGGGCTCGGCGGGGGACACTGCCGGGGCCAGTTTAACTTTGATTAATTGGGGGGGGGGGAATGTGCTTTTGGTGGCAGGTTTTTTTATTTTTTTGTCTTTTACAAGAGTCCCCAACAAATMGGCCACTCGAAGCCCTGCAGTTTGGATCCGAGGGGAGGAAGGGGCTGGGGGGGTCCCGGTGGTCCCAGCCACCTGAGCCAGCAGCAGAATTCACCCTCACTTGCAACTCKCCAACAGCTTTTGGTTCCTCAAAACGATGAACAAAGAAATAAAACAGAAATGAAACTCTCACCGAAAAAAAATATGGATGCTGGGGGAAAAAAAAAATACATATATCTAAATTCAAAGACAAACCAGGGAAACTAAACCAACTACGCAGCGATTTCTTTCCCAAGATGAGAACAGACCGGGCAGCAGCGGGGCCGGGCTGCCCCGGGCTCCCGACACACGCACCCGGGCGCCGGTGGCTTCGCCGGCCCGGGCAGCCCCGCACCCCGGCCCCGACCAGCCCATTTCGCCGYTTCCCCCCCAAAATCGTTATTTTCAGTCCTCCCCCGGCCGCCCCGGCAGCGCCAGGCGCCTTTGGTCCCATTTCGGGATTTTTCGCAGGATCTCCGCCGAGCCGCCCCGGGAGAGGGGCCGGGGGGGG
>JASVER010000170.1:860366-939727 GCA_030449065.1 Oceanodroma leucorhoa | reverse complement strand
GCTGGGGGTCCCTCTGCAAGGGGGGTTACGTTGGGAAGGGGCAGCCAGGGGCTCCCACCGCAGGGGACAGGGACGTGTCCTGCACCCTGCCGGCAGCCGGGGCACGTGCCAAGGGCACGGCCGGAGCAGACGGACAGACGGACACCCCGTCCTGGGGCCAGGCAGGCGGGGCCCCTCCTGGCCAGCATGCATATACATTTTCTCACCTCCGATCCAGGGATAAAATTAAAGAATAATTTGCATTAACGTCTTGCTTTCCTTTGCCGAGCTGTCGGAAAACGCTGATGCGAATAACCCGGCCCGGGCGGCACCTCGGGCAGAGCCCGCCCGCACCGCCAGCCCCCGGCCCGGGCACCGCGGCCCGCGGGAGCACCGGCACGGCTGTGGGGCCGTCCGGCACCAGGGAGGACAGAGCTCGACCGCAGAAAATACACACGTGGGAAAAGCCGGGATTTTTGGTTGCAGGCGTGCTGCCCGGCGCTGGAGGCCACGTCGCGGGGAGCCATGTCCCCAGGAGCCATGTCCCCAGGAGCCATGTCCCCGAGCGAGGACGTCCTTCTCGGGCTGCCCAGGAAGGCTGGTGCTCACCAGGGCAGGACCTGCTCCACTCCCAGACCCCCCAGATCCCCCCCCCAAGTTCAGAAAACTTGATGTATGAATCGCTGTTGCTGCAGCGGGATGAGCGGACGCCGGCRGACTCTGAACCCTCCTCCCCCGGGACCCTGGCGAGTCCCTCCCGGGTGTTGAGGGCACCGAGGCACCCCCTGAGCCCCGCGGCGCCGGAGCCAGCTCCCCGGAGCTCCTTAGGTGCCTCCAGATGCCGATATGCATCCAGTTGGATTCACAATAGCAACAAGGTGCCCATTAAAATCAACGGGAGTGAGCAGCCGAGGCACTTCCGCAAATCCCGCTCGCTGCCTGTCTTTGTGCTTCAGCATCTAAATATCCTTGTAAATCTGCCTCCATCTAATGTGCTTTTAGTTTTGAGTTTGTTAGCTTTGAAAGGGAGAAGGAGGTCCATTGTAGAACACCTCCAGTGCTGCATGCAGATAGGTGGGATATAAATAAAATATGGATCATCGTCATTATTTATTTAGCAAATCTATTTTGAAAAACTCAATGAACTGTGGGGCTCTGCATCCCTCCCCCCGCCAAAAAATAAAACAAATAAAGGCAGAATTGTTTTTGAATAACGCTGCCGGAGCGTCCTCCCGCACAGCCAACTCCTCATCCCCCACCATCAAGGTTAYGCATCTCTTTATCTGACTCCCATCAAGATATTTCTCTATCAAGCCACCGACAACCAATCTTTCTCCCTGTCAGTGGGAAGCTATCATAAAGCTGTCCACTTGTCTATCAAGTTTATTTGTTTTCATTCATCAAGCCAAGCCACTAAAAGCCTTTCCGGGCACGCCGACAGGGCCAGCCGCGGTCCCTCCCCGGCACGTGGCTGCGGCCGGCACGGGGGCCGGGGCCGGGAGCCCCAGGTCCAGACAGCGCAGCCCCGGGGGGCAGCTCGGGGGGACCCTCGGGGGGGGACCTGCAGCTCAGCAAAAGCCGGAGTTGACACCACCCACAACGGGGATGTTTCAGGATTTGAAGCCCCTGAAGCTGGACCACCAGGAGACTGCTGCAGCCCTTGGAAAAACCTTCTCATGGGTGCTGGAAGAAGCTTTTCTGGGGCGGATCCAGCTGGAAGAGGTGGACCTTGACCCAGCCCATCCACAGAGGGGTTCACGCACGTTGCGATTGCATCTGGTTTGTTCACGGCGAGGGTTGTGCTGGGGCGGAACCGCTCCGGGGGCTTCAGCTCAAAAACCAGAGGCAAGCATCCCGAAGGAGTAACCCGGGTAAGCTCCCCAATAACCCTGCCTGAGATGCTCCTCCACCCCCGAGCTCTCCGGCCACCCGTGGAGGTCTGACACCGGAGGCAGGCGGAGGGACGGTTCTCGGGGTACCGGAGGGGTGCCCACCACCCAGCACGAGCGGGACCACCAGCGGAGCCAAAGCACGTGTCCTCCGCTGCCAAGCGAGCGCGGGAGCTGCTGGGGAACTGGTTCCCACTCCCTAACACTGAACCACCGCGCAGCGGGATGGTGGCTGCCGGCAGGAGACGTGCAAATGCCAATTAAGATCAAAAAACCTTAAATTTCAAACATAATCGTGAAAGCCAAAAAGCAGGAAGGGAGCACGGCCCCCCCGCGCAGGCACAGAGGAGGCTGCGAGAGCCCCCGACGCTCCCAGCCGGCCACCCCACTCCTCGCCGGGAGGTTGAAAAATGAGAACAACATCAGCAGGAAACCCGTGGCCGAGGCCAGGAGGATCCGGGAGGGCTCGGGAGGGGACGGGAGACCCGGCCCGGCTCAGGCCGTGGCATCGAGGAACCGAGCTGGATTTCCATCACGTCCGGGCTCGCTAACTCCAAGGTCTGGACTGGGGACAGGCGATTACTTTCCCCCCCCAGGAATGCAAGGCAAGCTCAGGGCTGGGCTCTCCCGGCACTCCCAGGCTGCAGATTTTGGCTATCCAGCCTCATGGTGGGACTCGATGATCTTAGAGGTCTTTTCCAACCTTAAGGATTCTATGATTCTATGATTTCGGCTGCCAAACTGTTCGAGCACTGGCAGCAGCCGTGCTGGGGACACCRGCTCCCCCCAGCTCCAGCCAGACAGCACAGACACAGCCTGCGGGACCCCSCGCTGCCCCCCGGCCCCTCCGCTCAGCCCCTGCAAACGGCCGAGCCCTCGCTTGCTTTGGGCTCCCGGCGGGGCCGCGGCAGCCGGCCCCGAGCTGCCGCCTCTCCGTGCCAGGCTCCGTGTCCCTTCTCCCGGGCACCGGGCACTTGGGCTTTTGACAGAAAAGGTCACTAGAATATTTTAACAAAATTAAAAGAAAAACCATCTTTTTCCCGAGCCTCGTTCTTGGAAATAGCTCAACAAATTTGGCTGAAATTACAAGAAAAGACGCCTCGACTCAGAAATTCAGCCCAAACAGGAAAGTCGTAAGCAGCTACAATACCAGGTCCCCAACAGCAGCAGGCTCTTCCCCAGCCCTGCCCCGAACACCTCAGGCCAGGCTTGCCGGGGGGGGCCATGCCTTTTATTGGACCACCTGATAGAGCTGGAGGAAGCAGAGAAGCTTCCAAGCACGTGAGACCGTTCCCAGGCCCCTGCTCCAGGGATCGGCRCGGAGCTCGGTGTCCCTGCCCRCGGGGCAGTGGGGTGGGGGGCACAYGGGGACCGGGGGCACACGGGGACCGGGGACACCCCCTGCAGAGCAAGGGGCCGTCCTGCCCCGCGGCACACCGTGGCCCCCGGCACCCCGCTGCCCAAACGCTGCCCAGGGTCTCCAAAGGGCTCTGGATCGGGATCAGGCCCTTGTGGAGGGAAATACCTTGAAGTAATAATTACTAAATTAATCAAGCTTCACCATATCCCTCGAGACTAATCAATTCCGTAGTTATTTTGTGGATTGAGAAACGGAAACAATAAAAAGACTGCCTTCGGCGGCGGCTATCGATTTTGGTCGGCCGCGGTTTGGGGTGCCGGTTCCCGCCCAGGCACGCGCCGGCTGGCGAATCTGCGGCCGTTGGGCAAAGCAGGGACGTGCAGAGGCCGCAGCAGGCTCCGGGCAGCACCGGCGAGTCCTGCTGCTTCCCCCGGTGCTCCGCACGGCTCTTCCCTGCCCGCGCAGGCAACGTGCGGGACGCTGCCGGTTCACGCGCAGGCACAAGCCCAGCTCAGCCCAGTGCAGCCCAGCTCAGCCCAGTGCATCCCAGTGCAATGGCTCATGCTCCACTGGAGCTGCAGGAGGTCACGGATCAAATTCACTGGAAAATGGGGAGAGCACAAGGGAACAGCCCGGTTAATCCTTGCCATCCAGCTCCCCGCCGGCTGTTTGCTTCCCAGCCCRGTCCTGGTTTAGTTTCTACATGTCTCTGCCCGGCGCAGAGCCCAGCACCAGCTTTGCATGTAACGACTTTTTCTTCCCCCCTTCTTGGTAATTGGAAGGAAAACATTTTCTATGTTTTTTTCTTGCCTTCTTTCTAACAGCACCGGGTTGTTTTTCTTACCAAACAAAAACAACTATTTGCCTTAATTATTGCAAATCCTCATATTTCCAGCCCCTAGCTACTCTAGAGGGGCGAGGCTGGTTGCAGGGAGGTATAATTTACACCCGTCTTTTTTAAGTTTAATTGTATCAGCCTAGAAATTATGGAAAATATTTGCTACCGAAAGAAAAAACTTCCCACTTAAAAGGTGAAGAGTCGCAGCAGAAACGCCTGGGAAGGGCCGGCGCAGAGGCAAGCCTGCCGCCTCCTTACGAAGGCTGGTTATAATTTAGCTGCAACAGGAAAAAAAGGGGCCCAGGCGGGTCCCTCGGAGCTTTCCGAGCCTGAACACAAACCCTGACGCAGGCGCAGGGTCCGAGCGCAGGGGGGGGGATCCCGGCCGGCAGCGGAGTCCATCCCTGTGGTACGGTGGCGGGAGGGTCGTGCCGATGCCCCRGCACCCCTGGCAGAGAGCCAGCGCGGCACCCACCGGCACCGACCCCAAAAACGCCCGAGAGGCCGGGGAGGGGGCGGGCAGGGGAGAGTTTGCTGTTTAGCGCGTTTGCTATTTAAGTGAAGACACATGTGAGAAATTAAGGGCTAATTTACAGCTGRTCCTGGGCAGCCACCGGCAGGAGAGGGGGCAGACGCGACGGGGGGAAGAGACAAATCCATTAACTGACCCAAATGTCAGAAACCCCAAAGTAATGAACAGCCACGGGTGCATTACTGCCGGCTCATTAGCGGCCGCTGTCAGCTTGGACCTCTCCGCTCCCCGGAGCCGCGCCGGCGCTTATGGCAAAGCTCCTGACCGCGGGCAGCCGGGGTGCGTGCAGGGGACGGCCGCTCCCCCCGCCGGGAGGGACGGGCTGGCACCGGGCCGGCAGCCGCACGGCGAGGGCGACGGGCCGCTGCGGCGAGCTGCCGGCGGTGGCTCCGCCATCCCCCGGGGTGGCCGGGGCCAAGCGCCGCGGTGCCTGGCAGGGAGACAGGCCTGGCTCTGCCCCAGCCCCCGGGGCTGGAGGGAGCTCGTACAAGGATGCCGAAACTTGCTGCTCGCTGCATCTCCATCCGCCCGGCTGCCTGCAGCGGGGCAGCCTCACGCGAGCCCCCCCCCCAGCCCAGAAACCGTSCCGACGGGCGGTGAGAGCCGCACCGGAGCTGTTCACAAGCGGCCGACACCGGCCGTGCCCGGAGGCACCCGTCACCTTGGGTCGAGCTGCCCCGGGAGGAGCRCGGCTCCGGGCACACGGCCGCTCCCCAGGGCAGGCACGGGGTTAGCAGCGGGGAGCAGACGGAGGGGCCCATCCCTCGGGGTCCCCAMGGGGGAGGGATGACCCCAAGGCTGGTGGTGCAGCGTGGTGGGCTATCCATCAATGTGGCCGGTCTGAGGCACAGCTCGAGCACCCGGGTTTTGTCAGCTGGGAGAGGCCCCTGGAGCCCCCCCCGGGCTCCCGGAGCCCACGCTTTATTTAGGAAACCCCTTCCAAATAAGCAGACRCAGTGGTGCAAAACACTGCAGTTATAACCCAAACCCGGCTGCGCCCCTGAGCCCAGAGCTCCTGCGTGGATCCCCCCCGGRACCCCAGGCACCGTCTTCTCTCCAGCGGGAAGGGTGGGACAGCCCCAAACCGCAGCTCGGGGTGGAAACCCAGAGGAGGGAAACTTCCAAACCTCTCCCGCACCCTCCACGCACAGACACGCTTTGCCCGGGGCCGTCCCGGGCGCTGCCTCCCCCGGAGCAGGCACACCTTTCCCCCAGCATCACTGGGCACCGTTTGCTGCCTCATCCGATGCTTGTTGGAACACCCAGCCCCAAAATCCAGCTGCAGATAAAGCCTTCCCCCCGCTGCYGAGCCGTCCCATGCCGGAGCCGTGCCAGCACGGGCGAGCGCGGCTCCCCTCGTCTTGGGGAGCGCGGTGGCAATTTGCGCCCGCCGCGGCCCCCGGCGAGATGCGAGCGCTCGGCTGTCGGAGACGCGGGCACCGCGAGCGTCCGCGCACCTCTCGCGGCAGCCGTTCTCAAAGCAATTTGCAAACACTAATTAAACCACAGCCCCTTCACGAAGGGGGGTGGGAAATGATGCAGAATGTCACCTGGATGCTAATGCAGCTGACACCTCTCACGCCAGCCCGGTAAATAACCACCCCGCTGCAGCACGGGAAACTGAGGCACACGGGGACGTGTCTCAAGGTCAGACGGAGGTGACCCTCGCGGGAGGAGGGAGCGGAGCCCGGGAGCCCCAGCTCGCAGCCCRGCATCGCTCAGAGCAGGCACACGCTCCCTTTGCAGGGCAGCACCAGCGTCCTCCCGGCTCTGCCCGGGGTGGGAGCTGGACCCTGGAGCTCTGCTCCGAGCACTGTCCCCTCCCTCCCGCTGCACCGGTAGCAGGGGTAGCATATATCTTGCTTATTTTTGCAGCGAGGCTCGCCTGACCTCCCCAGGGCYCTGGAAGTCCCCGGAGCCCAGGCAGGTGGGAGCGCTGGCCGGGGCAGGCAGGTCTGTGCTCCCTCCTGACCGCAGTGATTTCCCCCGGTGCCGAAGCCCGGGCCCTCCTTATCAGGGTGGGACGCTTTGCTCACGAATTCAGCCCGCGGGCAGCGCTGGGGCARCGGCCTCCAGGCCAAACCTCACCCTGGTCGGGCAGACGGGGGGAATCGGGGCTGCCGGTGAGGACCAGGGGATGGCCGGGCCGAGCCCTCGCTCTCCCGGAGCCCGGGGTTTTAAGTTTCCAGAGGAGCCGAGCTGAGCTTACCGAAACACCCAAAATGGCCAAATGCAGGAAAGGCAACAGCTCTTTGTGAAAAGCCTCCAGCAACGAAGCCTTCCTCCTGCCTCTGCCTGGAAACGCYGGCTGCAGCCCCAGCGCCTCCGTCTTGCTGACCAAACCCAGCCGGGGCTGAGCCGGCACCAGCGCAGACCCCAGGGCCGGCGCGGACCCCGGCGCCRAGCAGCCACCGCGGCCTGCCAAGGGCTTGGCAGGGGGTGGACAGACGCCCGGCCAGCCCCTCCGGCAGGCAAACAGCACGCGGACAGACGGACGGCCCCGCGGCACGCTGCGAAGCGAGGAACAGCTTGTGCAGATCATATCTGCAGGCGGAACGACTGCGCCCCGTTAGGAAGCAATACGGTGCGTCCCCAGGAAGAGCTGCACCTCCCAGCTGCCGATCTGCCGCCGCCAAGGCGGGGAGGGCCCCTGCACGGGCGCGTACGGCGATAACGCCGCCGGCTCTGGCACCGACCGCGGCTCCCGCGTGGCCCTGCCAGCACCGCGACGCAGCGGGACACGGGCTGCAGCCGGGTCCGCCCAGCCCCAGCCAGCACCAAAGCCGTCGGTCCCGCGCTGGCAGAGGATTAGAGCAGCCCAAGTATTTTTTTCCCGTTACGATACTTTTCTAACCCCTGATCAGGGTTAGACCTGCGCAGGACGGCCGTGGCAAGAGGGTGGCCGGAGCCAGCACCCCCCCAGGAGCAGTGGGGTGGCCGTGGGCCCCCCGAGACCCCTCGCCAGGCGCTCCCCCCTCTGCCCGGGGTGATGGAGATGCATCCCATAGCCCGCGGCCGACCCGCAGCGCACCGGGGACGTGCAACGGCTGCCCCGTCCCCGGGTGAAACCCCAAGGTCCATAAATTCCAAAATCTTGTGGTTTTCACCCAAAGTTGAGGCCGGGTGTGCAGCAGCAGCAGCAGCAGCAGCGCGGAGCCGAGCGGCACCTCATGGCTTAGCCAACACCCCCCCCTAGTGCCGGTGCCCTCCGCGGGCTGCCCGGGCCGGGGGCTGCACCCCGCCGCTGCCCCGTGTCACGGCCCCCCCGGGCAGGGGTGCAGCGGCCATCRCCGGGGTCTCAGCTCGCCCGGAACAAGCGCTCTGCACAGCCCCGGCCTTTCCCAGCGCCCTTGGCTGGTTTGGGAGGAATTTTAYCACCCGGGAAACCAAGCGAAGACCCCCGCAGCCCCCAGCCCCATAGCCTTGCAGCCCCCCAGCCAGCTGGGAACGAGCAGCAGCAGCTCAGCTAAACAGCCGGGGGCTTTGCGGGGGGGTCTGCAGCCCTTCGCCCCTTTCGGGTAGCGGGGACCCTCCATCCCCGCGCAGGAYGGCAGAAGCCGTTCCCAGCAGCGCCCCGTTAACGGCTGTTGCAAGGACGCGGCGCGGTGCYGCGGCCACGCAGCCCGGGCACGTGGTCCTTCTCCCAGCATCACCACCGACCCCGCACCAGGTCCTGAACCCCCCCGGCACCGGGAACATCGCGCAGCCCCCGCTGCCATCCCGGCAGGCAGAGCCACCCCACGGGCACCCGACTGCGCTTCGGGAGCTTTTGAATATGGAAAGCGCAGGGGAAAAGCGTTTTCTGTTTGGCCTGAACCCACCCAAGTGGAATGGGAAGGGGAGGAGGGGAGGGCAGCCCGAAGAGTTAATCCACTTTGAATTGCAGCGTGGCTCCAGCCAACACGCAAACGCATCAGGGCTGACAGCTTGACACAGACGGATTGGCAGCTCCCGAGGTGAAACATCCCGGCCCGAGCCACGGAGCCATAKTAAAGCCTGTCTTGAAGGGGGCAGGTTTCATTATGTCATTTTCCACAGAGGAAAAATAAATTAAATAAATAAAGGTGAGAGGGGAGGCAGAGCAGGGAGCTGGAACGGGCCCCGGCGGGGGGCATGGCTCCCGGGATCCCCCTGCCACCGGGACCCCCCGGGTGACTCCCCAGGCAAACCTGCCCCCGGGGTTTGCAGGGCTCCCCAGTGCCCGCACGCTCCCCCCGTGCAGCCCGGACCCTGGGACCACCACAGCATCGTCCCCAGGCTCCTGTCCCCGGGCTGAGCTGCCCCCGAGGGTGGTGCGAGGCCAAAGCTTCCCCCAGCTCCCGGCAGAACTTGATGGGACCCCCGAGGAGGTGCTGAAATGCAGATAAATAACAAACCAGGGCGCGAGGGGAACCGGCGCCGCAAAGTGATGCCCCGCGTGGGGCTGCACGCCCGCTGGTGCGGGTAACGCGGGCGAACGCAGCGTTAAAACCCTTCGTTTGGCAGAAAAGGCATTTTCCAGGAAGGAAAGAGCCGGGGAACGCGAGGCCGGTCCTGCCCTCCCAGGGCCGCCTGCCTGTCAGCAGGCAGGAATCACTGATCTACGACGGATGTCTCCGAGGGATGATAGGGCAGCGACCCTAATATTTTCTGCAGCGAGCACTCCTGTAAGCTACCTTTGTGCTGGAATGATAGGAATTCATTACAGACGACCCCCCGCCGCGCGCTGGCTCCCAGGGGAGGAATCTGCCAGCTCTCTCCGAGCCTAAATGGGATTAGGTTATCTCCCRGCACTGAGGCCGAGACATGCGCACRCYGGGGAAGGTCCCAGCACATCCAGCTCYGCACCAGCAGGTTCTCACCGGAGGGTTTCCTCCTCACCAAGACATGATGGCACCCGCGGAGGCATTGCCACTGGTCCCTCGGGTAGGGGACAAGCCCTCCAGACAAGGATCCACTCCAGAATGGACACAGAGGAGAGATTTATGGATGACGCTGGTCCTGGACACGTTCGGTGTTTGTTACCGTGCATTTTGGGCAAACGTCACCCCCGTTGTCTGGCAGCCACCAAATATCCCTGGCCGCGTTATGGCCCCGTTCGGAAAAGCGGGATGCAGGTTCTGCCGCATGCGTGGTCCTCAGCAGCTTTGGTCCCGTGGGCGAAGCACGTTGATGYTGTGCTCCCGCGCTCGGTTCGAGATCGCCGTGCGAAGGAGGGGGGCGAGGGTCAGCCGGGGCTTCACCCGTGGGAGAGGAGGGGTGCAGCCGGACAAACCTCGCTCTGCCGTGCCAAGCCCTCAGGAGGTCAGCACGGCTCTGCCCAGCCGTGCCACCTCTGGGACCAGCGACGCTGTCCCCAGCTGATCCACCATAAGCTGCCGCAGGTGTGGCCGTGCCCAGACGGGGCCATAACTGCTCAAACCACTCAAAACTCCATGTAAGGTGTTTGCAAAAACACACATTGACTTGAGGTAGGAGCATCCTTACTCTCCAGACAAGGCTGCGCCTTCCCCCTCCCTCTGCCCCTGCTCGCAGCCTGCGGCAGGGCACAGCCGTCCCGCGCCGGAGGCATCGCTGCCGCCTGAAGACCACCACGACCGTGACCGTGTCCGTGCAGCCCCGCAGCGCCCGGATGGGGCCCCCCGAGCTCYCCCGACACCCACCCTCAGCGCAAGCAAACCAGCTGCCTGGGTCCGGTTTAAGCCCTGCTGCGTTTGCAGCCGTTCCCCCCTCTCCCTGCAGCTGCTGGATTCCCTCTCCATCATGTCAAACAAATCCAGAGAAAAACATGTTTGACTGCATCAAAGTTCAAACCTCCACCTGTCTGTGTCCCCGCGCAGGGGCCCTTTAATGCTGCAAAGATGTAAACTCCCCCAGGTCTTCATTATGTCTTACAGGCCCGATATTATATCAGATTATGGAATCATTAAACAAAAAATTGTACTCCTCGCTGTCCAGAGGGGCCTCTAGTTACCTTGTCTAAATATAACAGCATCATTTTTATCCAAGGAGCTGGTACAGTCCCTTGGGCCTTCATTATATTTCATGGGCCTGGGCTGGAATATCATCTCACTCACGCTGGAGAACTCATTCTGCGCTGGGGCCGAGGCCATGGCGAGCGGCCCCGGACCCCCGCTCCATGGGCCGCCGCCTCGCACCGCGCCAGCCGGAGAAAAGGCTCCGGCGCTGGCACCCGCTCCGAGAGGAGCCAGGCGGGGAGGTGCTGCCGAGRTGGAACAAAAGACGAAGAAAAAGCAGATGAAGGGAGAAAAAGCAAGGGGGGTGGGCTGAAATCAGAGCTAGGTAGGCACCCAATTATTTTAATTGCGTGTAGGTGCCGTTTAGGGCTCGCTGATGCATTGCACATCATTGTTTACTGCTCCGAGCAGAACCAATTATGTTTGAACATCGAGGGGCTGAGAGACAGCAAATAAACAAGCGGGCGTGCGGTGGGATCCGCTGTACGTAGCTTTGCACCCGTCCGTCAGCGACCAGCCAGGCATGGACCGGGGAAGGGGGGCAGAGGGCAGCTCTCCCCCGCGCCCGCCACAGCTCCCGGGACGGGATTTGGGGCCGGGGAGCCCCAYGGCACCGCACGTCTGCCGGCAGGAACGCGGCAGCCAGGGGGGAGAGAAAATAGATCTGTTTAGGAAAGGAGGGGAAATAAATAAAGACATAAAGATATAGTTTCCTGTAGGGTTTTGACACGAGCTGTCAGAGTTGGTGGTCTTTACAGTAAATAACTGTCAGCAATTAGAAAGTGTAGGTGTTATGGAGGGGAGTCAGGCAGCTCCGGCACATCAATCACGGGGTGGCAGGGAGCGGGGGCCAAAGCAGCGGCCCTGGGGCCGCGTCCCCCGGGGCAGAGCTGCCTTTGGACCACGGCTCACCCGGGGCCCAGCCTGCAGTCAAGGCTCCAAAGTCCCCAGGGCTGCTCGAATCCCGAGGGTGGGGACCAGGGCCACCGCGCAGTGCCCGGGGCCACCACGGGGAGGGGGCTGTGGAGGTACGTGGTCATAAGCTGCGCCCGGAGGCTGTATTGCAAATGCCCTTTTTTTGGGAAAGGTCCCTGTCCCCCGTTGCCCCGTGCCAGGACGATGCCGGCGCACGGCTGCCAGAGCCGGGTTGTTCTGCCGGACGCGGGGAGGGAGCCCCGCCAGCAGCACCCGGCTGCTCCGGTGCGGGCGATCGCCTCCGGCACGGGCAGTGCCGCCATCCGCATCCCGAGCACGGGAGGCATCTCCAGCGGAGAGACAGGTCCCGGAGCCCAGCCCGGCTGCCTGCACGCTGCCCGCCGCATCGGTCTCAAAAAGTAGGTGTTTGGTGCCGGGCTGAACACCCGTAAGCGCAGGTGCTGAAGCTGTCGGCCCCACGGTGAGCTGCAGCACGGGCACGGCCCCCGTGCTCCGGTCCAGGAGGGCCAGCGGGACCGGAGCCCCGAGCTCTGCCCCACGACCCCAGCTGGGGCTGGGGAGGGCTCTCAGCYGGAGTCAGATAAAGATTTGTTTGGATATGGGCCCTTCCCTGCCTGGGGCATTGTCAGGAAAACCAGCCACAAGGTAAGTATAGAGAGATACGTGGATGAATTCCCCACGGAGTTTACAGCCGAAAGAGCGCTGACAGAAGGGTTTAGGGGGAACGCACCCGCTGACGTCCCCATTTTACAGGTGGGAAGCTGGGGGCTGCAGCCCACCCCTGCCAGCAGCCAGGGTCCATCAGTGGCAGAGTGATGAATCGCGCCCTGAGCCTCAGCCCCCCCACCCCGTCCTCCCCACCTGCCCCAGACATCTCCATCGTCTTCCTCCCCTTCCTCCCACCCTGTCCAGCAATAATTGGCTCCAGCTCCAAGCCTGCGCCTTCCCCGCCGACGCTCTCCCCTTCCCTCCTCCCGGTTTTGAATTCCCCTCCGCTAAGAAAAAGACGTAATAGCAGTTCAGCGTCTCACTCTGCAAGTTCTTTGACACCAATAACCTCGGCCTTTGTGCTTCCCGGCTCAGACAAAAACTCTGCCTTTCAGGCTGGCAGCAGCCTGCCGCGGAGCACGCCGGCCTTGGGGGCCGCGTAGCCCGGCCTCGATAAGCCCGGGTTGGGGGGCTCATTAGAGCACAGCCCCAGGAGCTGGGCCCCCGGGGAGCGGGGTGCGGGGGGGGGAGCCCCGCTCCGTTCCTATGGCAACCGAGGATGCCGATGATGCAGCCCGAGGCGGCACTTTTGGTACTTACAGATCAAACAGGCAGGGCAAGCGGTGCCGGGGAGGAATACACAGAGTGCAGGAAATTTAATGACTTGAATTAACAACAGGAGAGCCGGCAACTCCCCTCGGCGCTGGTTGGGAGGAGACACAAACTTTGCCTTGTTGGGTTAAAACTTTGAATCTCTCTTTTTCCCCCTGCCCTTGTCCTCTCCCTCRGTTTAGCATCTGTTTGGGAAAGACACAGATGCCAAGGACAGCGAGCCAGGACCCGCAGCGTGGGCCGTACGGCACGTATCCGATGGACCTTGGCCCCATCGTGCACCCCAGAGACCAGGACAGAGGTCAGAAAACGGCTGACAAAACCCAGGCGTCCCCCCAGCACCCTCCCCCCGGGTCCAGAGCAGAGCCACGGCCCGGGGACCATCTCCTCCCCCTGCCAGGTGCCCACCGCTGTAGGACCGAGCCTGGGAAGGGCTGGGGGAGGGCGAGAGCCGCACAGCTGGAGGAGCAGCAGAAGCCGGGGGGGACCCTCAGCATCCAGCTGCCTTCAAACAGCGAGCACTGGSTATGTGCAGAGAGAGAAAGGGAAAAGATGACTTCTCCCTGGTTTTGTCTCTCCTCGCAGCCTCTTTTCTTCTCTTTTTCCACCACCCTCCTTTCCCTCGCATGCTCTTTCCGCTCTAGAGCATTCTGTGCTTTACTGGGGCATTAAGAGGCAGCATCTCAAACTGTTTAGTGAAGCATTAAAGGGGCATGAAAACACTCACATTGCATCTGAGCGCTGAAAGCCCTGAAGCATCCTCAGGAAAAAAAGCAACCTACCAATTCTGTAAAATAAGACATATTTCTGTGCACAGCGAACCCACTTGCGGTGCCAGACAGCATCCGTATCCCAGCTACCGCCAGCCTTTCCAGCCCCATTTCCAGCCCGGCCATCAGACATTTCACGGCTCCTGAAGCCGATCCCTCCCCGTTCCCGGCTGGGTCGCTCGGGAGCGTTTGGGCCATTAGCGGCAGCAGCCGCCATCTGCCACGGTCCAGCCCCCGCGCCAGCCCCCCCCGGAAACCGCCCGCCTCGAAGAGCTCATGCCCCAGACCGGAGATTCACATGGTTTTATACATGTTAAAATCACCACAGCCTGAGCACACAAAAAGGAGCCAACTCCTTACCCTCCCTCCCTCCCAAAGTTGACAGTAACCTGCAAACACCTCCGGCCCTATGAGGGGATTTTCCCTCCGTGCCCGGTTTCACCGATGCCGCGGGGTCTGACGAAGGGTTCAGAAGAACCCGACCGGCGCAGGGCAGGGTGCGGGTGCCCCCTTCGTCCCATCCCACGTGCACGTGCCAGGCTCCAAACGCAGCGTCAGACCTGTCGGCAGCTGGAAACCAGCCCAAAAACCGGCCGGTGCCCGACTGCCCCGAGGCCAGGGAGAGGGGCTGCCCCGGGGGCTGCTCCATGCAAGTCCCTTGGCTGAGGTTTTTATTTTTCCTCCTCCTTTAATCTTCTAACTGCGGTGAAACCAGACTCTCCGACTCGTCTGTTCTCCTCCTTGTCCCAACAACTCAACGTGGGAGCGATGCCCGTACCCCTGCCACGGAGCTCTGCTCCTGGCTCAGAGGCGAGGAAGCAGAGAGGGTGGGTTGGCTTCACGCAGCAAAGCGGCACAGCAGGAGTGAGGGGGCCTGGGGCTTTCTCTGGCAGACCCCTGCCCTTCCCAAGCTCAGAAATCGACCCCAGGAGCATTCAACCCCAGAAATCCACTTCAGAGCACTGCCTGTTTCCGCTGCGGACCTGGCGATGGCCCCGGGTACCCCCGCGCAGTCCCCAAACGGGGCACCCCTACAACTGCAGGGCTTTGAAACAAGAAGCTGGATAAGCTGGAGAACTACCCCCGGGGAAGCACCGTTCCCCATGAACGCAGCTGGGAGCAGCACAGCGCCGAGCCAAGCCGAGCCGAGCGCGCGTGCCCCGGCCGAGGCACGCCGACCCGGGCGGGAGCGTGCACCGGCACAATCCGGGTGTGCGGGCTGGAGCTCCCAGCCCAGCGAGGGGTGGGCGAGGGGCGGTGGGCGACCGGGGGGTGCTCGGGGCAGGGCTGTCCCTGGGGAGGGACCCGGCGGGTCGGAGGTGCGTCGGCGGAGGTRCCGGCAGAGCCCGGCAGCCCCCTGCCAGCACCGTCCGCGCCGAACGCGGCTCTGGGAAACCTGCCGGTGCGATCCCTTGGTGAGCTCTCCCGTCGGAGAGAAACGAGGTGCTGCTCCGAGATCCATTTCCCCGCTCCCTTCTTTCCGTGGATTTGCATCTCTCTTTTGGGCAGCTCCCGGTTCCAGCACATAAAGGGCTCTGTTCAGGTCTTCCCCCCTCCTTTTCCAGCAATTGTTATGTTAAAATCCCCAGGACATGTTTCTGCAAAGAATTAAAAGAGGGTGAGGAAGAGATTGTTTTCATCCGTGTCTCACTAAGTCTCTGACCTTGAGCGTGAATAGAAAACAAGAAAAAAGGGACTTTATGCTAATATCACTCACTAAGCACAAGGGGGAAAAATAATAACAGCAAATGAAGATTATGAATGCAAATCAACTTAATAAAGAGACAGGGTCTGTGCAGGAGTCTTGTTTTGCTCTTGTACAGATGACTTGCATTGTCTGGTTGCGCTGCACCCCAGGTCTGATCATTACAAATTATATCAGGATAGGAAAGAAAAGAACAGGAAAGGTTTAATTCTCTAATTATGACATTGTTCATTTCCCCTGCTCACGGCTGTTCGTTTCAAGAGGCCTCTCACACCGGCCCTTCGCAAGTAGCTCAAAACTCACCTCCCTCAAGTTAACTTCCAGCCATTTACTACCAGAAATCGGCCCATCGCCACGCAGGTCCTGCTGTGCCGGAGCCGGATCCCCGGCTTGGGACCCCGGTCCCGCGTTAGGGGGGTGCAGCTGCTCCTGCAGGTACAAGGGGACGTTGGGTCCGTGCCGCTCGGGGCCGCGTCTCCCCCCCAGCCCAGGCACCAGCAGGAGAAAGCCGTCACCCAGGCCGGGGCCGGGGGCCGCGGGACCACCCTGCTCTGCAGCCAGCCCCTTCGCCAAGGCTCTGCCTCACACACATTTATTTTTTTTCCTCCCCTTTTCCATTCTCTCATCAGCCTTCTCAGGCGAGGCTGCCGCGCTACGGCATGGGGACCGGCTCTCAGCATCTGTGCGCAGAGCATCCAGCATAACAAAGCCCTGATCCTGGCAGGGATCTCAGGCACTATCATAACACCATCATAACAGCTTTAAAGCAGCGACAGCCCTGACAAAGAACACAGTCACGCCAGCCTTGTCCGCATTCAGATCAAGAGCGGCAGCGGGAACCCGCTGGCTTCTTTTGAGCGGGTATTTGTTTACACGCAGGGAAGTTGCGMTGGAAATGGCTGGGGCTGGTCCTCGGCGTGGCATTTCCAAGGCTGCACGAGTTTAACTGCCTCTTTCGACTCTCTAAATACGCCTTCGCCACGGGTAAAACGCTGGTAGACAAAGCTCTGTTTTAGAACAAGTAAAAACCTGAGCTCAGACCCACACGCATTAAGAAAGGTCACTACATTGTGGGAAGATGCTGAAAGCCCAGGTCCGCACGAAAAGGTGACCCCGTAGCTGCTATTGTGTCTTCCCGAGTGCTGCTACATCACCCCCCCGGGGCAACGTTTGGGGCACGGAGGGTGCTGCCTCACTGGAAGTTCGGAACAGTTTTCCTTCCTTCCACAAAAGAAAAATCAAGGTCAATTCTATTTAAATGAGCTGACCTGGGAGATGAAATCAGGCCCCAATTCAATTTAAAACTGATGCCCTGCTCACTACAAATCCCACCGGGCTGACTGAAACCCAGGCAGAATTAATTTCCGACGTGCCAGGGCCTCCAGCACCCCGCTCCTCCCAGCCCCGCTCCTCCCCGGGGACCCAGCGCGTCCCCAGCTTAGACCAAACCAGGACGGTTCCCCCTGCCCCGCGCTGCCCTCCCAGGCCCAGGGCTGGCGCTAACCTCAGGACACGCTTTTAAACTTGGCCTAAACAGGCTAAAGAACTTGTGGAGTGTTTAAACGAGAGCAAAGCCTCCGAAACCCCACGACCCAGGGAGCAGGGACCTCACCGAGGTCTGAAAACCATTCCTCCAGCTCTGGGTCACGCTTCTCCATCGATGCCACGGCAGCACAAGCCACGGCTGGTGTTATCTTCATCCCACAAACACCCCCCCTTCCCTCCCCTTCCAAACAACATCCACAAGAGAGTTTAGGCTGGGAACGCAGCTCTTTAATCTCCCGCAAGCCTTTGACAACCTGTCTCGTCCTGGCTTTTAGCTGCGTGAGAGCTGTTCGCTAATGGAGCATTAACCTTGGAGAGCTTCTGCAATTACTCCAACACTAATTCTGACAGTTTTTGGTGTATCTGTTTGTTCTTTTGACAGGCAAAAGGAATTTTTTTTTAAAAGCTGTTTGATACATTTGAGACCTTCTGTCCACATTTTCTTTTTTTCTGCTCGAGATGGGAAGGTGGGGGAGAGCGAATGGAGGTGGAGACGCTACCTTCCCGCAGACACGTCGCTATAGGCACGAGTCAAGATRTTTCCCCCCTTCCAAACCCCTCCCACCCCTGCTTTAAGTCACAGAAGCGTTTGGTCTCTCCTGACCTCATTAGGGTAATTAGTAAACCTTTTGAAGCTGGGAGAATGGCTCTGAGCTGTGGGAAAGCGAGGAGAGCAGAGAGCCTCTAAAAGGAGCGCGTGCGGATGGAGAAAGGGGGAGAAAAACATCTTCAGCTGCCCGAGAGGTGACCTGCAGAAACGGAGGGGAARGGGAGGTGGACGAGGAGCGTGCTGGCAGCTTTGCTCCCCTGGAAATCTCCTTAAATTGCCTCTTTTAAGAGGACAGAAATTCAAGTCCTGGTTATCCCGTAAGACGCTGCGGGCAGCCAAAGAGCAGGGAAGAAAAATGGTGGTGGGGCGGGCGCAGGCTGAGACCCGGGGATCTCGCTTCGGTTCTCTGATCTGCCACCGCTTCCCTGGATGCCCTTTGGCAAATCAGTTCTCGCTGTGCCTTAATCCTTCCTTCATTTAAAAAAAAAAGGTTCCCTACCTGTTATTTGCTATGTGGAAAACAAACGTTTTGGAGGGAAAGGGCTGCGTGCCTGCACGGCCCCCAGTGAAACCACCCRGGGTGGAAGTGGTGCAGAACAAACACCGCGATCGGAAGTCTGACAAGGCAACGGGGACATTCCTGCCGGCTTCAGATGGAGGAAGAAAGTTATTTTGGTTTGAACACTGCTTTCATTAAAATGGCCCGAGCCACCAGTTAATACCTGCAAGCGCATGTGTGAAGGGAATGGGAACCTTCGTTAAGGACATACAGTCCTCCCTTCCTCTACTAAAYACAGAAAACGTTTTCAGCGCACTCATCCAAGCCAGTCGAGAAGCCAAAACGATGACTGTGGAGAAGCTAAAGTTATAACGTGGATGAAAACCTCCACTTCTGAAAGAAAAAAAATATCTCAAATCTTTGCTATATATCACAAAGGGCACAAACCTAATACCTCTCTGCATTCTTTAGAAAGAGGGAGTTTGATGTGAGAGAAAAGCAGATTAAAATAACACCGGCAAAAAAAAAAAAAGAGATCAGAATATACCCTGGTACCGGAGAATTTGAACCAACACGTCCCCAGGTCCCGCTGTGCCTTCAGCTGCACACAATCACCGCCACACTGCCACAGTTCTGCTCATCTTTTTTGAGATTCCCCATTATATGACGAGGCTCCCCAGCCTGGTGTCACAGCGAACCCTCCATCCCTCCAGGAAAACATCCCGTCAGGAATYGCCCCCGGGGACGTCCTTGGCCGCAGGAGCCGGGCGGAGGTGGGCCAGCCCCCCCGGGCTGCCCTGCCACCGCGGATTTCGGCAAGATGCCTCTGGCCTGCTTTGGACGGAGGCAGAAGGTTCAGATTTGAGGCAGGCAAAAGCGAAACGAACAAATTGTGACCGCGCAGCCTTCGCGGGGTGCGCCGATGCTCCGGAGCTGGGTGACAACTCCGGCAGTGCCCGACGGTGGCCGCGGGCACGGGACCTTTGCRAAACACCCCAAGGCGGCATCGGGGYGGGCAGCGGCGGGTTTAAGGGACCATTATGTTGGTCRTGAGCAAACACCAGGCAGGGAGAGCTGAAAATTGCATTTGCTGGAGGAGCCGACCTCAGCTGGGATGTCCTTGGAGAAGGCGCTGCTGTAAGGTAGTGCCAGGATAAACCCCCCCCGCAGCCCTGCCTGGGGTTTTGGAGGTAAAGCAGCACCGTGGTCCCCCCGCAAAGGCTCAAAACCCCCAACTGCTTGTTCACGGCGYTAATGCCCACCAGGTTTTTCACTATCAGAAACACTTCTGTCAGAGAGAGGGGGTAGCGCGCACTCAGCTCAGGCTGAACAATGAAACGATTAGGATTATTTTAAGTACGTGAGGTTTTCTCTTTAAAAGAGCGAGAGTAATTAACCGCCAGAACATATTAGCAGCGTATCAGGGATGCAGTAAATGCTCCATCACTCAGTCGTTTCAGAYGAAGGCTGGCATCCTTTCCAAGAGAAACCTTCCAGTTTCGCCGCACACAAAAAAGGACAAACCAGCCGGTGCTCTGCGGGAGGCTGAGCACAATGAACATAATGGTCTCTTCTAGCTGCAAAACTTGCACATCTCGACGCTTCCATTTCCCGGCTCTTATTAACCAGCAGACGGGAGCGGTACTCTGATTGCAAAGAGAGCAAGAGGATCCCCGCGTGCCGACGACAGCACTTGCTGTGGTTTGCAGCATGGCCAGCACGGAARGGGACCGAAATCGGGAGAAGCTTCCAACAAGCGAGGGAGTGAGGAGGCATCGGCCGATGCCACYGTACGTTCAGACACAAGTTCAATGCCATTTCAGTTCGATTTGCCGGCACTGGAAGCGATGATACAAACCTCATCACGCCCAGGAGCCACGATTACCGGGAATGGGGTGATGTGCTCTAACATGTCAGCCCCCCATTTGCCTACATCCCAGAAACTGATGTCAATTAAAACTGCCGGTAATTGTCTGCAAGCACCTCTGCGTGGGGAGGGGGATCTCCGAACCCGTAAGAAACCCTGCTGAAGCAAACGAGATCCGTACGGATCCACAGCAATCCCACAGCCCATGGAAGCACTTCCACCAAATTGGACCCGACACCCCCGTTCTCCAGCGATTTCATTTCGTGGGTGCATTGAAGTTTCATCCTCTCAACAGGTATCCTTGGACGTGGGCTTTAGCTCACGTCTTTGATCTGGCAATGTAAAGAAGAAAATACTGAAGTGTAACATCTGAGACGTTCATCTCAAATTTAATTTTAGGGACATCTTCTCCCTTCCATGCATGCAGTCACACATTAGCATGCATCAGAAGTACAGCATCCCCTTTAATGTTTACTCATCCTTAGATTGCAAAAATTGTTGTGTGAATTCCTCCTTCAATTAGCTCTGGTACTCGAAAAAAAATATTGTTCCGTTGCCAGTACAGTTATGATCATTTCTTTCCTTTATACTTTTATTCCCCAGCGTAACTTAAAAAGAAAACGCTTCTCCATTCTCCCCTGCAAAGCCCCCTTTAAAATTTTTTAAAACAAAAACAACCAATGTTTCTAAAGGAAAGGCTTTTGTGGCTGAAGTGCCACTTCCATTCACCTTTCCATCATGTAAGGGAAGAAAATAAAGATCAGAAGAAGGATTTAGACAAAAAGCCAACTAAGTAAAGCTAATTTTTTATACAGAAAAATCCTGCTAGTTGTGTGGAAGAGCTTTGTTGAGTGGAACAGAAAAGACATCAGAGGAGACACTACAGCAGGTTTTCAAATATTTCCAGCTACCTTCCCAACGTGCCGCCTGCACTCCACCATAAACACGGAGACACCATTTCAGAGCAGCTCCAGYGCCCACAGAGCACGGCAGGATTCAGGCTACCATCTTGTGTGCAGCGTTCGGCGAGGAACGCTACCCCGGACAGAGTAGAGGAGCCGGAGGGACACAGGGCAGCGCCTTCGGAAACACCGGAGAAAACCTGGGAGTGCAGCTAAAAACGTGCGTGCGTGGAAGTTCCGAGAGACACGGTCACCCCCGAAGTCCCTGGAGCCGCTCAGCAAGCGCATTAGCAATAAACTGAACACGACGCTTGCGACATCTCACCATGGCCACCCTCATYTCCTCACTCGCGCGGGGCTGCCTCTTGCTGCTTAACGCTGCGTCCAGCCGGTCCCACCCCAGGTCGTAGCTCCAAGCGCTGCTTGCGAGCCAGCCCTGAGGAAGGTTCCTCATTTTCTCCTTATTTTACAAACCGAAAGCACAGGTGATCTGTGTGAAGCCAGATGAATAGCGGGAAGCGGAACACAACGCTTAACTCGCGACGCTGCCCTTCCGCAGAAGGGGACCGAGAGCCCGGCGCTTCACGGTGACACCAGTAACGGTGTGCTGGGAGGTCCCTGACCCGGGGATGGAGAGCCGCCGATACAGATAATGTCACCTATTACAGCCGAGCTTCTCTGCAGTGCTGGGGGAATCTACCTCCCTGACAAAGGGCTCTGAAATCCATGAATGAGACATCCTTTACCCATAGTGAAATCCTACGTTTCTCTCTTTTTTCCTCCCCGGGTGACTGGGGGGACTTGATCCATCTCTTCTTCTATACAATGACTGGAAAATTTGCAGACTATCGTCCACACACACMCCCAAAAACCTCAACTTTATACGTGAACCCTCATTAAAAAAAMCAGGTCTGAGTACAGAGAGCAAGAAAAGTGCTCTTCTACGCCAGCAGGCAGCCGGGAGGTGGTTCCTCCCCCAGAACCCAGCCGCAGAGGTTATTTTGCACTCCGCGGAGCGCGGCGGCGAGGTACAACGCTGCAGCAGCAAACAGGCTGGTGAAATCAAAAGAGCTTACCAGCACTCAGCAAACGGCCTGCAGTTCCCACTTCGAGGAAGGAAATTTGCATCCAAAGCATCAAGAGCACTTCAACTTGAGTTTAAAATGAATTCAGAGCAGATCCATGCCRCCAGCTTGTGTCTGTGACTGGAATCCCAGCCAGCGCCAGCCTGAGCTTCTCCCCAGCTGGAGACCTCGGCGGAGGTGAGAGCTCCGGCCTGTAGCACGGAGCGGATAGAGAACAGGGCCAGGAAAATGGTGGGCAGGACARCACATCTGCAGCTAATCYGGCATGCACAGGCCACGGTCATTAGTGCTAATTGGGGCTACCAGCCCCCYGAGCCTGAARAKGAACAAGCCCTTGGCTKGCATCCCACTGCAGCTCCCRGCACCTCACCCCGACCAGGGCTCGCGAGCACGACGCTCTCCCGCCCGGGCGAACGCTCCCCACGGGTTCATTAAGCGCTGCCGTTAATTTTGCACAGCACGCTCCCCAGGGAAGCCAGGTGCGCTCCAAAGGGTGCTGCCGCGGCAGGGTTGGGCTTTCGCATGTCTGTGCAACGCCGTGCCGCGCTTACCGGAGGCACACGGACGGGGAAACACGACTTGAAGGAGAAGGGAGCAAACTCTGGGCCGGGCTTTAGTCCTGCTGGGGTTTATGCCAAGCCTCGGACCAGCCCAAGACAACCCTGGCCCTGCACAGACAAGCCTTTCCCTCGCGGTAGCGAGCTCCCGTGCGAGCGGGGAGCCTACAGCTTAATTCAATCAAATTAGGGYATCTTAAAACTTCGTCTGTCCCAGAATCATAAAAAGCCTTTGCGAACAAGTACTAACAGAGCTAGGTTAAACCCGGCTGAGGTAAAGCCAGGGGTGAGAGCACCACCCGCAGCTGGGAGAAACCCCCTCCAGGCAAACAGCCCCCCCAAAACCCGCTGCCCCCCCACCCCGAAGCCAAGAGACACAGCCCCTGAGAGGGCACTTCCACCTCGTTCCCAGACAGCTGCTTGAGGCAAGACTCGCCTTTTTAAGGCATCAGGGTTTATTTTCAGCTTCACCAGGTGCTGCCGGTGCCCCGTGAGCCAGCACGCTCGGTCTGCGAGTGCCATCTACAGGGTTCCCCAGCCCCTCTCCTGCCAGCCCCCGCACCCGCTGCCCTCTCCGCCCGGCGCGGCAGAAGCCCTCACCCGTACCGAGGTTAAAACACGGAGCAAACGACGGCCTCTTCCCTCCCCAGCTCGGGGCCGAGCGTGCAGCCACCCCCCTCCTGCGCGCAGGACACGGGGACGCGACCGAGAGGGCAGGGTGGCAGAGCAGGGCACGGGGAGCTTGGCTTCTCGTTTCTTCAGTGCCACTAACCCACACAACCAAAATCCGCACAACCACCCTCCTTCGCTAGGTGGATGGAAAGCAGACGTTCGTGCCGGCGAACGCCCTTCGTCTTGTTCAGGCTTTAATTCTTTGCACTGAGGAGCCAGGACATCCCCACCCGGGGGACAGCCCCTCCTTCCCAATTCCCACATAAGCAAAATGTATAGAATCATAGAATCATTAAGGTTGGAAAAGACCTCTAAGATCATYGAGTCCAACCATCAACCCRGCACCCATGCCCACTAAACCATGTCCCGAAGCACCWCATCCACACGTTTTTTGAACACCTCCAGGGATGGTGACTCCACCACTTCCCTGGGCAGCCTGTAAGTTGGTTCTTCTGTTGCGGAGAGGCTGGGATCACCCTTGCAGGGATTTCACTTAGCCTTCTGTACAAGAAAAGGGATTAATGTAAGAACAGGGAGAAAGGAAAGGAGGAGACTTTAGAAAACCGAAACAACCCCCGAGATGAGGGGTGAAGGTGAGCACTAGGCAGTGAGAGGGAAGCGTGGATCTCATACAAAGGGTTGATAGCGAAACTCAACCGGCAAGCAGAGAGCAAGGCAACGCTCAGCGAGGGCAGCTGAGCAGAGGAAGGCTCCGTAAAAGCACCATCCCCCCGGCTCAGCAGCAAGCCGGCCACGCGAGGYGGCCTCGCAGAACCACCCCGAATGCCGGCGGCCAAGCACACTGCCACGGAGGAATCGGGTGGAAAGGAATGCTTTATTTCATTTSTCTGAAGATACAATGGAGGGGGGGATGCTGTAAACGAAAGTAAAACAATCAATCAATACAGGACTGGTTGCTATTTAAAAATAAATCAACAGTTGAAGCAGGAGGGTGAAAGACTAGCTCCTCCGTTTCTGAGAGCACAGACAACACAATGCACTCGAGTGCTGTTTTATTGACTTCTTGGCAATCTGCTCAGACCACAGGGTCCATCTCCCAGCACTTAACGCTGCAGATCCCATTCCAGTCGCATGTACAAATGAAACAAAACAGAAGCATGTTATTAACGATAGAGAGCTGATGCTCATATCGCCCTCAGTCAATCTCATTAACCTCAGCAGACAGTCCAGTCGATTTGCCTAGTAGTTCGGTATCAACAGTAGAGGATTCGATACAGCCCTCCAAGAAGATCAGGGAGGCAATTACGTAAACTTTTGAAATTARGCTTTGGCTTAAACAATAGCGATTGTTTCAAGTGAACTCTGTAGCAGTCACTTGTGACACAGAGGCCGGTGACTGCGCAGCATCGCAGGGAACCGCGCGCTCCGCTCTCAGTCCTGGTCACCCCGCGCCCGTCGGCTCCGACAGCCTTTTGGCAAGGGTCGGCACAGGCCAACCGTAAAGGGCAGCCGGAGTCCGCGGCACCTCCCGCTAACACCCCGATTCACCCTGGAGAAAGGAAAGTGCAGCAGCAGCTGGCGCAGCACCAGCCCGCCCAGGGACGGACACACGCTCCCAGAGCAGAGCTGCCTCGCGTGCTCGGAGCACACGCGCGCCTGTTTGCATCCGTGCATTTAAACCTATTCCAAATTACTACTGGAAGTTCTGACTGTTGTAAAGAGACCTACTAGGCTATCAACACGGGTATCAAATACACATAAAGTAACTAAAACGATAATAACTGAAGTAACTACTGATCTGCTCTCTTTTTACGGAAGCATAATGCAAGGCTTTACAAGCCACTCTATTAGCAAGATCCGCCCCCAAAAAGCCTGCACCGGCCTCGCGCTGATTGCCCATGGGTGCACTGTTCCACCACTGTGAGGAGAAGCTGCTGCAATAGCTCCAGTTTATTCTTCCAGGAGAAATGGAGGTCAGTAAGAGCTGTGCCGAGCAATAGATTTGTCCTCGAAGGAGCCTCAGATCTGTAATCAGCATCTTTGTTTTCTCCTCTCAGAAGATGCCTTTAACAGTGATTTAGAACAGAACAGGAATGTGATGTCTTGGCCTGCGAAGGGCAAATCCAGACTACCGGCTGCCTCCGAGACGCAGGATGCTTCAGGGGGAAATGGAAATAACCACACAGGGTCATTGATTACAGCTCAAACCCGCCTCTAGCCAAAACAGGATCAGAATAAAAGTGACGGCAACGCTACACTACAGCCCCACAATCACGTYTTCATTCTCCGCATGATGAAGCCGACCCCTTTAAAGACGGCCAGCAGAAGGACTCTGAAGACGTGTACGTGGTGCGTAGATACTGGGCTGGCACACCCTGCGGGCCTTCAACTGAATTACCATTTCCCTGCATAGCACCAGAACAGGGACCTCGTTATGCGCTCTGGCTGTACCCCTCCACATCCTTCCCTGCTCAAATTCTAAATACCTACTACRGAAAAATCAAATTCTATCAAAATTATTTTCATGGCAGGACCTATGGCTTGAGGTCCCCTCTTTGATCAAAATCATTCAACTGTTAACAAATGAAAACAAATCATCCACTCCTGCAAGGTAAGGAAACTTCAAAATTGCAAAATCCATCTGTCCAACGAAGAGCAGAGCCTGAAGAATGATCAAGTTAATCGCCTCAGATAAAGAAAGGCCAACAAACGTCAGTGAAAACGGTGAGCCAGGGCATGTCAGCGGACTGAAATACCGTCAGGCTTACCTGGCTTCGGCACAACGCACGGAACAACTTCGCAGAGGGAGCTGAAGAGCCAGACAAAGTTATCAGCATGTGCATAGACCTGCCAGCCTACGCAGGATCAAGGAAAACACACTACCACGAATCAAACCAACCAGCGCTCTGATCACCCAAGGGGCAGCAACGGCCAGATTTAGCCCTCACCGCCATCCTCACAGAGGAACGCAGCAAACGCTTTCATCTCTGCATCAGCTAAACAAGCAGAAAGTACCTAAAAGAGGCATGAAAGGATACAAATGATATGAAATTAGGGCACATCCAAGTGCTGTGTTCACATGACAGCATTACTAAAAATATATATATTTAAAAATCTTTCGCACGTGTGCAAGACAGAGCTGCCAGCACCTGGGGTGACATTYCTCCAGGAAACCTCACCCGCTCGGCACTGAGAGCCGCTGCCCTCGCGCGGGTGGGCGCCGGGATCACGCCACTCCCGCACCTGCCTCACGAGGGATTTCGGAGCAGCAGCTAGACCCCGAGCTCCCAGGTGACTTGCAGCAGAACCCGTTTGCTCTTGCTACTTGATAGAAGAYATCCCTTCTGCCCCGCTCTTTTTGCTAAGTGTCAGTTTTGTCCCCTTATCTACAGAGGATTTGCTAACCGAAAGAAAGGAGCCATTACTCCAAAGACATTCTCAATCTTCATCTTAAAGGTAAGGTCAAGCAGGGAACTCCCCGGCCCGCAGGGTAACTCCCTTGGGTTCTCCTGACAAAGGCACTACCAGTTTTGGGTGGAAGTGGGACTTAAGGACACAGGTCTGCACTGCCCATAGTTTTCAAGGAAGGACCTTCCCTTCAAGGCTAAAATGTGCCATAAACAGGAGGACTTTGCAAGCAGTTTTCACCATTTTAGCAGCAGATCCAMCTAACAATGACCTTCTAACACATTCACATTTGGTCCTACCCAGCAAGAACYCAAATATCAACACAATGGGCTGGACAGAAACATCCCAGTTTGCTGGGCTGACAGTGGGACATAGCCTGAGTACCAGCAAATGGAGTGAAACTCCAGTACCCTTCAAGAGCGATTATTTCTGAGCCAGGGCTGTCTCGCTTTCAGAATCACAGTTCACAGGGGTTTGGGTCCTCCTTTTCCAGTCATCAGATGCTCAAAGCCAAGTCACTCATCATGCTAGCAGTTAAGGTTCTCCAACTCAAACCGCAGCGCTCTGGCTCTTCCTCAGGTGATCTCAGACAGCAGCTCAAAATCCAGAAGCTTGGTAGATGTCACACGTTGCTCGGGTGAACACACCATTGGAGCTYGGCAGAAGAGTCCGAACACTCGCAGCCCCACAGACTACACAACTGATTGCTCTTTTGGAGAAACGCTCCTTTGGGCTAAGTGGCACCTTTCATTTGTAAACATGTCTTTGCTCTGTGAACCCGTGTAATGGCCTGTATTACCATGTGGCTAACCCTGCAACTACAAGAAAATTGATGCATTTAACTCATTCCCAAAGCTATTCCCTGCCCGAACTAACATAACACTATCCCCAACCCCCACTAGTGTAACAGACGAGCTCTCCCAGCTCCTACCAGATCAGAGTTGATTACAGAGACACTTCCTAAAGAAGTAACCTGATACTGCATSAAGGAAAGAGGATCAGCCTGCAAAAGGAATCCACCTGCCTGATACTTCAGGCTGACTGCCAGAGTCAGCAGAGAGGGATATGAGCACCTRTAAAATACTGATCGGCCAGCAGCCACAGCTGCAGCGCTTGACTCCAGAGCGGTAAGATTTCACGTGCTGAGCATTCAYCCAGGAGTTAGTTTTTCCTCAGCATCTCCCTGTGTAGTTAACAGCACCCGATGCAGCATCATTTAGCTTGCAGCTCCACCTTTCCCCAAAAATGTGTGTGAAGAAAACAGGTTTGGTCCCCTTTCCCCTGCCCCAGCTATGGAAGTGTTTGTACTCTTAATTAATAGTCATTATAAGAAATTATAAAAAAATAAAACTTGAGCACTGGTAAGGTGATTCCACTGGACTTGCACCCCCTTGGTCAGTCTGCGCAGTTGGTGCCACTGGTCCCAAATCATCTGGAAAAAAGAAGACACCCGGCATCAGAGTGAGCATGTACGATGTGACAGATCACTACCAGCCTCGAAACAGCTGGGGGAGCTGAGAGGCCAGACAGCGAGCTACGCCGAGGCAACATTCCTCCTCAGCTTTAAAAAACATCCCCCAGAGAAATCAAACCTGCGTGACCCACGGGATGAAAGCACACCGCTGTGAAAGCAGGAATGGATGCCCCGACGGGACCSTGAGTTTTAGCTGCGATGTGACTTGGGAGCAATTCCTAAACCGAAAAACACAGGTTTGTTTTCCTGTCTAACGCAGGGAGGCTCAGACTGGACACGAGGGCTGCCTCCCCCTCCTACGGGCCTGCTAAACACGGGGCACAGAGKGGTGCTCCAAACCAACCGGGGCTCGTCCCCTCCAGTGCGCTTGGTCAGAAAATTAAGAAAGGCGAGATAAAGTCTGTGTGCCAACACAGAGAGGCCACACACAGAAGTTTAATTTATGGAGATCTGGTTACAGGATCTGTGCCAAAGCTCCCAGGTCTTTAGAAAAGGAGTCTTAGCCCCTCGCAAGGAAACGAGAAACATACAAAATACCCGCTTACCGCCTCAGATTTCTTGTTTCAAACACCGTGTCCTCGTCGCTGTCGAACGAGGCCATCTCTATGTTCTCATCGTAATTCGACAGGAGGCCGTATTTCTTCCGCTGAGGTTTCTTCAACCTGAAATGAGTTTTGTGCTCATTTCTGGGTCCCTCTGACCTAGGGCTGAGGGACACAGAGCGCAGAGTGAGTGCGCTGTCATACGACAGGTTTGCACGGAGACGGGGCCTTTATGAGCCAAAGGGCAAAACGAGCGCGACGAGGAGACGTTTTATCGTTGCTAATCACCTTAGGTAATTAACAGTGGCATGAATTGACAGCAGCATTTCCCAAGCACTGCCAGAGGGATGCACAGGGAAGCACAGCTCCGGCCTGGCAAAGGGAGGGAGCGGGGATCCAGGGCAAACAGGGCCCGGGGGCGGGGGGGGCCGGGTCAAACAGGGGGACGGCCCCGGGCCGGGGGAGGGGGGGACCGGGCCAAGCAGGGGCACGGCCCCGGGCCGGAGGCGGGGGGGCCGGGGCAAGCAGGGGCACGGCCCCGGGCCGGGGGGACCGGGCCGGCCCGCACTCACCGGAACGCCCGCAGGAGGAAGTAGAGCGCGGCCAGCAACGAGAGGGCGCTCAGCACGTACACCGCCCGCTTCAGCACCGGCAGCCCCGAGCCCGGCGGTCGCCGCGATCCCGGCGGCGGGCCCGCCCGCGTCCCGTTACCCGCGGCCGCCCGCGGCGCCTCCGTGCCGTTGAGCGGGCTCGAGGTGGCCGGAGGAGCGGGGGAGGCGGCCCGGCCGACGTGCAGGAGCAGGAGGAGGAGGAGGAGGCAGAGGGGCTCCGGCCGCAGCATGGCCGGGCCGGGCCGGGCGGCGTGGAGCGGCGAGCGGCGCCTCGGCGGGGCGGGAGCAGGAAGGCGGTGGGACGGTGCCGCGCGGCGCAGGCACCGGCCGGGCCCGGCGGAGCCGCACGCGGCGTTCCGGGGCAGCGCCGTTCCGGGCCGGCCCAGGGCGCGCAGCCCCAGCGCGGCCGCCACCCGCCGCCCGCGTTCCGCCTCTCAGGGCGGAGGTTTCAACCCCTCGACGCGAGTCCTCCCTCAGGGTCGCCGTTCCCCCTCACAGCTGCCATAAGCCCCTCAGGGCCTTCTCCCTCAGGGCCACCCTTTCCCGCTCAGGGCCGCCGTTTCCCCCTCACAGCACGACCCCCTCCCTCAGGGCCGCCATTTTCCCCTCAGGGTCGTCGTTCCCCTGCTCACGGCCATCATTTCTCCCTCAGGGCTGCCGTTCCCCTGCCACGATGGGCAGCCAGAGGTGAACCTTGCTTGGAACACGAGCATTTTGAGTATTTCTGACAGCCGCCTTGTTTCTCCACAGGAGCTCCGGACTGACCCGGGGGGTCTGTCAGCCGCCCTGAAGCACAGCCCCACATCCCCCCGCAAACTTTCCTCTCAGGGAAGAGCCTGGAGCTGCCCGGACACACGGGACTTGAAGAAAAGGGCATTTCGGCTGGAAATGGGTCACCCCCAGCAGATGTCACGCCAGGCCCACGGYGCCCAAGCACCTTCCCGAGGACGTGACTGGGTTTTGCATCCAGCCCCTGCAGCTAGCTATTCCCTCAACCCATCCCAGCAACGAATCATTAATGCGGTGCCGTAATTAGCRATGCCAAAATAACAGCACCTCAAACTAGGCCTCTATTTTTGCACCTATTAATTATTTCTGCCTGTGTTTAAGCATCTAGGCATCCTATTTAAGAAGGTCTTTCAAATAATGCTTTGTAAGTAAACGTCACCCGACTGCATTTTTATCAGCAAGGGTTTCTCACACTCTCTTGCCCCTATATTTAATATCATCATTAACATGCAAAATCCTCACCGATGAATTGCTAGATACAGCCCCCAAAAGTGTGTCAGATGATTTCTTTTTTTAAACCCTGTTCACTTAGATAATTTGAAAAAGGTTAAAGAAAGAAGAAAAAGTAGGTTTCAGGATGTAAGCTTGATCGTTCCCAATCTGCATGCACCGAATGGCCCCCGGGCCCCTGTGGACTCTTACAGGGGGGAATTGCGATGGCTCTCGGGCAGCAAGCCCTCAGGGGCTCATGAGCAAGCACCCCGCTTGCTACCTTACTCAATTCCTTTGTGCCTGGGACTCCCCAGCAAGAGAAAACATTTCTTAATAAGAGCACAAGTTTTTAAAGCTGGCTTTAGCCATTAATTTAGCTTATTTATACCAGCTAAGTGTCTGGCCTCCATCACACCTGTCTGCRCTGGAGAGCTGATTCAAGTGACAACAGAGCAGGAGCAGTGGCTACGCCTCAGCAGGTCGGCAAACCACCACAGCCTTCCTTAATAACCASGCTTTGCAGCCTGGGCTAGAGAACACGCCATCAATTCTGCCCTTCAAACACACTGCAGCAGTAATTGTTACTGGGCACAATACCCGCCTAATTTCTTCAAAGGCACTTAGGCTCTATGAGCAGACTTTTTTTGCATAATACACTGCTCTTAAAAGACTCTCCTTCAAGCGTGGCATAGCATAACCAGAAGCCAGAGAACTATCAGTAAAAAAAAAAAAAAGTGGGGAAGCAGGGTACAGCCATCGCGTGTTCTCTTAACACAAAAAGGGTGGGCAGGACACTAGCAGAGACCATCAGAAACCCTCTTACTGCCTTCACGTATCACGTTGCAGTCTCCTGCCCCATTTTTTCCAAAGCTGCCAAAAATAYATTCACAGCTGTCAGCTTCTCTAGCAGTATAACCCCCCCCTTGTTATTGAGCTGCCACACTTTCAGGACTTAACCAAGAACGAGATCTCATCTTTCATGAGCATCAGGCACACGCATCGATTCAGTTTGAGCCAAACGAGCTCAGTTACAGCGGGTCTCTCAGGAAGGCAGCGCTCATTTTAGAGCCCCRTGCCAGCCATCGGTGGTAGTGGAAATAATCTAAGCCGCTTCCGCTCTACGGGTGTAACATATCGAATACGACAGCCCGAAGGGCAGAGACTTTTAAGGACAGTTTGAGTTACAGTGCGCTGTATTAGAAAACATCCACCACTACTTAGGAGAGCTCTTATAACCCGTGGCACGCAAGAGATGGGGTCAAGGACCAGCTGGAGGAATTCAGCAACCAGCACTCATCTGACTTCATTACAAGCCAGCGACTAGGTAGCAAAGGAATAAAAAATTAGGAACAAATATTCTACACACAGAAAAGAGGAAGAAAAGGGCAGTTTTTCTGGCTAGTTTAACGTTTTGATGGTTCATTTTGAAAATGGGACTTAAAACTGGGCAGGAGAAAACACCAATCCAACAGAGTCRCGGTTAGAAAGTTTGATCTCTATGGCGTTAACTCCAACTAACAGAAAAGGCTGAAAATTCTCCCAGAAACTTCAGTTTACTAGAGAGCAGGTAAAGGTTGATAGGCCAGAGGAAAAAGTTAAATATTTCATCAATACCAGAGCACAAACTTCCTGCAAGGAAACTTGAATTCCCTTGCTCTGTGCCTTACCTGCACTTCTACAGAGTAAAAGCCCATCCTTAGCGTCCAGCACCACGCTGCACGGACGGTGCGAGCCCTGTAGGAGGTCAGGTGCAAGAGCCACAAGTTGTTTGGATGCAAGGTAGGGCGACCAAAATTACAGCAGTTAACAAAGCAGCCATCAAGAACCTTAATTAAACAACTCAACCCAACTGTTTTAACTCCTGCACAGAATAGTGTCTGCAGAATACAATAGACATTGCAAATAAAAGGCAACATCTGCTAATTAGGGAAGATGGCACAAAGTCTTTTATTAGCCATTCTATTCCATAGTCAAAGGAATCAATACAAAATTGCAGTCTCTGCAACTGATGGCTTATTTGCCTTTCATCCTGGGCTGAATTTCCCATTCACACATTACCAGTAGGATCTGTTCTGACTATGCAACTCCTCTTTAGTCACAGGCAAATGTTTTATAAGTTTTAAAAAATTGCCAGCTGTTAGGGTTGTGCTTTCTTATTAACTCATCCAGGCAGCTCATTCTTTGCCCCCCATCTGTACAGGGCACCTTCCTGGCATTAATCAGGTTGGTGAAACCAGTTACTATCCTACTAGTAGTACCTTACTAGCCTTTGTGAAGCCTCTAACTGCAGTACTCAAAAGCTGCACAGCTCAGTACTGCTTCAGCACTTGCCTTGTGCCACTTCTCATCTCCAACACCTAACAGTTTTCACCTCGTGAAGTTGCTCTACTAGAAAATTCCACGACAAAAAAAAAAAAAAGACCAGAGTTAATTTGCTAATACCCAAATTGTTATTTTCAGACTTGGATAAAAATAATTTTTAACTAAGTGGTCCTAAAACCCAAACTGTAAAGTTTGCTTTTGAGTTACAAATAACCACTTCACTGAGATGGGGAACCTGGGGCAACTGTATCTTGACCCAAGTACTTAACACCCAGGAATCATCAGTTGCAGGACAGGTGAATCTCATGTCCCATCGGAAAATTGCAATGTGTAAAACTTTGGAAAGGTGCAGCCACTTCTCTGAGTAGCAGAAACATCACATCAACTTGCATCAGCAGAACAATTTTAATTACTCTCTCATGTATGGAAGGAAATAATTCATTATCCAAGCTCAAAAAAGCTTTAGCATTTAAGTGCAAATTTTGTATTTAGCATTTCAACTGGCAGACACCACTTCTGTTCTGCACAAATACTGACTCCTTGTTTATGTAATTGCTCATCTGACAGTTCCCTTCAGATGTAGCTGCTTCACTACTGCAGTTTTGCAGATGCACAAACTTAATGTAATTAGGCCACTTAATTCAAGGTTACAATGATGCAATTAAATTCCTTCCTCAAACTTGCCCTTAAAAGACAGGTTACCCTCTCTGCCCACCTCCCCAACCAGAACAGCATTGGTTTATTTTGCACTTTTAACTGGGCTATACACCAGGTAACTCTATTTCTATTGTATGCCTTGGCCACAATCCAATATTCTTATGTTTCCCCACAAAAGTACTACAGAGATTCATCTTTTTCCATATTCCAGTATTTTATTCTAGCTTAATTGACTTATTTCCTTGTTCAATTGACCTATATAAAAATCAGTAACAACACTGCTCAAAGCTCTTCATCTCCACCACTCCAGCCAATGGCTGTCCTTCTTGGTCTTCTCTGATGCATTTCATTGCTGAAATAAAATTAAGACAGTGAGTTTAAAGGCAGAGAAAGTCTGTGTGAATTTTCAYCTAGAAGCTACTCGAACTCAGACTTTACTGCTTACAGAATAGTCCTGTAAACCAGGAACAGAGCCAAACCTTTTGGCYCAGGAAAAGCTACGGGGGCGAGGGGCAGACTGAGCAGAGACGCTACCTGGTTGGCAAACTCGTGTCTTGGTCCTGCTTCCTCGGAACGAATGCTCTCCTTCCTCAGAATCCCCGCTCAGCCTCCCTCTCGAGTGTCCCATCTTCTCTTCAGCCTGCCAAAGCAAAGGTGCATTAATAAAAATATCAAACAGAGCCTTTACATTGCCACCCACCTCCCCCAACACAAGTCACATCATATACGAGGGTTTCACAAGCCATTCGCTGAACCCATCACATCACAGAAGCACAGTCTGGGAAAACTGTTCCAGGGCTGGCTGATGCCTTTGATATGCCAGCCAYGTATCATTTGATCCCTAAGCAGAGAGTTAACCACTTTGACATGGCTGCTTAGGAAGTGTGGGCTATGGGAAAAAGTTAATGGCAACAAGTAGGATGGCAAAGAAAGCTACAATTAAAGTGAGCAACTTAATGAAGTCTAGGAAGATTCTCAATAGATGAACACATATCAAGTCAGGGAATTCGTTTCCCATCTTGCTTCCATACCTACTAGCAAGACATGACTGCATGCCCAACTCTGATCTGTGGAACTGAAGTTGTGCCACAAGCCAAAGGTTGCATACGGCATGGGTTAAAATTTTTCCATCAGTTGACCAAAATTGTCAAAGGAGTATTTCACAGGTACATTAGACTTTCAAATGAGCTCTCAACAAGAGGAAGGATGCGGACATGAGCAAAAGGAGTTACCTCGAATTACAGGACTATTTCCACATATGAACTAGCCAAGAGAGCAGCTTTCGTCTCAGAGGTTTCTGTTGGAGGCACAACACTTCTTTTCTCCAAGGACACTGCAGTTTCCATATGCTAGCAAAGAATTCTTAGAACTTGTAAGGCAATGACAAAGCTAGCTAATTACGGCAATTTACCTACCATTGAACACTCTTGTCAAGCTAGTAACTAGTCCAGTTACTAAAGGACTGATTCTTCACTACAGCTTTTCAGTGTAGGCTATTTCAGTATTTTAAGGAAACATCGATTATCCTAACACCAGCGTTCCCTCGACTTCTGACTTAGGCTTTGAGTACTAGAACATCCTAAGGCATATACTTTCAGTCCTCTGCCTCTAGACAAGTCTGACTATTCTTATGTGAAAGTATGTTGACAAATTCACATGTCAAGACCGAGTAAGATTAAATTCTARCAACTGGTCAATAATCTCCTTGCTCTTAGACTATCACTAGTCTTCTCTCCTCTGGCATCCTCTACTACTCAGACTGTTCTTCAAGGATTGTGTTGTGCAATGAAATGTAAATGTCAGGAGCAGAGTTCATTTCAGACGGTCTTTTAATAGGCTTCGTAAAGCCAAAGAAAACTGTATACAAGAATCCTTTACCACTTCAAATACAATATCAATGGAATATGCATATTTCTTCCAGTAAAAAAGGACAATATAAATAAACATTTTCAAGAACCTCTTTTATGGTAAGTTTGCAAGTCTATTTCTGGGTAATTTACATCATTACAACAGTAAAAATACCGTTATGCAGGTTGAACATACAAGCAAGTTTCTCTTTAGATATATCAAGGTGGTTTGCCTTCCAATTTGTACCCAGGCTGCATTCCTACCTTGCTACACTAAAGGAATGTTACAAAAGACGAAGGTAATGCACTTAAAAAAAAGTCCACAGCTTGTTCAGCTTCCAGTGAACATTGAATTAAAGGTCCTTTCTATCTCAAAAGAAACTGAATTGGGGCCCCAACTTCACAACTTTAAAAAAAACACCTTGGCTCATCATGAAGGATAAAATAAAATCTGAAGTGCTTTCAAAAAAGATTAAAAACACTTGAAAGCAAAGCTTTCTTAAAGAAAAGTCTAATTAGACCATCTTATATCAGAAGCTGTCAGGCTGTGTTTGACAAGATTAGAACTGATAATACTACAAAAGTGAAAATACAAGTAGATGTACTACACAATAACGATTTCAGCGAAGCTCCAAAAATCTTTATAAATACAGCCATTGGAAGGACGATCTTGAGTCAGGAAGGATTTTTACTCGTTGTGTGTAGCTGAGGACAAGAAGCAGGCACAATTGTAAAGGCACTGAAGCATAGACAAGTTCCAGCATTTTACTCCCTTGCATTATTTCAGAAGCTAGTGCTAGTTCGCTACACCRTAAGAGAACTCCCCCACCCTTGATTAAAGTTTGTTAGGGCATCCGAGTTTTGTCTTAGTCTCAAGCTTGAGGAACGTATTTTAAAAACTTGCTTTGCCTTAGATCCAAGCAACTCCTACACATGCATTACAAATTAGAAATTTAAACGGCACAACCACGTCCAAAGCCTGGCAGATTGGTTCTTACGGGCAAGAACAGAAATAGTGGTACAGTCCAACTGAGCCTTACAGTATTTCCAGACTCAAGTACAGGGTCAGAAGGTTTAGAGAGTTCCTACAGCATACGTACTCATCATTCCCATTTGAACCAAGACTTACCGTAACTGTCATAGCTGTCTCTGTAGGATCCTCCTGAAGACCTCTCACCATAGCCACCTTGACTCCTGCTGTTAAAAACATTCAGGTGCTTTATATTTGTTCAACTGTTTCTGGAGCCTATTGATGTTTATGTCAAACAGGCAGTGGGCTTCAAGAGCTTCGCAACAACCCACTAGCAGTTGCAATGACTTTACCTGCTATTATAGTAGTCTCTGGAACCATTATATCCTCCACTTCTGGAATCAAATCTGCTTCCGCCATAGCCTCTGTCTCCACCTCCTTGAACAGACACCACACCATGGAGTTTTTTTAAGCATTCCGACAAATGCCATTACTGCTTCAGGAACCACAAGTCATTCATGCACGCTCACCTCTAGAGAAGCCACGGCCCCGACCTCTGCCCCCACGGAAAAAGCCTCTGCCCCCAGAAGACCCCCCTCTGTATCCACGGGATCTGTTCTCTGACGACTTTCCAGCCTGATCAACTCTGATCTGACGTCCGTCTACAGACTAACAAATAGAAAAAAATAAACCCGCTTGATATTTAAACATTTAAATRGCAAAGCACATCTACAATGAGCTACACACCTGCACTGTCAGCTAAGCAGGACCAGAATTTACTAGTTCTTACAAACAAAGGTTTTGTTTAATGTCACAACTAAGCCAACTACACAAGTAAATTGATGTTCAAACAGTATATACAGGCATTCCTATGAAGTGTCACTATTTTTCATATAGGTTAGGTCATGGAACTTCAGCAATTTATATTATTTAATATTTGTATCACTTCATTGCTTTAAGACACTAGTACTTTTCTGTTTTTCTATATGGCATTGAACAGAAACATCTCYCTCAAACTCCTCTTACTACATTTTAAGGAAATCAAGAAAGCTATTCCAAAGCCTCCTTACCTTTCCATTCATGGCCATCATTGCATCTTTAGCATCATCTATGTTTTCAAAAGTAACAAAGCCAAAACCTCTGGATCTCTGAGTCTCTCTGTCTTTCACCACAACAACTATAAAGAGGGGGAGGAAAAAGCATCAGCACCTGTGCCATCTAACAAATTTATGGAAGTCATCACAGCTTGGTACTGCAATCTTACCTTCAGAAATTTGTCCATATTTAGAGAAGACTTGTTCCAATGACTGCTCATTGGTGTCAAAACTCAGTCCACCGACAAAGAGTTTTCCCTCATCTGATGCCATTCTGACCTGCAAAGTCAACATATCCCAAGTCAGCATCTCAAAAAAAAAAAAGTATTCCCACAACGTCTGAAAAATTAAATTGGTTGTAACATGACCAATAATCTCACATTCTTATACGACGCATACACACAAAGTCCGGTGAACTTTGTATTACAGCCGGTAATACTCTACAGGCTGGCTCCGGCGCTAGGGCCTTCCCCGGGAAGCGGAGCCGCAGCCGGGGATCGAGGCCCGCAGCGGGCCGCCAACAGAGCGGGCCCAGTCGCACCCCCCCGCCCGGGCGCGGGCTGGGTCTGGAGGCCGCCTCCGGGCCGCGCAAGCCCCGGCAGGCTCCATCCGCAGGCCCCGCCGGCTCCGCCCACCCGCCGCAGCGGCGGCGCTCCCCGGGCCGCGGCCCCGCTCCTCCCGGGGGCCCAGCGCGCATGCGCGCTCGGCGGGGCCCCCGCCGCCCCGACCCCCGCCCGCGACCCCCGCCCCTCCCTCCCGGCCCGCCCACTTGGCGCAGGCGCACTCCGACGCCCCTCCTCCCGCCCGCCGCCATTTTGCACGGTCGAGGCTCGTCGCCATTTTGTTTCCGAGGGCGCATTTCACCCCCCCACACACACACACGGCCCCTTCGCCCCCACGGCAGCCAGCCGGGACAGCTCCGCCGGGCTCCCCGCGGCCGCGGAGGTCACCCGTGCCGCGGGGCCGGCGCCCCGTTCCCGACTCGCCCAGGTAACGAGCCCTCCGGCTCCTAAGACACATTTCCTTTCACTCTGGCGCTCCGAGCCTCCCCGGCCCAGCCCGGCCGCAGCCCGCCCACCGCGGCGGGCGCCTTACCGGTGCCCTGGAGGTGCGGGGTCCACACAGCACTTCAAAGCTTCAGCGCGATGTACGCTGAGGCTGGCGGGGCGGCGGCTTATAAACGCCCGCGCTGTGTCCCGCCCATTTTATGAATATGCAGATGAACCCCCCACTGCAAGGCGGGGCGGCTGACCTCACCAAAGCGCTGGCGCCGCCGCACCACCTGATTGGGCTGGATGTTGTTAATATTCATGAGACCCGACAGGGGGCGAGGGGAGGAGGGAGCGAAAACAAAACCGCTGCATTCCCCCCTCCCCCCGCTCCCTCCTCCCACGTGAGGGCGGGGCGCGCAGGGCGGCGCGGATTGGTTGGGAGCGCGGAGACCGTTGGCTGGGAGAGCCCCTGTGAAAAGAAAGGAAGTGGAGGCAGCTGATTGGCCGGGGGCCGCCCCGGCCCCGCCCTCCCTGGCGACTGGCACGCCGAGGGGGGCGTGTCCGAGCTGCCCCAGTTTCGCGCCCTTCTCGGCAATGCGGCGGCTGCAGACAAAGGGGCCGCCCGAGGGGGCCGCCGCCATCTTGGGTGGCGAGCACTGCCCGCCGCCGGCCCTGGCCCGGGCTCTGGCCTCGGCCCCGGCCTCCCCCTTCCTCCCGGGCCGTCCTCCCGCCATGTACCGCCCGCGCCGGGCAGGCCCGCTCCGCTGCCCTGCGTGCCCCCCAGGTGCGGCCTGCCTGTCCCTCAGGCCCTGCCGCCTCCTCTCTCCCCTTCTCTGAGGGAGGCGGTGTGGGGCGGCCTGTCCCCGGCACATCAAGGCCGGAGCCCCGCACTCTGCTTGTCCCCACCGCGCTCCCTAGGCCTCGGCACTCACGCTCGCCACCAGAGCGTGGCTCTGTGGCATAGCGGTGGGTCCCCTCGTCCCTGGCAGGCCCAGGGWCACGTCTTCGTCACCCCCAGGCACCCACGGCCTTCCCACGCCCCAGCAAGCACGCTGCCCCCAGAGCTGGCAGAGCCTCCCGGAGAGGCCGCCCTGCTCTCCCTGCCCCGCAGGGTTAGGCAGCAATTCCGCCTTCCCCGTCTCCTGTGGCAGCGCGGGGTGAATAATCCCTGCAGCGAGGCAGCCTCTTCCTTTGAAGTGTTGTGCTGGTGCCTCCACACCCCCACACACGCTTGGGAGAGCAYGGCACAATGAATGTAAAAAGGAGCCCCATCGCTGGTTCCAAAGCATAAGTGGTTTTGTTTAAAAAATAATAATAAAACGACTTCGCTCAGCCCATTTTTACTCAAATGTTTAAAAGCCCACCCTGGGGTTTTTCTAAGGTGTCTTCAGCATTAAAAACTTCCTTATTGAAAGAGGAAACTCCGACAAATGTGTTTCTGYAAGGGACTACACTGGTTTAAAAAGCCCTAAAAATAAAATTTTCCAGTTTTTCATACAATAACTACAATCTTGTCTAGAAAATGCAGAACAGTATTTTAAAATGTCTGAGAGGAAGCGACGCGCAGGAGGAAAACAGCGGCGTGCAGACAAGAGCTGGAAAGAAAGGGTGGAAGAAAACAAGGCGAGGACAGGTCTCTGGAGGTCACCTCATCTGTCCCCCTGCCTGGAGRCAAGACCGGGCCACATCAGCTCTGCCTGGGAGAGGAGGTTACACTGCGAAAGGAGTCGGCAATTGCCTTTGCAGTTTGCAGCAGCAGGAGTGTGGGCACGTGCCCGCGCACCCGCACGCACCCCCGGCCTCTCTCCTTCCCTCCCGTCACCTCTGTAGTGCTCAGAGCATTTCTGGTCAGAGCAGGGTGGCACAGAACAGTGACGCTGAAGTTATTTAAATCAGGGCTGTTTGTTTGCAGTTAATGCGATTGATTTCCTAACTGAGCGCTGAGACRGAGTAAAAAGATGCAAAGAAGTCTTCTGCCCACTATTGTTCTGTAAAAGCAGCGAGTACCCATTCTCTGCCYCGCAGAGTGAAGATATAGGGCTCTTCCTCTCTGATTTGTTATTACATCTTTTGGGATCTACAGGAAAAGGGTTGTTKTGTACACAAGCTCGTATAGTAATTATGAAATACAGAGGAATCTCGGTATTGCGCTCTGCCCGAATCTCAGCTGTTGTACACACAAAAATAGGTGTTTCGGTACTCCTCAGCGCGGCTCTCACAACAGCACGCTGTCTGCGGGTTTTGTGTTACGGTGCTAYGGCACGGGCGGTTTTGCCAAGCAGACGGGGCCGGCAGGGACAGCCTGCCGCAGCCTCGCGCTGCCCGCTGCTGCCAAAGTGCTCAGAAGTGCGTAAAAAACCCAATATCAGCCAGGCACCAATCTAGTAGTAGTATTATTTTCTTACTGGCAAAACCATGAAAAAACTAGTTAACTTTCCAGTCCTGAGAGCAAATTAGCAACATTGAATAATGATAATAATAATATACATTGTATGTACAATCTATTGGTAATTAAGTGTATCTGATATGCTTTGCAATAAAAGAAGAAAAGGTTCAGCACTAGTGAAATGTTAGAGCAATAGTTAAAAAGAGGATGAAACTGTGAATAGTAGGATAAAGTRGTACAGTATTTTATGCAAATGAAAAAGCTGTTTCCTGATTTGAGAAGGGTATTTTAATTTTAAACCCTGGGTTTGACTTATTGAATAAGCCTGGGCTATTTTTCAATTCTATCTAATTTTGCGTGGGGGTGTGTGGTCCATCAGCGCATCCGGTTGTGGCCCGGAGGAGCGAGGAGGCTCGTCTGCCGTTGGAGACTGCAAATCAATTTTTGCCCTTCAAGAGGGAAAAAGAGAGCCCAGCCCTGAGCTCGCGCCCCCAGTATGGCATTTTGATTAAATTAGAGACGCATTAACGTGAGCATTTCTGGTCCATGATGAGGGCGGATGAAGTGACCTTGACGCGCGGAGCCATTTTCCATGCGGCACGAGCGACAGCAGGGACGGCCACCCTGGGACGCCGGAGGGGAGGAGCAGCGCCGTGCCACTAGCCTGCTCCTGAGACCACTGATACTGCAAACCTTCAGGGACAAACACCGGTTTTAACCGTTTTTTTAACTCTTCATGCAAAGCGCAGGTCGGGTGCTTTGACAATGGCCCTGCTAACCTTCCTGTGCTACTCCGGGGGAATTTTAGTGCCAGCAGGATGAAAGGGCCAGTGTAGCTCCCGCGACAGTGAATGGCAATTGCAGCTCTGCCCGGATTTGTCCCCAAAAGTGTGATTTCGGTCCCACTTGGGTATGCCTTGATGCCTTTCCTTTGACGCTGACGGAGTTGCTCTGTGAAGGTGAGAGCCAGGCCGAATCGAGACGCCCGTGCTGCCTCCGCTCCCGTCCCAGTTCTGCAGCTCTCGGGAGGTTTCGTGTGCTCCAGATCYGCTTATTCCTCCCTGCCAGATCCAGGGCATTAGACGCAGCGTGTGTTGCTTCAGCCTGCAAACAGGCAGCTCCAGCAGCTCCTGCCCTGCCCGAGGGGCTCTGCGACAGACTCGGTACGGGGACATCTCAACACGCACCACAGGGCTGAAACCAGCGCTGGGGAGCAGCCCAGCAGGTARCTCGCCTGGCAGATTTCGCAGGTTGTTACGGCTGTTAATTAAGCAAYGAAACATAACGCCCGTCATTTATGTCACTAGAGCAAACCTTCCTGCAGCCGTGGCTGGCACCGACACAGCCCCTGGCTGGAGGGTCCCAAAGCACCCGACGCCCAGGAGCGAGCGCGCGGAGTGAACTTTGCACCRTTCCTGCTGGTGGGCCGGACCCCGAATAGCCCTGTGAGCATCGTCGTGTGTTTCCTCTGGCTGAAGCCCCTTTTCAGTCACCTTGTAGCCGTCTGTGAGCAGSGACTGCGGCTGCAGTGACCTAATACGGTGAAAGCGCCGGCGCTTCGTCAAGGACAACAAACAGCCGTCCTGAAATGCGCGCTCTTCAAAGCGGAGCCCGTGTCTTCATACGTGTAGGCTGCTGCGTGCAATCRTCGTTAAACAATAAATCACAAGAGGCTGGAGGGATCTCGGGGATCATCTTTTCTGTTGAATCAAGCAACCTCACGCCTGACAGATGTTTGAATCAGCCCCTTTTTTTAAAACCTCCAGTGACAGAGATTATGGTACCAAACATCATATAAATGAAAATACTTATTTCCTGAAAGAGTTCCCCTTCCAGCAGCACATCAGCATTTAGTGCCACATMGAAATACGTTCGGGGAGCACCGACACAACGAGCTCTGCTAAACACCTGCCCTCCTGCCCTTGCCTCCATCGCGGTTCCCAGATCTACACAAGCCTCTCTCTGGCCTCCAAGGGAGTTTTGCCTCGGGTGCATCYTGCAGCCAAGCAGCCCCTTCCTGCAGCGCTGTGGGTTTCTTTGGGGGGGTCCCCGCTCAGCAACACTCATTGTCTGTGTTTGTAGGGACCTTTTTCCAGTCCCCTGCACTCACGGCCCTTTTCCACGGCACGCCRCAGTTTGGCGCTTGCCCAGAGCCACGCAGCAGCCGAGTCCGAACCTGCTCGGCMGCCCCGGCACCTGCCTGGGAGACTGAGCTGGGAGCCAAGGGCAGAGCAGAGGCATCCGCCCCGGGCGCCGCTCTGATGAGGTTCCCAAACCCCAGAGCAGCCCTGCGCCTCGGGCGAGGGAGAGGGGCTCCCAGGAGGGATGGGGAGGAGCGGGGTGGGAAGGAGCGCGGGGGCAGCGGGCAGGGCCGGACGGGCTCCCGAGCGCCTTGCAACAGCGCTGGTCGTCTCACGGTCCGCTCTCGGGGCTGTGGCTTACACAGGCTCCACGACAGCAGGACTGGAGAGGGAAGAAAACACATCCCCGCAGCCCACGTTTGCTCTGCGCTCCGGCGTCGCGTTCCTCCCCCTAAGCCTGAGCCAAGCGCCCGGGACCACCATTCCTGCACCCAGGGCAGCTGGAGGGGCGGCGGGGGGGAGCGCGGCTGCCCAGCTGCTGCCGCAGAGCGCGCCAGCACCAACCGCGCCGGCGGAAGAGCCGCCTCCTCGCTCTTTGTTTTTGCTGGGATTGCAGGGAAAGAGGGAATGTGAGGCTGGACTGAACCAGGGGTCCCCCGGACCTCCACCCAAACCTGCTGCTCCTTGATCTCCCCCTACGTTGCAAAGCAGAGGGGCTTCCACGGCCGGCTGCGTGCAGCRCGGGGAAAGCGCGCACAGCCTTCCCTGCACGGGAGGGTCTCTCCCCTGACCCCTTCTGTCCCCAGTGAGTCTGCCCTGCGTGACCGTGCACGGTCTCATCGGCAGCCTTGGACCCAGAAGCAAGGAGTGAAATACTGAGCCGGTTCTGAATTTGGGAACTGGCARTCCCAAAGCCCACAAGAAAAAAATACTCCCTTCTCTCTTACTACTTTCCCTGAGGGAGTTGCTTATCCAGCTTTGCAGTTTGAAAAAAAAAAAAAGCCCTGACGCAATCATGCTGTTGCCATGGCAAGAAGTGTTGCTGCTGCATTTTCCGCTGAGAGTTACTGTGACCAGGATTTACCAAGTTGTAGGACAAAGCCACAGTGAGCGACGTGATCAGATCCAGACCAAGGCTGGCAAAAAGCTGCATGAAATCTGGGTTGGCACATACTGCCGTAAGGCGGGGGGGGGAGGGGGTTACAGCAGCGTGGGGATACCCAAACCTGACTATTAGGAAATGAGTTCAGCTCCCAATCCACCCTGGCGAGAGCTCAGCCTCTGCCATTCCCGGCTTTCCCTCCGTTTTGTGCATCTTCCCATCTTCCCTGACTCTGCCCTTGCAACGAGYGACCACCTCGTCCCCAGGGCCCCGGTTCTCCATCGCTCCATCCCTGTCGCTTACACCAGCGAAGAACGAGCCCAGAGCTGGGTGCGGTGGTCTCGCCCCGCTGGAGAGCAGCACACGCTTCCCAGGGGGGCAGGTACCCGCAGGCAGCGGGGGGGGCCAGCCCGCAGACAGGGGTCTGCGAGCCGGGAGGCAGCAGCGCTGCAGAGATGCAGAAGGCATCGCCTGCGGGAGGTACAGCCCCGGCAGAGCCTGTTCCCGTTGCGCTGGGCCGTCCAGGTGCCCCGGGAGGAGGAAGGGACACAACCAGGACCCCRACCAGCTCTGGGGAGCAGAGCCAGCGACCTGTCCCTGGCAAGGATGGCGAGGACCAAAGCCCCGAAGGCAGCACCCCGGGACCACGGAAATGCAGTCTTGGGACAGGGTCCCCGCACCATGCTCCGTGCCTCTGGGGAGGGGGTGCAGGGCTGGGGATGCCGGTGCACCCAGGCTGAGGTTAGGAGGGGATTCGGGGCTGGGGATGCCGGTGCACCCAGGCTGAGGTTAGGAAGATGGTGAAAATAGCATGTGGTAACCAAGGCAACAATGCAAATGGCTTGGCTCGAAGAAGCAGTTTTATCAGGGACTGATGCTGTGCTTCTCAGCCAGATTACAGAAAACTAAACCCTCTGTTGTCACACTACCAATACCTGCCCAAACGGAGCTGAAATTTAGAAACAACTGAACACAGGTGCCATATCACACCTGAAAAATTGCAAGACCTCTTTTGGGGTGCACGAAGGCAAGGGCTGTGCCCCGTCTCCCCAGGTTGTGGTCGAGGATCCGTCCGGAGCCTGACCACCCGCAGAGCCAAGAYGGTGCCCGCGCAGCCCTGGCCCTGCCTCTGTCCCGAGAAGCACACTGGGGACGTTTGGCTGATGCTTCACAGCTTGCAAAGCAAACTGGCTTTGGGGTCTGACACCAACGTCGAGGCAGGGATTCGCACTTCGGTCCGAGCCGTTGGTTTTGCCATCCTAGCTGGAAGGGGACATCAAATCTYGTGCCACTAACAGCTCCACGCTGCGAGAGCAGCCTCGGATCAGCCGTCACCGCGAGGGCCCGCAAAGAGCACGGCTCAGCCTCCCTTAATTGTGTCCCCAGGCTTTCAGAGGGCTGAAGCGCACCAGCTCTTGTCATTTGCTTCTGCGGTGGCTGCAGTTTTCGGCTCCCCTTCGGCTCCCGTCACCAGAGGCCAGCTGCTCCGCGGCACGCTCCAGCAAGAGCCTCGTCAACCCGCCTGGGCATTCGCAGTGGAATTTGTACCCTTTCCTTCTAGCATTACCAGCTTGCAGGCATCAGCGCTGGCGTTACAGCCGCCGGTTACGCAGTGATGCTTTACTGGCATAAAACCTTTCACCTCCCGGCTCTGCTGCGCTGGAGAGCCGGGCTGTGCCGTGGGCGACTTGGTTTGGTGCAGCAGCACCGGCTGCTGGCACCCGCGGGATCCCGGCCTGCCCTGGAAAACCCCGGCTGGGGTCTGCCCTGGCTGCTGCCCCTTCTAGCAGGGCACCGCTGGGCTCCGTAGGTGGGCTTTCCCCCCGGCCCCCCCTGCGCCTGCCAGGGTCCCCCTGTGCAAAACGCAACTGCTTCTGGTGCGGAAAAAGCAGCAGCAGACAGAGACGTGCGTTTCTCTCTCCCACCTTCACTCCTATCAACCTACCAGCTGTATTAAGGACTCATCTCGCTTATATAAGCGCTCATTAATCATCATCTAAGAGTATTTGCAGCACAGGAGTTCTTAAGGTCAGGAGATGCTACCCAAGGACACAACAAGCAAAATTCCATTGTGCGAACACCGAGTGACCTTGCAGGACAGCGAGGGCTGGGGATGCAGGAAGGTTTTTATCCACAGTCTGTAGGGGAAAAAACTGCCAGGAACACGGTATCTCTCCCCAACAAGGGATGAAATACGCACCGAGGTGAGCCAGCCTGAGTGCCAGAGGAAACCGGAGCTCTCCCACACCCCTCGGCCCCCTCCGCGCGCTCACCCACGCCGCAGGGACTGGGCGGCACTGCCGGCACACCGGTGTTTGCTGCCACGATTTGCAGTGGGGCTGGTGGTCTTGTACCCCCCCAGGCCCGTGCAGGGTGGCCTTTGGTCCCCCGGTGTCCCCCCTCCCTCCCTCTTTGCTTGTCAGCAAGTCACCGTGAGCTGCCATTTCCCTGCCTGCGAGGGCGAGTGAATGTAAATCACCTTGAGAGCTGCAGAGAAGCGCAGCCCCTCCTGAGCGGCTTTATTGCTATCGACACAGGGAGCGGTGCGGCGGAGCGAGCCGGGATTCTGCGGGAACAGCCACGATTGCAGAAACCCCTAAACTGCAGCATCAACATTTCTGCCTGCCCAGAAGGTTCCCGCGCCCTCGCATGAGCTCATCCTGCACCGTCCCCCTTCGGTGCCTCCCCGCTCCGCTGGCAGCGGCAGCCGGGCTGTAACCCAACCTCTCCCCGAGCCCTCCGCGCTGCAGAGGAGGAATGAGAAACGACAGCGGAGCAGATTCTTGGCTGTCTGGGTCACTTTCTCCCCACGCTGCCTCTCCTGAAGCTCCGAGTCATGCGACTCCTTCTCTTTTTTCCCCTTAAGGCAGGGAAACGAGTTGGGAAAGTTCTCCCGCTCTCCCCCACCAGCTGATCTGAGCGAAGGCAGGTAGAGGCAACGTCTCTGCCTCCAGCAGCGCCGCGCCTGCCCGGGGAGCCCTGCGTTTGCAGGGAAAGGCCGGATTTTGGCATTGCACAGGCTGGTGCCAGCCCAGCGCGGCCACCCCAGGCTGGGGGAGCAATTCCTGGAGCGAGGAGCTTTTTGGGGGAGCTTGGCAGCCCCCAGCATCCTTTGTCTTTGCAGYTATCGCCCCATCCCGCTTCACCCTAAACTCGTGCATCAGATCACCCAGCGCTGGGGGCTGCCAACCAGCCCCGGAGCAAGAGGGGGGGAACCCCTCCCCTCCCTGCAGCGGCGCGGCGGGCTGCCCCACGCGAGGTACGACGGAGGGGTCCGCGGGCGAGCCGCTGCCCAGCCCCAGCGTGCCCCTCGCCCCGCCGAGCCGTTACCTCGGTGCTAAAGCCAGCGCGTGGTGCAGCCGCGCTCCCCGCCGCAGGAGGGGGGGCTCCTTCCAAGGGCCGATCCCCGGGGCCTGCCCGCCCTGCCTTCCCCGCGGGCTCTCTCAGGCGGGCGGATAATGGGGCTGGGGCCCCGCAGCAGGGCAGCCTGCGGCTCTGCGCAGGGGCGGTCGGGCCCCGGGGCCGCAGCGTGGGTCTGAGCTCGCCCCCAGCCCTCCGTGGGGCACGGCGATGCCCTCGCCGGAGCAGCCGAGATGTCCGGCATCCCACCGGCCTCGCRCTTCTGCGAGGAGCCACAGTGCCCATCCCAGCGTCCCGCCGCCCCCGGGGCCACCCCGGTCCGCTCCCTCAGGCAAACCTGCACAGGAGCCCCTTCAGCTTCAGGAAGCCCCCCCCCTTCCTGCCCCCCAGCCCTCCCCGCATCGCCGCCCCGAGAGCGGCCGGGCGCTGTCAGCCTCCATCAAGGTGAGCTGAAGGAGAGCAAAGGGCTGCAGCACCCCCGTGCCGAGCTCCCCACGTCCCAGGGGTGGCACCAGCTCGTAGCCCCACTCTGCACTGGAAATTCTGCCCCCCCCCCAAGGCTGCCACCAGCACAGCCCCGCTGTCAGAGCCCCGAAAGTGCTGGAAAACCGCAGCCGGCTGCTAATTAAACAGCCCGGCGCTGCCCCAGAAAGCCGAGCTCTCCCCGGCGTTGCCGCTGCGCTGGGAGCTGGACGTGACCTGCTTCCCAACGCGGCGAGATGGAGGATGGGACCGAGCCGCGGGCCGGCACCGCGGGGCACTGCCCCGGCCCCAACACCCCCGAGAGCAGCAGGGACCACCAGGAACCACCGAGGACAGARCCCAGCCCTCCCTGGGGCCGCAGCCCCCTCCCCGGCTCCTTTAAAAGCCCCGCAAACGAGCACAAGTGATGCTGCTTAATTCCCTCCCAGCTGCTGGGTAATCTCCTTCCAGCTGCGCGGGGGGTGGGTGGTCGGGAGGGGGGACATTTCATTTTTAACAGCTTTTCTGCAGCCCCCTCCCCTGCTCTCGCCCACCCCCTCGCAGCCCCTTGTCCCTACATGGCTGGAAGGGAGCCCGCGGGGTGCTGGCGTGGGGCGGGGGCTGGCGAGGGGGGGGCCGCTATTGTTCGGCGCAGGCGGACAAAGGGGGGACCACAGCTGGGGAGCCGGGGGGGGGGGGACGGGCTGCGGGGAGCCGGCGTCTGGGGGGATGCGTGGGGGTGTCTCTGCCAGCCCCACCAAATTCAGCCTTCCGCAGGATGCAAACCCGACCCCTCCTAAGGGCAGGGGGCTGCGGGCAGGGGGTGTGCGGCTGGGACGGGGGGTACGGCTGGGACGGGGGGGTACGGCTGGGACCGGGGGGTACGGCTGGGTGTGCAGGGTTCAGCGGGAGCAGGGGTGGTGGAAAAAACACCGGTGAGGCAGGAGAGAGGGCAGGGAAAGTACCGGTGTGATGAGTGGTGCCTGGCCTCAGCACCGCGGGGCAGAGCCCGGAGCATCGGCCCCGAATTTTCCTCACTGTCGCTTGAGCAAGTGTGGGGCTGGCGTGGGGCTGGCGTGGGGCTGGCGTGGGGCTGGCCCCAGCCCCTTGCTGGCCCCAGGCCCGCCTGGCACAGCCCCCGCCCCACCGCCAGCACGGCACACGCTGACGCAGCCGGCGCTGCCCCTCTCCCGCCCGGCTTTCGGCTTGCTTGTGCACCCAAAGGTGCTTTGGGGCACCCCCTTACCCGGGCCAGGCGAGGGCAGGGGGCTGGGGGCRAGGGTGGCAGAGGAGGACCCTTTGGGCACCGGAGATGCCCAGCGGCACCCGGGGCCAGGCGCTGCCCGGCCACCCTGCCCGGGGAGGTCACGGTTTGCCCAAATGTGGGGCGAGCACCTCTGGGACACACGGGCCACCCCGACCCGCCGGCCCCGCTCGCCAGCCCCGGGCACCCGGGGTCCCGCCCGGGCTCCTGCGCCTGGCTGTGGTGGGGGGATCTGTGGGGCTCAGCGCGAGGTGGGGGCTGCAGTCAGGCCCCCTGCCCACCATGGGCAGCCCAGCTGTGCCCCCGGCTGGGGGCAGCCCGGGGGGGCCGAGGGAACCGACCACTGCCCAGCCTCTGCCCCCCCACCTCGTTTGTGTTTTGGAAAAAAAAAAAGCAGCGAGATCCGGGAAGCGGGGGCCGCGGTTCCTGTTTTAACGCCCACGGCTCTTGCACTCGGCCCCCCCCCCCGCGCCGCACGGGGACCGCTGCGGGCAGGGCGCTGCCGGGGGGGCTGGCAGCCGYGGGGCGCAGAGCTCCCGGGGACCCGCCGAGCCCCCACCCCAGGGTGGGCGCGCAGGGGGGCCTGGGGGTGCCGGAATGGGTGTTTGCATGCACCCCACTGTGCGCAGCCCACTGCAGCCTCACCGTGCAGATGCCAGGTGGCACCCACGCCGGCACCCTGCCCTGCCCCACGGCACCCACGCCTGCACCCTGCCCTGCCCCACGGCACCCACGCCGGCACCCTGCCCTGCCCCACGGCACCCACGAGCTGCGGCGTGGACAGAGCACCTCGGTGCCGCGGGGGGAGGCTCCAGGCCGAGGGAACCTGCCCCACGCCGGTGCTTTTGCAGCCCGGACCCCTGCCCCATCCGGCGTGGGGCTGCCGGGGCGCGGTGCCCAGCCCCACGGCRGGCTGCCACGAGCTGCCGGGGGGCTCGGCAGGGCTGGGGGCTGAGCCGCRGCCGGCCGGGCAGCCCTGACGGGAGCTGCGAGGCGCGGTGGGAACACGGGCTGTGGCTGCTTTCCTACGCCCCCACCCACCCCCCCAGCACCCCGGCAGCACCCGGCTCCCCACGGGCGGCAGCGGGGGTGGCCGGGCTCAGCCGGGCCGGTGGGACCCGGCGCAGGGGTGCAGCGTGGCCCAGCTCGCCGGTGCCGGCTCGCAGCTCCGCCACCRCTGCGTCCCCTTGGGCACGGCTCCCCACGGCGCAGCCCCCGCGCACGGCCCCAGAGAGCCGGCGGGGAGGAGAGCGATGCTCCGTCGGCCTCTCGGGTGCCCTGGCCACGGCTCTTGGAGGATGTTCCCACCCTGGGTGGCCGTCGCTGTCCCCAGCCGGCCCATCCTGCCCGCCGTCCCTCGGGGCCCTGCGCCCGTGGGTGCCGGAGGGTGCTGAGCACTGCCGTGGCGGTGGCAGCAGAGGGCAGCCACGCTGCACGCACGGCACCGATCCTGCCTGGCACCACACGCGTGTGCCCCTGCAGCCCACGCGTGTGCCCCGCCGTGCTCCGCACCCCGTGCCGTGGGGTCCTGTCTGCGTCCCCCCTCCCCCCCCAGCTCCTGGGCGAGACCCCGCTGTGTGGCAAGGGGCAGGCCAGGGGCACCCCCAGCTCCCGGCTGCAAATGGGGCCGACCCTGGCACCCAGCACCCCCCTGAGCACCCCAGAATCCTGCCGCAGGACGGCGCGGGGCTTTGGGCAGCGGCAGCATCGGGCTGTTGCCCACCCGCATCTGCAGGGTTGCACACACGCGGCCGCAGCAGCGTGCAGACCTGGGCTCCCCCCGTGGACCCCCGAGCGCAGCGGCCGTGGGTGGCGTGGCGGGGGGGGGGTGCCAGCGAAGCAGCAGGAGCTGCCCGGGGACAGGCACCGCCTGCCCGGCCCCCGCCGCTCCCCTCGCCCACCCCGGCCCCGCACAGGGGGTGGTCGCGGCACCGGCGCTCGGGGTCTGCAGCCGCCCGGCCGCGCTGGAGGCCGTGGGTGGTCCCGGGGCTTCCCCGGCGCAGGGCTCGGCTCCAGCCCCCCTGTGCCCCCTCCCATGCCTGAGCCCCCCCACGCCGCCAGACCCCCCCGCAGTTCCCGTTCCCCGTGCGGTGCCAGTCACAAAACAGCGCCAGGCCCCCGAGCACCCCGCGGCAGCCAGGAGGGCCCCAGCACCCGGCGTGGGACCGTGCAGACGTGCAGGCACACACGTGGACACGCGTGCACGGGAACACGCACATGTACACGCACGGGAACACGCACATGTACACTGGTACACGCACATGTACACTGGTACACGCACGGGAACGCACCCACATCCCAGCGCGGAGGCTGCCGCAGGGCAGACGGGGTTGCCCGCCGGCAGAACCACGCGTGCACGCACCCGCGCCGCAACCTGACGGCGAGAACCGCCTCCCGCAGCCCCCGACACGCCAGCGGCACACGGGCGTGCAAGCACGCGTGCAATGGTGCCGGCCGGGCCCGCCGCCGCGCAGCGAGCGGTCAGAGGCGGTGGCAGCGTGAGCTCTCCTCCCTGTCCCCAAGTGACTGTCTGCTTCGGGATGAATCACGCGCCGTCCCCGTGCCTCGGTTTCCCCACCGGGGCTGGCAGCCCCGGGCTCTTCTGCAGGAGAGGAGCCAGACGGCGCCCGGGGCCCCGGCTGCCCGCTCTGCCCCAGGCTGGGGTCCCGGAGCCCCCCCGCAGCCCCGCACCCCCAGGGCACACCAGCCCACGCACTCAGCTTCGCACGCGCAGGGCACACACGCCAGCGCCCGCGTGCATGTGCACACGCAGGCTCTGCACGGGGACAGCTCGCACCCGCACCTCGGCCGTCGCACGCGTGCTGCCTGGCTGGCACCCGCCGTGCACACACGTGTGCAACCACACACGTGTGCAACCACATGCGTGCACCCCGTCAGCCCGGCGCCGTGTGCCTGGGCCCCTCAGCGGCTCTGCACCCCCGCTGCGCCCCGCTGCGCCCCACTGCAGCGTCTCCGTGGCAACGCTCCGGATTTATCAATGGAGACACTGCGGGAAAACGCTCTCAGAGAGGCGGGGGGAAGGAGGGGGGGTTGGCCAGGAGCTGGCGGGGGACAGACGGGCGCCCGTGGGGGGCCATGGGAAGCCGGGGTGCAGGAGGGGGCTGTGCACACTTGCAGGGCCGGTGCACAGGCGCGTGTGGCAGGGCTGCGGTGTGCACACGCGCGTGCAAGGGGAGCTGCGAACAGGGGGGCTGCGAACAGGGGGGCTGGGTAGTCTGGCTCTTCCCYGCATACCTTCCCCCAAGGCTTTCCGAGCCCCTCGGCACGGCATGGCACCCGGCAGGCACCGCAGGCTTTCGGGGGGCTGCGGGGGGCCAGGGGAGGGTCCTGTGGTGAGAGGCGGCCGCTCCCTGCCTGCAGACGGGCCGGATTTCCCTTCCTTGCTCTGTGGCTGGTGACAGCAGCRAGGGACAGCCAAGGACAGAGCCGGCGGTGGCAGCCCCCGGCTCCGGAGCAGGCCAGGGCCGATACATGAGAGCAGGGACCAGTGCTCCCGGGTCCTCTCCCTCGCTCTGGGGGGGTGGGAAGGGGCTGACACGGACGGGGGGCCAGGGCCGCTGGGTCCCCCCTGCCTGGGAAGCGCTGCCCGGCCCTTGGCACGCAGGCCGTGAGTCAGGGCACCCGACGCGATTCTTGGTCTGTCCCTGACTCAGCGCGTGGCCCCAGGCAGGACACGCCGAGCCCCACGCTCCAGGGGGGACACAGGGACCCCCGGGGCAGCGATGTCCCCAGCCATGCCACAGGACCGGGTGCCCTCGAATGGCTCCCACCGMCCCCAGGGCTGGGTGCCGCGGCCCCGACGCTGTGCACGCCGCCGGCACCGCGGCTCGGCACGGTCCCCAGGGACCCGGCCAGGGGAAACGTCGCGGGCAGAGCCATGGCACAGCAATGACCCGACATCTGCCTCCACTTGGAKGCTCCCGCCGGGCCGCGGGGACGGGACGGGGACCGGTGCCAGTTGGCACGGCAGCATCACGCGGCTGCAGGACGGGTCACGGCCTGGGCGGGCTGGAGACGGGCAAAGAGCAGAGCCGGGGGCAGCGGCACATCCCCGCTGCCGGGCCGGCCTGGGGACACAGCTGGGGACAGGACCCAGGAGGGGGACGGGGCAGCGGGGTCGGCACCACCGAGCCAGGACATCACGAAGGTCCCGGCCCTGCCACGGGGTCCGGCTGCCACGCGCGGGGCGGGCGGGCTGCTCCCCCGCCAACACACCCCGTTTTGCCCCAAAGCAGCGGCGAGGCGCGAGCTGCCGGCCGGGGAGGGCGAGCAGCCCCCGGCGGGTCCCTGCCCGTCCCTGGGGAGCATCTTGATCTCTTCCTGGCCAACGACCCCACGCCTCTCCGCCTCAGTTTCCCTCTTGCCCCTTCTCTGTGGAAGGGTTTCCTGGCCCCGGGCCCTGCCGCGCTGAGGACACTGATGGCACGTGTGGGTCCCCAAATCCCTCCCGCACCAGCCCAGCCACCTCTTGCAGGAGCCACAGCCGCTCCTCACAAGAATGACCGTTAATTCATGCACGAGCCCCCAGGTAATCCCTGCGCGAAGGCACCAGCGGTTCATGCACGAGCACGCCACTCGCACGCGCGTGAGCGCACACCCCATCTGCACACGATTCACTCACGTGCAAGCGCACGCTCGGCACACGCACGACTGTACACCCGGTTCGCAGATAAGCGCCCAATTAATCCAGGCGTGAACGCGCAATTACCTCACACACGACACCCAACTGTTCGTGCACGAGCACCCAGATCCCACCTGCCGGAGCACCCGGTTAACGTSGCCCACGCCGGAGCAGGTACACCCACCCRTGAGACCGCGGCCCGCGGAGCGAAGCCAGGGGCAGACGGGAGCCACCGTGCAGCCGGCGCCCACCTCCCGTCCCCGTCACCCACCGAAGGAGCCGGGACRGGGAGCGCAGCCCCCGGCGAGCACAGGGGCGGCCGAGACGAGGGGTGGGGGGGCTCAAGCCAAGCCTGGGGTGGGGGGAAGGTGTTTACTGAAGCGTTTGTTGAATTGTTTATGTTTTCCTCTTCCTCAATACCCAAACCAGTGATGAGAAGTTTCAGTTAATTGGCAATAAATTAAATTAAGCAAAAAATTCCCTGAGATACGACGGCTTTGCCAGCAACACCTGGTCCCTCGCGCCTCGGTGCCAGCCCCGGCCCCGCTCACCGCCCCGCGCTGGGGGTCGCGGTGGCAGAGCCGGGCTGGGGACCCTCGAGGGGACGTGCCAGCAGTGCCGGGCGCTGCCGGGATCGCGTCGGCACAGCCCGAGCTGCCGCGAGAAACCGGTGCCCTGCGCGTGCCGGTCGCCGCCCCGGCACGGCAGATGGGTGCCCACCATCGCTGTGGGCCCCTCGCATGGGGGGAGCACAGGCGGGAATTGCCCCGTCCCCCCCCCAGCAAGGTACGAGCACCCAGAGCGCTTGCACTGAGCCCTCCCTGCCGTGAGGCGCCCAGACGCCGTGGGGACGGGCACGGCTGCCCACGTACCGCAGCCGGCGGGGACGTTCCCCGCAGCCGCTTCCAGGAAGGGCTGTAGAGGAGGAGATGGGGATCTCGGGTTCACACCAGCTCAGCACTTTCGCAGACCTCACCAGCCCCGTCACACCCGGCTCATCACATGCCTGCTCACACTCACACTCACACACGCACACCCCCGCGCCCGCCGCGGCCCCTGGCCAAACCCACAACACGCAGCGAGGAAAAGAGCAAAAAGGAGGGGAAAAAAAAATAATCCAGTAAGTGAGCGACCCTTTTTCCAGCCTCACCGCAAAACATTCCTGACGCTTTGGGCCACGCCGGCAAGGGCGCGCGTGTGCATGGGGCCCCCAGTCACGCCTGGCACTCACTGGTGGTGACGGTGACGGCACAGCCCCACCGAGGGTTGGGGCGATGGACCCAGTGCCCGGGCACAGCATCGCTGCAGCACCCGCAGCCCCCACCCAGCGCTGGCCGACACGCTGGCGCTGCTCCGGCTGAAGCAGGGCCCGCAGGAAGCTCCTCTGGGCTGAGAACAGACAAAACTCAGAGCAGAAATGGGACCTGCAGTCAGGGGCTTGGGCTGCGTCTCAGGGGGTGCGGGACCGGGACCAGCCAGAGCCGGGCAGTCGGCAGCCCCGCGGGACAGCCCGGCCGCCCCCCAGCTCGCTCCCAGCCCAGCGGGGCACGCAGCCGAGCCGCAGGGTGCCCGGGCAGGCCGGCCGCGGCGTGGGCCGGGGCGGTTGCATACGGTTGGGTTTTACAACCCGCCGGCCGAGGGAGAGGCCGTGCGGCCCCAGCCCAGGTGAGCCCAGACCCGGGAAATCCCCAGCAGCCGGAGCCAGGTGCCCGCCCGGCACCGGCCACCGCGGCTCCTCCAAAGGCACCTTCGCCCCGGAGCGAAAAGCAGGTGTTTGGGGATCCCCGGCTCCACACGTGCACGGTCACCCCCCTCACGCGTCCAGGACCCCCGGCACCATCCTGCCAGCCGCGGGGCAGGGTGCGGTGCCCGCCGGGGACCGGCCGCGCTCCCCCTCCCAGCAGGAGCCGGGACGCCCGGCCGCCGGCCCAGGAAAGATCTCCGCTGTGCCCGGAAACTTGCTGACTTCTGAAAAACGGGTCTTGGAAATAAAACCTCATGCGAGGTCCCGGGGACAGCGGGCTGGCGGCAGGGCCGTGCCGAGCGCGGGCGGCTGGCGGGCGCGAGCAGCAGCCGTGCTGTTGCGCTCTAATGCTTTATTAATCATGGCCTGGATCAGCTATTCCAGGATTTTGCCGGGATCGATGCTGGGCTGGCAGCTCCGTAATTATCTGACTCAGCCTCTTTACCCTTCACAACCCCTGGCTGAGCGCGGCTTTTTCCCCTGTCCTGGAAGTCCCCGGTGCTGCGGCCGGCAGCCCGCACACGGTGCTCCACGCAATGCTCTGCCCCGGCTCCCGCCGAGCTCCGCGGCTGCCGCTGCTTCAGGGCCAACCGGCCCCGGCGGCTGCCGCTCGCTGCCCTCGGTCCCCCTCGTCCCCACCTGCCYGGCACCAGCCCCGCTGCCCCTTTCCCAGGCACGTGCCCTCAAATGCACCAGCCGCTGCTGCTGGGTGCTGCCGATGCCCGGCCCAGCACCGGCTCCATCCCGGGGTCGGGGTTAGCAGAGCCTCGGCAGGGGGACCGGCCCACCCCGTCCCCAACGAGCAGCCGGCCCCGAGCACCCCCCCTGCAGACCCCTGGGGACCCCCCCAGCCGCACGACCGCCTCCTGCACAAGCAGGGACACATCCCCGCCGGGTCAACCCCAGCCCCGCGGGGACCCCGCTGCACGGTGGGAGCCCGGGGTGCCCCCGCACCCATCCCGGCTGCCAGCTCAGCGCCGCTGGTGGGTGCCGCGGAGCCTCCCGAGGCTTTTTCTCAGGGCTGAGCTGCCTGCGCACYGGGGGCGGATTCGCTGCTTCGCTCTCACACCCCCAACACTTCCCCCAACGGCACCAGCCGAGCCTCGCACCTCCGGAGYGCCGCTGCCGAGACACTGAAACGTCCCTGCGCTGCCGCGCGTCTCTCTCCGAACCAGGAGCAGCTCCAGCCCCTGCTCGGGCTGCAGCCCCCCACCCGCAGCCCCCCACCCACAGCCCCCGTTGCACCCCACCGCAACGCTGCTGGCGGCGCGGGGAGCGGCGGGGGACAGGGGTGCCCCCTCCACGTCTGCGTGCACGGCCACGTGTGCGGCTGCAGCCCCGCGGCTGCTCCCGAAGCCGCTGCTGCCCCGGGAGGTTCGGCAGCCGGGGCGCACCGGCGGCTCCCCCGGCACTGCCGGGGCGCGGAGGAAGCGCAGCTTCACACGGACTCGCCTGTTTGTTTGTTTAACAGATGAGTCATTCCCGGATCGCTGCGCGTCCCCGCRCCTCCCCACCTGCCTGCCACTGACTCACCCTGGCTCCATGGGCGCTCGCGGCCGGCTCCGGCCCCGGCGGCCGCTCGCCGTGACCCCCCTGCTGCCACCTGCCAGCCCCCTGCCAGCCCCTGTCCCTGCGGAGGGGACCACGGCTCCATGGGGACATGCGGGGTCTGCTCAGGAGGCCAAACGCCGCCGTCTCGGCAGCGCCCGGGGCAGGAGCTGGCGAGGGGCAGAGTTAAGGGGATTCGGCTGAACCCAGCGGCAGCAGCCGCGCCGGGGCACGGGCAGCGTGGGCAGGGGCAACCTGCGGGGCACGGGGCCAGGGCGAGCTCAGCAGAGCCGGGCGCTGGAGGGAAGGGCCGGGGTGGCTGCCCCAGTCATTGCGAAAGCGATTCTTGCGAGCGGGGCCTGGGAACGGGGCGAGCGGGGAGGGGGCCGCGGCTCCACCTCGCTCTGACTCAGAGGCTGCTCGTGCCACGGCACAGCACCCCGGGCACCGCACGGCACCGCCGGCACAGTGCCCCGGCCCCTGCAGCCAGCCCCTGCCCGGGCCCCCATCCCGTCCCCGGGCTGTGACGGCAGACKCACAGACCTGCGCAGGGCGCAGGCAGGACCCAGCCTGCTCTGGCCAAGGGTGCTGGTGCCCTGGGCTCACGGCACGAGCCCCCCTCCCCTCTGGAGCCACCAGCACCTGCACCCTGCCCGCGCCCAGGTCCCCAGCGCTGCCTGCAGGACACCGTGGCACCCCGGGCCCCCGGCAGGCGCAGAGCCGGCAGCCGGAGCAGCTGCAGAGCCCGGTGCCAGCGGTGGCTCAGGGCCAGGGGCAGGTGGAGCCACTGCCGCACCCCAGGCCCGCGGCAAACCCACGGCAGATGGAGCAGCCCCGGCCACCTTTGGTGCCGGTGCTGTACCGGGGCTTGCAGCCCCCCCAGCAGCACCGGCACGTCGGGGCAGGGAAGGAGCGGGTCAGTGACGGGCAGACCCCCCCGCCATGGGGCTGGGACGGGACGGGGAGCAGCCGCTGGCTGGGGGTGCTGAGGGGGTGGCAGGAGCTTGAGCAGCGGGTTGGGCGATGCCCAGCACCAGGCGTGCTGCCATGACCAGCCCACGGCGTTCACCCAAAGGTGTCGGCTCCGCAGGTGCCCCCTGCGCAGGGGGGAGCCCTCCCGGGCGGGAGCTCGGGGCAGCGCCTGGCACCGCTGCCCGGGGGCGGCACGCCGGGTTCAGCCAGGGCTGCGCGCAGCCGGCACCACCCGAAACACCCGGGAAGCGTGCCCGAGCCTGAACCCAGTGCCCAGCTCAGGTGGGAGTCAGGGCGTGCACGGTGCCACSCCGAGAGCCCGGGGCTGCCTCCTCCCGCGTGCCCGAAGGCACCGGGGTCCCCCTGGCCGCACAGGGACCCCGCAGTCCCCACGGCCTGCAGCAGCACGGGGAAGGGGCACGTGCCCCCAGCACGGCTCCCAGCAGCCCGACAGGGAGCCCCAGCACCCAGCACCCGGCTGCGTCCCGCCGGGCCGGCTGCGGCTCAGGTCCCGCAGGCTCCACGTGGCTGCGATGGCCGGGCCGGCCGGGGGGTGGGGAGAGGCAGGAATCCAGGACTGAGTCACCGCTTCCTCTGCGAGCCCGTGAGTCATTCCCCGGCAGCGCCGAGACGCAGGGCCCGGCGTGCAGAGGCCGCCGGGGAGGCGAAATGCGCACGGCTGCATGTGAGGGCAACCCCTGACATGTGCGTGTGCGCGGCCCAGCGCAGCCGCCCACCCCGGCGCGCGCGTGCACGCTGACGTYGGCGCGCGACCGCGGGCAGGCGGTGGGGGCACACGTGTGTCCCCCTGTGCAGGCACGCCTGGGAGCACAAATAGGCACCAGCACACGCGTGCGTACGCACACACGTGCTCTCGCCTGCCCATGTCCTCAGCATGCACAAACCCAAACGGCAGGAGAACCCGTCTGTGCAAGCCGCACACGGGTGCAGTCGCGCAGGCATCCCCGCCCAGCCCCACRCAGACCTGGTGGCACTTACCCACGACGCTCGTACCTCGGACCCGGRGCTGGGGCCCACCTGCGGGGCTGGGACAGCAGCCGAGAAACGAGCAGCGGCTTCTCCTGCACCCCGTGACCGTGGCTCCCCGCTCCAGATGCCCTGGGGAGGCAGAMGAGGCGGTCAGGAAGCTTTGTCTGKCTCCAGCTCACCCTGCGCCCATGCTGCAGCCCTGAGCTTTCTGCCACCACTCACGGGCCCCTGCACGACCAGCGCCCAGGGCACCCCCGTGAATGCCTGTGCTCCCCGTGCAGCCGGACCTGGGGTGCACGGAGGGCTGCAGCAGAGCTGGAGACGCAGGGTCTGCACGAAACCCCTGCACACGCAGCCGTGGGTGCACACGCGCGTGCATACGCAGGACCTGCACCAACCCTTACGTATGGGACCGGGGCACCCCCCCTCCGCCGCTCGCAGGGCGGGTGCAGGCGGTTCGCATCTCTGGCACCCACAGCCACCCCACTCCCCRCTGGCACTCGCTGCACCCCCGGCCTGGGGCAGGACCCCACACAGCCACATGCCCACAGGGGTTTCCTGGAGGGGCTGGGGGGGCTCTGTGCTCTGCAGAGCTGGAGCTCCCCCCACAACCACAGAGCGGGGGGGTGTTAAGTCTGCGCCAAGCCCAGCCCAGGGTTGAAACCGCCGGGGCCTGGCGAGCGCCGGGCAGGGCTCCTGCCGCAGCCCTGGGTGGGGGCCGCCCCGCCGACGTGGCAGCCGCCCTGGGTGGGGGTCAGGACGGGCTGCCCGGGGACCGGGCTGGCTGAGCCCGCAGGAGCCTCAGGGGAGCCCCCGGCCGCCTGCAGCCGTGCAAACGAGGGGACCCCCCCGGCACAGCCCCCCCCCGCCGCAGGCACATGGCCCCCCCGCCGCGGGCCCCGCAGCTGTGCGCACAGGGGGGCACAGGGACCCCCCCCGGCCCCCCGCTCAGCACCGGGGCCCCCCGCCGTGCTCGGCGCTGCAGGCGCACCGTGGGTGTCGGGGGGGCCGCGGGCGGTTGCCACGGTAACGGGCCTCCCTCGCGCCGCCGTCAATGAATGGGCCGGGAGCGCGCGGCGCGATTATGAATGAATGAGGGCGCGGGGCCGAGCGGGGCCGGGGCGGTGCGGAAAGCCCGGAGCGGAGCACAGAGCCCGGAGCGGAGCCCAGAGCCCGGCGCGGAGCCGAGCCCGGAGCGGAGCGCAGAGCCCGGAGCGGAGTCTGGAGCCCAGCCCCGCCACACCGCCTCCCGGAGCGTCCCACGCACGGCCCGGCCGGTCCCGCGTGTCCCCGCGCAGCCGCCTGCCCGCTCCTGAGCCCCCCCGCGCTGCACCCCGCCCGCAGCGGCACCGGGCACCCGGGGCTGCGGGAGAGCGGTGGGTGCCGGTGCCATCCCGCTCCGCTGCCCGCGGATCCGGGCCGGGCTTTTCCGCCGGAGCGGGGCAGGGGTCCGGCTCGCCGGCGGGCGGGAAGACCCGGCCTGGATCCGCGGGCGGAGGGGAAGCGCCGGTGCGAGGCGGGGGCAGGACCCGAGCTGCGCCCCCCGGCCCGGCCCGGCTCCGCGGCGGCCCCTTCCCTGCTCCGGGACAGCCCCGGCCCCGCGGCAGCGTCTGGCATGGGTCCCGCTCCGGCCGTGCTCCGTGTGGGGCCTGTGACACCCCCCTCCCCTGCACATCCCAGCGGGGAGCACCCCATTTTCTTGCTTGGCACCCATGGACAGCCTCATGGGACCCCTTCACACCCGAGCCAGGCATCTCCGAGGGACACCCAAAGGGGCCGGAGCCCCCCAGCCCTGACAGCCGCCCCGTCCTGCCTGCAGCCCAGCCGCCCCAGTGCTGGCTGCCTGGGGGGCTCCGAAGCTGGAGCTCCCCCCTCATGCACCCCTGGCCTGGGCACCCCCAGGGGCTGCTGCTGGGGGTCCCAGGGGAGCCCGTCCCCAGGCTGCCCTCCCACAGGGCCCAGGGGGTGGTGGGCAGGCTGTGGGGTGCACTGGTCAGAGCGGGGGGCTCCCCGAGTGAGCCTTCGCCCCTCCGGGCCCCCTCCCCGCCAGCTGCAGGGCCGAGGCACGCAGCCCTGCCCAGACCCCCCTTCACCCCCCACCTCCGCCCCGATAACGCGGTTCCCAGAAGGCAGGATGGAGGCAGGGTGGCACCGCCTTATCTTCCCAGCAGGGTCTGGGTCAGCCCTGGTTGTCATCGTCCCCAGAACGGCCCGTTCCCAGCACAGGCCGGCGGAGGAAACCGCATTGCAACAGGCGGGCTGGCTCCCGCGCCGGGGAGGGGGCATTCCTGGGCTGCCTGGGGGCTGAGTCACCCCCGGCCACCGCAGCCACGCAGCCACACGCAGAGACACGCCAYGGCCACACATGCAGAGCGTGTGTGTGCAGCAAAACACACGGGGACACGCAGAGGCACACGCAACGTGGCCACGCGTGTGGGCACATGCACGCACAGCAACACGCACGTGGATCCACGCAGCGCGGCCACGGCCCTGCACGCGGGAGCACACACGCAGCAATGCATGCAGGGACTCACACACACGCGGCACGGCCGTGGCTGTGGGGACGTGCACACGCAGCACCACACGCTGAGACAGAGGCAGCACAGCCGCAGCCGTGCACACGGGGACACGTGTGTGGGCACACACAGTGACACACACAGCCCTGACCACGCAGGGACACAACATGCACCCTCAGGGACCACGTGCACACGTGCACGCTCATGCACATACGTGCACACATGCACGTGGGGTGTGCAAGCACATGCCACCCAGCAAAAGCCACCGCGCAGCACAGCCGAGGGCTGAGCATCCTCCAGCCGTGAGCAGCCCACGTGGAGACCCCAGCAGCCTGCTTGTCCCCAGCTCCTGGGTGCACGGAGGACGGGGGATCAGGGGGGCCACCGTGGCCCCCGGGGAGCCGGCTGCGGGGGCGTGCACGGGGCGCGCGGCCGAGCGTCGCCTGCTCGCCRGGGCTGCGTCACCCGCGCGCTGACGCATCGCTACCTGTGGGTCCCGCCGCTATATATAGTCCCGCGCACGCCCCATCTGCTCGCTCGGTGCGGCGGCTGGCGGGGGGGGGGACGGACACCCAGCTCCGTGCCCCCCACGCCACCGGGGCCCAGGGGCCAGGTGGCCCCACGCCAGCCCTGAAAATCTCAGCGGCGGCCGGGGGGGAGCGCGGCGGCGGTGGCACCGTGCCACCTGGCAGGGCCCCGGCTGGCAGGGCCAGCGCGGACGTCACGAGGGCTCCTCGAGGTCCTTGTAAACACGGTGACGCACCGGCACTGCCCTCCGGCCCCCCCGGCCCCGCCGGCACTGCCACGCTGCCCAGGACCACGGGGGGCCGGCCCTGCAGCCCACCCCACGCCTGACGCCTGGCCGGGACCCCCACCGCGCAGGCTGCAGGGTTGGGGTGACGCGGGGAGACACCCCTCACCAACTCTGGTGTCACTGGGGGCATTTAAGCACCATCCCCTGTGGAACCCAACTGGGGGGGGACTGAGCCTGTGTCCCCCTCCCACAACAGCTGGGAGTTGCTTTTGTGGGGGGGATCCCCATGGGGTGGAGGAGGGAGATTTGGGGTCTTTGCTTCTGGCAAAGGCGGCTGGCAAGGGCGGGCAGCCAGACTGGGACTCCCAGTGTGACCAGTGCCGGTTCCCAGTGCGACCAGTGCCGGTTCCCAGTGCGGCGCCGTGGGGATGGCAGGAGTGGGACGGGCTCCTGCTGCTGCTCCGTCCCCGCTCCGACCCCAGCCCAGCCCCGAGGGGGTCCCCGGGGAGCAGGCTGGGCGGCGTGCCCCTGGCTCCGCGGCCCCCGTGATATCACCGCCCAGGCACGCCGGGCTGCCTCTGCCGGCCGAGGCCATGGGCCAGGCTGGGGGGGCCGGGGAGGCCCCGCAGCCGCGGGGGCCGGGCAGTGCACGGGGGGCGGGGGACCCTCTGCACCCCAGCTGGGCTGGGAGGGAGCCGGGGGACGCAGGGTGGGGGGCTGGTGTGCACACACCCTGCAGACACAACACCCACGCGTGCACAGCCGTGTTCACACGTGTGCACATGCACTGCTTGCACACAGCCTGCACGTCTGCACCCTCACAGACGGGTCCAGGGGACCCCTGGCCCCTCGCTGCACACAGGGTGCTCAGCCCGCAYCCCYGGGGACCCCCAGCCCCCCCCCGGCACCGCAGCCTGGGCACGCTGGGGCACAGGGGCTGCAACCCTGGGCTGCAGGCGCATGCACCGACTGCAGACACACGTGTGCACACTGGCTGCATGCTCTGCATGCACACGCGTGTGCAAGGGCCCGGGGACACGTGTGGGGCAGAGGGCGGCTTCGGGGAGCGCTGTGGGGCCGGGATGGGCCGAGGCCGCGGCCGGCCAGGGGGTGGGGTGAGACATTCCTTGCGGCGCTTGTTATTTTATCTGGTTCAAAGTCAGTTCCTGGAATGTTTTTAATTCCAGGATCCGTCCCTGCGCCGGCAGCTCCCGCCCCGGCCCCCCCGCCGCCTCCGCGCCCCACGCCGGGGCTGCCTGCCCGCAGCCCAGCCCTGTGGCAGCACCGGGGCCTGGTGCAGGGGGCTCAGCCCTTTGGGGGGCCTCTGCACCCCACAGCGATGCCCAGGGTGCACCCACGGGTGCCCCAGCCCTGGCGGGTCCCCCCAAAGCCGGGCGGCAGGGGGGCCGTCTGCAGCCCCTGCGTGGAGGCCGGGGCTCACCCCCGCGACGGGACCCCGCTGCCGGCAGACACCGTGTTCCCGACTCCTGCCAGGGACACGCCGGCAGCTCGTCGCCCACCCGGCGTCTGGCAGAGCCGTGCCAGCGCCGTCTCTCACCAGCAGCCACCGCCGGGCGCAGCCGCCGGGTGCCCCAGCGAGCGGCGGGCGGCTCTGGGGGTCTGCGGGGCTGGGGCTCCGTCCCGAGCGGTGAGCAACCCCACGCCAGCCCGGGAGAAGCCTGGCGAGCTGGAGGTGACGGCGGGGGTCCCAGCGCCGGGCTGGGCACACCGAGCAGCCAGGCACACGCTGCTGCACTCGGCAGTGGGGTGCGTGCATGCACACGGGTGTGCAGGGGCGGGGGTTGTGTAAGGTGCAGCGGGCAGGTGTGCATGGGTCCGGGTGTGCAAGGAGCTGATGCGCAGCCCCCGTGCGTGCCTGGGCCGGGCGTGCGCCCCGTGCAGTGGGGCCGCGGCTGTGGCCGGCGCTGTGGGTGTGCGCCGGGGCCCACGGGTGTGCCGGGAGGGCCGTGGGAGCCGCCAGGCGCTCGCCCGCCGTGGGTGTTTCCTGGCGCACCCTCTGCTGCGGGGGCTGGGCTGGCGGGGGTGCACCCGCTCCAACCCGCCCGCACCCGCTGGCCGTGTATGGGTCGGGGGGCCCCGGGGGTCCCCAGCCCTCTCCTGCCAGCACCCGCAGCCGCCACGGCTCMGGTCACCCCGCCACGGCAGGGCTGCACCACTGACGGCAAATATTTGCCCCAGGCCGGCGGCTGAGGCMCCGCCGGGGTGTTCGCCGGGTGTTTGCCGTGCTCGCTGGGCCGTGGGCTGCACCCTGGGGCCGACCCCGCGGCACTGGGGGGGCACCCGCTGCCCTGCCAGGAGCTGCAGCCGTGCACGTCCGAGGCCAGGGCACGGTCACCCCCCCAGTGAAACRCCACGGCGGGGGTGCTGGGAGCGTGCACCCGTTCAGGTGCGTGTACACCTCCGTGTGCACAACCACAGCTCCCCGTGCACACCCCCCTACCCGTCCAGCACCCCCCTGCAGGCAGCCCCCTGCGCACCCCCCTGCGAACGCCCGCCCCGGCGCAGCCCCCGCCCTGCGCAAGCACACACCCGCGTGCACGGACGCACACCCGCAGGGTGACACCCATGCTGCCCCCCCAGCGGGCACCACACCAAAGGCGCGACGCTGGCGCTGCCCGATTGCTCCATACTGGGAGGACTGGGCTGAGTGCAGCCGCAGCGGCGTGGGCCTGGCCCTGCAGCAGCGCCGGGGCAGGGCGGGGGGCCGGGGCGCTGGCCAGGCTGGGGGCAGCGAGGAGGAGGAGGAGGAGGCAGGACGGGGTGCGGGGGGGGGTGCGAAGCGCCCGGACGCCTGGGCTGGGCAGCGAGCGCGGCTCTGCCCGGCCTCGCCCCGCCGCCAGCGACCCCCCCACTTTATCACCAGCATCTGCCGGCCCCGGGCGCGGTGATGTCACCCCGGTGGCGCGGCGCGATGCGGCGCCCCGTGTCCCAGCTTGCCTCCCGCCGCGCCGCAGACACCTCCTGCGGGCGCCCGTGCCGCGGCACGCTGTGCCGAGCCAGCCTGTGCCACGCCGTGCCGTGCCACGCCATGCTATGCCGTGCCGTGCCATGCCGTGCTATGGCAGGCCACGCTGGGCCGTGCAATGCCGTGCCGCGCCGTGCCGCACCRTGCTTTGGGGCCAGGCCTGTCCCACGCACAGTTCGCACCCCAGGCCACCGACCCTGCAGCACCCACTGGCCCCGGCGCTCCCCCAGTTCCCTCGGGGCCCCCCCAAACCCCGAGCTGAGGCCACRGGGTGGGAGCAGACGTCGGGTCCCCGGGGGACCACCGGCAGCGTGGCTGTTTGCGTGTGTCCCCCCGTGCACAGCTGCCCGCGTGCGTCCCTCTGCACACGCGCGCGTGCGCGCGAGCGGCCGGGCGTGAGCGTGCCCACGTGCAAACAGCCGGGCGTGAGCGTGCCCACGTGCGTGTGTCCCCCGCGCGTGCCCGGCCGGGCAGCGATTGCCTTAAAAGGCCTCTGCCGTTCGCTCCCGGCGCGGCGAGCGGCTCTTCTTCCCGTTGCCAAATTTGGCGCGAGCGGCGCGGGCCGGGGGTGTCGGGGGGGGCGGCCCGGGGCTCGCTCTACCCGAAATGACGTCAAAGCGGGGYGCTGGCAGCGGGACGCCCGGTGCGGCACATGTCACCGCAGGAACCTGAGCCACTTCCTCTCCCGGCCCCGGCTTCCTCCGGCGCTCGGCTGCCCCCGGGGGCTCGGGGTCCGKCGAGGCCCCCCCAAGCCCCCAGCCCCGTGGCCAGACCCTCCAGGTGTTCCTGCATGGGAAGAGCCACCGGTCCCAGCTGGGCAATCCTGTCTGTGGGGTGCTGGGGCCCCCGTGGGGCTCTGGATCGTCGTCCCCCCCCCCCGGCTTCCTCCTCCAAGTCCCTGGGGTGCAGGGACGGAGCTGGGCGGGGACGTGGCAGAGGGGACATGGGCAGGGTGCAGAGGACAGGGCTGGGGACATGGGCAGCCACCAAGCGCCACGGGTTGGGGGACGCTCCTGCCCCCTCCCCAAATAACAGCCCCACAGCTCAGCCCCCCCATTCCCCTGGGGCCAGGCTTCACCCACCCCCCCAGGTGTGCCGGGGACCCGGGAGCGCCGATGCCCACCATGTCACCGCGTCCCTGTGCCCGGCGCAGGAGCGCAGCGCGGGGGCTGCTCCGGCCCACGGTGTCCCCAGCCGTGGCACCACGCAGCCACCGATGCCCCGAGCCCCGCCGGCCCCCCCGGTTTCCTCCCAGGGACCCCCAGGGCCCCTTCCCCCGGGAGCCGAAGGGGCCGGGGGAAGCGGGCACCCACGGGTGGGATGGCGCTGACGCACATCCCCAGGGCTATCCCCACCCCATCACCTTCCCCGGGGTGGGGGAAAGCCGCAGGGAAATGAACCTGCAGCTGGGGAAACTGAGGCACGGCCACGCYGGGCCCCGGGGATTGAACCGGGGCGTCGGGGCGGCAGCAGGTTCGCGGCCACCAACCCCTCCGCCCCGGCCTGCGGCCGCCCCGCCATGACGCAGGAGGGCCGGTGAGGCCGGCACGGAGGGAGGGTGCCGGCACCCGTGGCTGGCCGGGCTGGTGGAACCAGCCGGGCTCCTCGGGGCAGCGGCGGAGCACGTCGGCGCGGCCGGTGGGATGGGACCGGGTTCACCCAGTTGGGCGAGCGCCGCGCGGCCCCGCGGGCTGGGGTCCGGCGAGGGCTGGAAACGCCGGCCCTGGCGCGTCCCCGCAGCCGGGTGCTGAGGTGGGTGCCCCGGGCYGGGGGACCCCCGCCCCAGTCCCCCTTCCTGGGAGGAGGGGGCACCTCCATCACCTCCCCCCCACGCTTTCGGGTTTCCCCTCCTGCTGCGGGGCCGGGTGCGTGCACACTTGTACCGGAGTGTGCGTGCACAGAGTGTGCGTGCACAGCTGGGCACACTCGCGTGCACCTGTGCATGGCTGCGTGCGCAGGCTGAACACACGCAGGGCCGGGGTGTGCAGAGCCGAATACGTGCACGGCTCCGCGTGTGCGCAGGTACGGGGGTACGCGTGGCCACGCGTGTGCAGGGGGGTTGTGCACACACGTGCGTGCAGCGCTGAAGGCGTGCACGGCTGTGCACGTGCGCTGAGGTTAATAACTTCAGGATCCCGCGCCCGGAGGAGGGGGTGCCCGGCTGTCCCCGCGCTGCCCCATCCCACCCCCCATCCCGACACTGACGGCAATGGCAGGCACGGTTGCATCCAGACTGCCCAAATTTATTTCAAAAATAAAAAATAAAATATTAAAGACCGAAAGCCTCGCTCTCCCCCCCGCCCCCCCCTCCCCGAAACACACAAAAAAGACTTTTACAGACAAAAAACACATCACATGGGTTCTCTATTTGCACAGATCTCCTGACGAAAAAATCAAAGTCGGACAAGAAAAAGGATTTCTACGGCCTATGCAAGACTATGTCAGTATTGGCTCAGTCGGGTAATTAATGTCTATAAATATTAGCCCCACGGCTTGCGGACAGCCATGACCGAGTACTGGGTTTATTTATTCATTATTTTTTTAATCTTTTTTTTTTTTCTTCTCCTTTAAGTTAAAAAAGAAAATCCAACCAACCAAGAGGTGGGCGGGAAGGAGTCCAGCGACTCGGAAGTTGGTCTCAGCCGTGGAGGGAAGGCGCCATTTCTTTTCCCTCCAAAAACAAAATTAAAACCCACCCCAAAACAAGGCCCCCCCCCCTCCCCCCCCCAATGGCTGCGGCAGTGGGGCCGGTGGCACCCGGGCACACGCGTGTCCCCCCCAGCCGCCCGGGGGGGTCCCAGCCCCGCAGCCGAGCAATGCTACATATAGAAGGGAAGGAAAACAAACGGCCCCCGAACCCGGGGGGGCCCCAGCACCTCCGAAAGAGACTTCATCTCCTCCTGCCCGCACCAGGGGGGGGGGACGCTGGGGGGCTGGAGCCCCCCCCGCTGCGCCCCTCTTCACAGCAAAGCAGCAGCTTTGATATCCCCCAGGGCCCCCCCCGGGTGCCGGGACCCCCCGCTCCCGGCCGGRGAGGATGCGGGAGGGGGCCGGCGGCTCCTGCCTGCTCCCCCCCATCTCCCCAAATCCAACCAAGCCGGGAGGAGGGGGGGGTTGAGGCTGCCCCGGCCGCCCCCCTGAAACGCCTCCCCCGGCGCGGGCAGGGTCGGCCCCGAGGCGTCCGGTCGCAGGAGATGGCAAATCTAGAGGAGATCTGGCCCATGACAACAGAAATGACACCACCGCCGGCCGGGGCGGCGGGAGCGGGGCCCCCCCCCGGCAGAGTCCGTGGCCCCGGGGCCCCCCCCGGGCACGGCTCTATGCTACGACAAACTCCGATTTCATGTCCGCCTTGACCTCCGGCTTCCACACCGAGTCCTCGAAGTCCAGGTCCAGGCTGCCCTCGCTGGAGACGCTGCTGTTGCTGTTGGTGCGGCTGGACTTGCGGTTCGGCAGCCAGTGGTAGGGGGCCCGGGCGTCCCGGCGAGCCTTCCGGCGCAGCCGCTTCTGCTGCATCAGCAGCTGCAGCCGCTCCACCTTGCAGCGCGTCGCCCGGTTCTCCGTCTGCCGCAAGCGGTCCCCTGCAACGGCAAAGGTGGCGGGGGGTGTCACGGGGGGCTGACCTTCCCCGCACCGGGGGGGATGCAGCCCCCCCCCATCCCTCCAGCATCCCACGGCACAGCCGCTGGCACGGCTGCACGGACACCCCCAAAGCGGGGTCCCCACCAGCCCGCGGGACGGCTGGTCCCCGTGGGGGAGAAGCCCCTTTCTGCCGCGCTTTGCCAAAGGGGGGCATTTCCCTGGCGAGGGAGGAGCGGCGCCAGCCCGGCCGCCCCCCCCCGCCACGGCACGGCAGCCGGCGCGGGCCTGGCCCCACCGCGGCGYGTGGGAGGACGAACAATTGAAGCTCCAGACGTGGGCTCCAGCGCTGGGGAAAGAGGAAAAAAGGGATCCCGCTCCAGAACAAACTTGGCCGGGAGAGCGGCTGCGGCGGGAGCRGGTGGGGGGCTGGGAGCACCGAACCCCCATCCGCAGCGGCCGGGAGGGGGGGTCTCGGGACACAGCAAAGCCACCCAAAGGCGACGGAGCGGCTCCGCTTCCCTCCTGCCTCAGTTTCCCCCAGGCAGCCACCCCAGGACAGGGACACGGCTGCACCATCGGCGCCGAGTGCCACAGCCCCACGCGAACCCAGCGGGCAAAGCCCCGGTCCGGCCCCGCATCCGAACGGCAGCTGGGACCTCGGGGCAGAGCGCGCCCCGACAGTCCCCACCGCTCCCCGGCTGGCACAACGGGGACCTGAGCTGGTCCCGGGCGACAGAGCCACCCCCAAAGCAGTGGGGCCCATGCACCACACTGGGCTGTGGCCCCTCGCACACCCCCAGGACCCCCCCAAACACTGCGAATGCTCCGGCATCACCCTCCAGACCACGGGTGGAAATGCATGCCAGAAACGGGGGGACGACCCCCCCTGCAAACCCAAGCGAGGCCCTTTCTGGGGCAGACAGGGGAGCAGGGGTCCTGGCACGGAGCAGAGCCACGCGGGTGGCCCTGCCGCAAGTGCCACCGGGGCTGGCTGCCCCGTCCCCGAGCCGCGGTGCGGGGCCAGCGCGAGGTTTGGGGGTGTCTCTCTCCAGCACAAAAAAAATGCAAAGGGGACGGGGGGTCCAGGCAAAGCGGAATGAGCCTGGCCGGGACACCGGGGCGGGGGGGGGGAGGTTTCCCCTCCACCAACACACCCCCCACAAGGCACGGGTGGCCCCGSGTCGTGTCAGCCACATCGGCACACCGGGGCGCCGGCCACGTCACCGAGGGCTGGGAGCCGGCACAGAGCCACCCCGGCGGGGGCCCGGACCCCCCTCGGCCGGGAGAGAAGGAAGAGAAAACCCAGAGGGGAGGGCGAGCCCCCCCGGCCGGCACCGGCGGTTTCACTTCTTTTCTCTAAGCAAATCGCGGGGGGGCCGTGGCGGGCGCCTCCGGGCRCCTTCCGGCCTCGGGGTGCGCAGGTGTGCACCCCACAACCGCCCGGGGGGCCGCGGGAGCCACCCTGTGCACCCCGGTGGGGGTCCGGCCCCCCCCAGCCAAATCCAGCCTGGGGCAGCGGGTTTGCAAATGGGGAGGTGGGCGAGGAGTCAGAGTCTGGGTGTCCCCCCAAAACCTCCGCCCACACGGCAGGTACTGGTCCGGAGCGCCCGGGTGACAGAGAYGGGGACACCGCAGCCACCTGCCCCYGCRCCAGCACCCCCYCGTGCCCCCCCCAGTGGGATCCTTTGTCCCCACAGGGTTTGGCAGCCAGCGGTGGGACCAGAGCAGGGCAGGGGTGGGGGGACGGGGGGGACACCTCCCCCAGGTCCCCAGGGGTGCTGGCCATCCCCCACCTCTGCAGGGTCAGGCAGGAGTGAACCTTTCCCCCCCAGCAGAGACCCTGCAAACCCCCAGGGCCCCCACCCTGACTGACACCTGTCAATCATTCCAGCCACCTCCCAGCCCCTTCCCATGGGCCGCTGCCCACCCTGCCTGCCAGCCCCCTGCCCGCTCCCCCCGCTGCAGGCAGGAGCGGGGCAGAGCCTCGGGGTGCCCGTGCCTGCTCCAGCGCCCTCGGTCACGCAAAAAGAGAGAAGCGAGCGGCCAGTCGTCACGGGGGACAAAAATTCTCTAAAAACCAGAGGCTCCAGTGACTCGGCAGCACCGGGCTCTGCGGGGGCTGTTGTGGGGAGCGACCCCACGCAAAAAGGGGGCCAGCTCCRGCCCTGCTGAGGGTAGTGGGCTGCGGGGGCTCCCCAGCCCCTCTCCGCCCACCCTGGCTGCAAACTCCTACAGACCCAACGGGACGGGACAGACCAAGGACGCCAGACGAAGGTGCCAAACCCAGACCCCAGCGGGCTCCTGGCACCCCCACAACCCGCCGGCGGCACGGCCGGTCAAGGCGCCCCGGCACGCAGCYGACCCCGGGGGCCGGCAGCGGCCCCCTCCCACGCGAGGCGCGGAGGCAGCCGGGCTTACCGCTGGGCTTGCACATCCGGATCTGGCTTTGGCACTGGACGACGGGGTGCAGGGGCGGGGAGGCCGCGGCCGCCGGCAGCGGCTCTGAGGTAGTTTTGGTGGCGAGGTCCGGGGAGGCGGGGGGTGAGGAGGAGGAGGAGGAGGAGGAGAACTGCGTCTGGCAGCGGAGCTGCGTCAGGGACTGGGGCATGCCCTGGTAGTGTCGCGTGGCGCTGAGGAGGTCGTTCAGGATCTGCAGGATGGTGCCGATGTCCCGCCGCGGCCGCCCGCTGCTGTCCTGGCAGTTGGGGTGCAAAGTGCCTGCGGGGAGGAGAGGTGGGTGTGAGACGAGCAGCCCTCCCCAGACCCAAATCCCCTGCATCCCCCCCCAGCCCCTCCCCAGCAGCCCCCAGGGAGGCTCAGCATCACGTACCGGAGAAGGTCCCTGAGAAGACCCCAGGCGCGTGGTTGACGAAGCTCTCGATGACCGCACCGGGTTTGCGGGATCGGGCCGTGGGGGCAGGACTGCTGCCCGGGGAGCTGCTGCTGCGGGTGCCGCAGTCCACCTGGRCGGGCGGGAGAGACGCGGGATCAGCCTCCGAGCAGGGGACCCAGGCATGGCCCAGCCCTGCTCTAGCCCTTCTGCCCCCCCAGAGCCAGGTCAGGTCAGGAGACCCCCCCCCAGCAGCCCCAGGCAGGGAGCAGGGTCCAGTAGGCACCACTAGCCCCAGTTTCACTGGGACACAAGGAACTATGGCTGTCCCACCCCCCTGTGCACTGGTGTCCCCAGCCCTGGGGGTCCTGGCAGTCACCCCCCGGGCCAGCTGTGCTGTGCGAGGGGAAAAGGGAAGCAGCAGCAGAGCGGCCGTGGGGACAGGCAGGGTCTGAAGATGAGCAGAGTAAGAGTCTGGATTACACCCTGTCCCCGAGCCCCTCCCCAGGACCTGGGGGCATTTTGSAAACCGGGCAGGGGAACACCCTTGTTCCATGCGTGGGGAAACCGAGGCAGGGAAGGGCACCTCCACCGCAGGGCTGGGAAGCGCGCGGCTTTGCTCCCCTGCCCCCAAGGCACCGGGAGCCCCCCGGGCCCGACTCACCTCTGAGCAGGAGGAGACCACGCTGCTGTTCACCGTCTGCGTGCTGGCCCCGTGCGACCGGAACATCCCGGCGGTGACGGGAGCGGGGTGGGGGGCATTACAGTACATGGGGGGGGCCTGCGCGGCGGGCGCGGGGCTGGGGGCCGGGCTCTGCTGGCACGCGGGCACCACGGGGATGCGGGCGAAGCCGGAGCCGGCGCTGCCATGCAGCGTCCGGCAGTGGGGGCTGGCAGCGGCCCCCGCCTCGCCCCGGCTGGCGATGACGTGCCGGTGCTGGAGCTGCCCGCTGCTCTGCTGAGCTGCCAGCTGGAGCTGCACGAACATCATATGGTCACCCACGCGCAGGGCCAGGGTCAGCGGGGACCGTCCCGACAAGAAGTCGTTGACCTGGGGAGAGAAGGACCCCCGTCAGCCCCCGCACACGGTGATCCCACCACACAGAGCCCGAGCCCCCCCTGGTGCTGAGCAGGGGGACGGCTGTTACCCCCACAGGTCTCACCAGGGCCACGCGGCCATAGAGGGGGGGTCATTAGGGCAGCAAARGGGCGACCCCCTCCCCGCAGCCCTTTCCCGGGCCCCAGCCGTGCCAGCCTGGCAGGCAGGCGAGCCCGGCCATCGTCCCCGCGCGACCCCAGCGCGGTGCCAGCTCCATCAGCTGACAGCGCCGGGGGGGGGGTTATTTTTTTTCTCCCTCCTGCCCTCCCCGCCCTTTATCACCCAGCACAAAACAGCCGTGCCATGCCCACCCGCCCTCCCCGGCGGTGAACCCGCCGCAGCCGGGGTGCTCCCGCCAGCGCCCGGCGGGCAGGGGCCGCAGCCGGGGCCGCCGCGCAGCTGCAGCCCCCCCCCCCCCCAGGGCCAGCGCCGCTCCTCCGGCCAGCCCCGTGCCAGCAGGGAGAGGGGGCGCGGGGGGGGCTGCCCCCCCCCAGCACAGGGAGCAAGCTCCTTGCCGGGAGGATGGGGAGGGGGCAGGTGAGGACATGCCAGGTCCCTGCCGTGCCCGCTGCCGTGATTTGAGGCTATCAGGCAGGAAAGGCAGGGGAGGGCAGCCCACCTCCGCCCCCCTCCCCAAACGCAGCCCAAGGGGGGGCAGGATTTGCCCTTGCCCTCCCCGCAGGCCTCCGTCGCAGGCAGGTGATGGAGCAGCTGCAGCGCGGAGACAAGAGCAGGGGCCTGACCCTGCCCAGGTCGCGGCTGCGGAGGGGGGGGCCCCAATCCCCAGCACCTGCTGCCCCCCCAGCACACCATTCACTCYGCTCAGCCCCCCCGGATGCATAAATCACTCGACATCTGTGCTAGGGAACGGGGGAGCCCCCCCAGTACCACTGAGCATCCCCCCACATTCCTGGGGGGGGTGGAAGGGGGGTGGGGCAGCCGCGACCCGTGCCCCCCCTCCCCGTGCTTTTGTGTGTGCTGCTGGGGGGGGGTTGTGCCTCTCGCCCCCGCCAGCCCTGCCGCCCGGCCGGCTGTAGGGCGCGGGCTCACGCACAGGCAGGGCTGTGGGCAGGACACCGGGTCACAGCTAATGGGGATGACGCCACCGCCGCCCCCCCCAGCCGAGCTATTCTAGGGCACAGCAAGGACTGGCTTTCCCAGCCCGTCACGTGCGGCACCGTGCACGGCTCCCGGCAGACGTCACCCACCCACACCCCCACCGGCACCTTTGGGGCGCAGCCGTCGCCCGCGGCAGGAAGAGGTGAGGGGTCCCAAGCGCACCCGCAGAGCTGCGCTCCCCCATCGCCCCCCCCCCCCCCCCCCCCCCCCCCCGTTCCAGCGGAGGCCGGTTCTGAGAAGCCGTGGGAAAAGCAGCTTTAAAAATACCAGCAGCAAAGCCCCGAGCATGTCAGGCGGAGGCTGCAGAGGAAGAGGTGGGCGTGAAGGAGACACTGCAGCTCTGGACACGGAGGTTACGGGGCGAGGGGGCGGGAGAGGACGGCGGGCGTGCACATGGGCATGCGTGCACACACGCGTGTGCACGCACACAGCACCTAGCCACAGGAAAGCGTCACCCCAGCCCCCGTCCTGCCCCATGGCTCAGACTCTGCCTCAGTTTCCCTGCCCGCAGCACCTGGGGATGGACACGTGTCCGGCTGGCAGCTCCGTCCCCCCGCGGTGCCGTACCAGCCCCGTCCCCACCGCCTGGTCACGACCACCCCAGCTCCAGCCACAACAGCCTCTCCAGCATCACCGGCACAGCCTCATGACTCCTGCACGGAGCCCTCCGCGGGCGGCACTGCCAGGGCAGGCAGCAGCAGGCAGCGGCCGCCCATGACCCCACACGGCTGCTGGACCACCCTGGCCCTGCTGTCRGTGGGACATTTCCCACGGGGCACAAACACAGGGACCCCACGGACCCCCAAGCCGGGGTCCACGCAGTGCTCTCCCAGCTAGGGTGCACCAACTGTTTGGGGAAGGGGACCGGCCCCCTCCTGCCACCCGGCAGAGCCCAGTTCCCATCCTTCCCCCCGCCGAGATCCTGAGTGGGGAGCAGGGTCCACTCGCAGCCCTCCCGGCCCCATCCCACGTGCAGGGGGAGGCCGCCGGGGCAGGAGCACCCACAGCAGCTCCTGCCACCCTCCGCCAACCCCGGCGTCCCTCGCTCTGTACCGAGGTCTGCCCGGGGGAGCCCCGCGCAGCTCCCCGGGGCCCCCCTGACGTCAGCCGGCACCCGAGGCCGCCTCCCCGCTCCATCTGACTCACACCTGCCTGCGCCCTGCCTGACCCCTCGCCAGCGTTGGGAGAAACCAGAGCACCCCAAGCCCACGCCGAGCCCGTGCCGCTGGGCATTAAAAAAAAAAAAAACAAAACACTCCTTCCTCCCCAGGCATGGGGGTCCCATGGTGTCCCCCCCGGCGCACTGCACCCCCCAGGCAGCCGGGGGCTCGGCCATGCCGCTGAGCCGGCTCGGCCCCCGCGGCGTCCCAGGCAGGGCGGCCGGCCCGGCGGGACCGCGGCTCTGGGGCTCCCAGCGCCCGCCCCCACGCCGCTGCCAACCCCCCCGGCGAAACCAGGCCGCTCCAATGCAAACACGTCCCACCCAGCCGCCTGCTCGGCCGCCCACAGCCGGCCGGGGAGGACCCCGTCCCTCCCAGCCAGCTCCGCCACAGGGGCTGGGACAGCCCTGCCGAGGGGGCTGGGGCCACTGGGCCCCCCCAAAGCCCCCGTGCTCAGGGGTCCCCCGGGACCCTGCCAAGCCCTGGGAGGGGATCTGGCTGCACTGTGCCGGGCTCAGGGCCCGCAGGGACGGGGCAAGTGTCTCCCGGCTGCTTCTCAGAAACGCCGATGACTCAGAGAACGCCGCATTCCCGCCTCGCTCCAACGCCTGGCCCCGCGTCACCCCGGCCCCCAGCCCCAGACACCCCCGTGTCCCCCCTCCCCGGGCTGGCGGAGTGCGGGAGCTGCCCCCGGCCAGCCCCTGCCCCGAGCGGGGAGGGCAGCACCCCCACAAAAACACAGGCAAGCTGCCCTGCTTCGGTTCCTGGCAGATCCGGAGGGGAAAGGCCAGCCCAGACCGAGGATGAGGAGGGGGGGAGCAGGAAATGCCCCCCCCAGCCCCTGCAGGCTCTCCACACGTTCTCCAGCCGGGCGCAGCTGCGGCCGACAGCTGGGTCCCACCGCCCAGACGCTCACGCCGCTGCTTGGGGGTTTTTCCATGCCAAGAAGGGCAGAGGGCCAGAGCCCCTCGGCCGCATTCCTCTGGCCGCAGCCCCTGGTAGAGCCGGGCTGGCTGGGCAGGATACGTCCCCGTCCCCCCCCCCCGCCGTCCCCGGTGCTCCGCAGTCGGGCAGAGGGACTGGGGGAAGGAAGAGCTGAGGCTGCAGGATCAAACGCCAGCTGCCTGCTCAGGCGCTGCCGTGCCGGGGCCGTGGGCACGGCTCCCTGGAAAGCGGGGGCAGCCGCTGAGCGTGCCCGGCGGAAGGAAGCGCGGCGAGCCCTTCCAGGAAGACCCCGTGCCGCTCGGCCGGGGCACAGTGTCACCTCCTGCCCGGCAGCCGCTTCCCCAAGGCACCTGGGTGGGGAGGGGGTGGCAGCGCCCCGGTCCCCCCCCCCCACCCCGCCGCCCCCAGAGGAAGTCGGCGCAGCTCTCCCTGCGCTGCCGGAGGATGCGTGACGCAGGCAGAGCCGAGCAAAGCATGAATGAGAGGAGTGGTTTCCTGCCCCCCCAGCCCCCACCCCCCCAGGTGCTGGCGGTTCCTCCTGCACAGCCCCGGCTTCCTGAATCACCGACCCGGGAGGAACCTGCAGTGGGCAGGGAGGCACGGAGCCGCTTCCCGCAGCCAACGCCGCCCGCCCGCCGCGGCACGCCCGGGCTGCCGGGCCCCCGGCCCGCCTGGCAGAGCCTCGAGGGGAAAACCAGGCGGCACGTTGCAGCCACCGGCCCGGTGGGCCACCAGACCATAGCTCACACACCTCTCCTCCGCCTCTGCCGTGCTTGGCCGGGGGGGGCCACGGCCGCCCGCCCGGTGGGAGCCATGCTGGGCATTGCCAGTCCCCACAGATGCAGGGGGTACCCCAAGCCCCCCTGCTCTGGGCAGCTCCATGGCTTCCCTGGTGCTTGCTGCTCCCCAGCACATCCCACCTCGCTGCCCACCCCCACCAGACATGGCTGCAGCCCTGAGGCCAGGATGTGCACTGGGACCCCCGGGGGTTGGGCTGCCAGAACCAGCCCCCTCCCACAGCTCTGCACCCCAGCTGGGATGGGCAGCACCCTGCGAGCAAACCGGGCTCCACGGGGCCCGGGGGACCCTGGCAGGGGAAGGCAGAGGCAAGAGCCAGCCTCTGGCACAGGATTCCTGGTCCAAGCTCACCCCCTTGGCCCACACAGGGTTAAACCAGCTGCCAAAAGTCAAGGTCACCCTGGGCAGCCAAGGGCACCGGGGGTCAGCAAAGGTCCCCACGCGCAGGGCAGCCCTGGCCCTCGCCACATCCCCGTGGGGGGCACAGCCATGCCCCCACCAAGCCCCCGTGCCCGGCCCCGGGTGAGCTGCAGCACAGCGTGGGGCTCAGCCCCTTCTCCAAATTCAGCCAGGCAGGTTAAAAAAAAACAAAAAACAAAAAACAAAAAAACTTTAAGAAAAATAAGCTGCAGCATTGGCCGGAAAGGAAGGAAAGAGTTTAACAGCAATAATAAAGAGACTGAAAACAAAGAAGCCAGGGCCTGCGCGGCTGGGGGTAAATTCCACCTTCGCGGCAGGCAGCCGGCGGCTGCGTGCGCACCCGCGGCGGCTCACCCAGCCCTGGGAACGCTTCCTCCCCGCGCCGCGGGCGGAGGACCCCCCCGCCCGTGACACCTCCCACGCTGGAGGCCGCCCCGCCAGCCACCAAGAAACTTCACAGTTATTCTAAACACGGCCCCCGCCAGCGCCGCCCCCCCGCCCCCACTTGCGCCCCCTCCTCGGCACACGGCGCCCCAGCCCAAGGCCACCGAGCAGGCACACCGAGAACGCCAAAACACCCGGGCACAGCCAATTTCCCCCCCCAGCCCCCTCAAGGACGGCTCCAAGGAGAGGGGGACGCGCCCTGTGGGTGCTGGGAGGAGAAGCCGGGTTCTGCAGCCCCATGAACCCCCAGCACAGCCCAGTGGCCCCCCGAGCCCCCAGCACGGCCCTGCCAGCCCCCCTCGGTGCATGCCGCCAGCCTCATCCCCCGGCGTGGTGGGCCAGGCAGTGCCCCCTCTGCACCACGGGGCGGGCGGCTGCGGGGGGCTGCAGCCCCGCACCCCCGGGCAGGGCCCTGGGCTGCCCGGCTCCGCCGCCGACCTGCTGCGTGACCTTGAGTGAGTCACTTCACCTCCCAGCGCCTCTGCCCTCCCCGGCTGCCGGCTTGTTTGGGCTGCGAGCGCTGCAGCGTGGGACCTCCCTGCGCTCGGTGCTGCACAGGATGACGGTGCCCGCCCCGGGCACCACCCTCAGCGCTYCCAACCCCTTCTGAAGGTGAAACCTAAACGAGGCACTAAACACCGAAGCCTTTTGGGAGGGGAAGAGGAGTCAGGTCGCAGCAGTCCCTTCCCCCCCCACCGCCCCGCAGAGCCTCCTTTGTCTCTATCGGTGCCCCAGCATCAAGCCTCTCACCTGAGTTTCAGTTAAGCTTTCCAGAGCTTGCATCACCGACTGTTCTGGCCTGGACGCCTGGGACTGGAAAAAAAAGGAGGGGGGGGGGATTAACATTACAAATGCAGAGAAGGAGGGGGCGTCTGTGCGGCAGGAGGGGAGGGATGACATGTCACTTCCACTATTTCTACACAAGCCCTGAGAAAGCAGTGAAATATTAAACCTGCTGCTGTGCCCAGCCCAGCGCTGCCTCCTCAGCGAGGGCTGGGGCAGGGAGCCGCAGGGCTGCCAGCACATCCTCGCCCGGGGCTTTAATAATAGATGGGGACGAGTGGGAGGGAGGGAGCGAGCAGCAGAAAAAGGCCGTTTACCATCAAGCCGGCCTCCACGGTGGGCACCAGCGTCAGCTTGCTTCCTTCCACGACCCCCAGGTCCTGCAGTTTTCCAGAACTGAGTCGACTGTGGGGGAGACAGATGCCAAAAGCGAGGTCAGCGCCGCCTCGGCAGGCCCCGGCAACACACACCGACGTGGGGGGACACCGGCCGCGAGCTTGGCTGGTCCCAGGGGACCGAGCCCCCTCAAGCACCCCCACCCTCAGCGTTTCTGACACCTTGACAGGCAGGAGGGGAACCCAGCATCCCACTGCTCAGCTGCCTCTTCCCCATCTGCCCCCTGCACCGCAGGGGGGGGAGGGGGCAGCACACGGTGCCGGGGGACCCCCTCCTCCGTGCACGGTGCAAAGGGGGCCGGGGCAGGGCCGAGGGGTGCTGCAGCGATCGGTCAAGCTGCCGGGGCGAGGGAGCCAGCGAGGGGTCAGGGGCTGGGGGGGGGCCAGGGGGCTTCGTGGCACAGGAAACCTGCCCACGGGAGGGTGGGTGGGAGAGAAGCTGGGACCAGCGTGGGGTGGGGGAGGCGGCAAGGGGGGACGTGCCCCCCCGGACCCGTAGGTGCCGATAGATGTACGCGGACTCCCCCCCACCTCCCTCCTCCGATCCGGGCGAGATTCTTTAAGTTACTCCAGGCCGGGGCTGAGCACAGCGCGGGGCAGCCCGGCCCCACTTGGGCTCCGCTCCACTCGGGGGGGCTGCGCAGCCCCCTTGTACCGGGCCTTTGGCAGACAAAGAACAACCCCCCCCCAGCCGCCCCCGGCCCTCCCAGCGCTGGGGACTCGGGGGGGGGCCGGGCCGCGCCGCCGCCGAAGTTGAGCCCAGAACAAAGGGCAGGGCCCCCGCGGGGCACGGCCGGGGCCCGCCGCCCACAAAGGAGCCCCGGCAAGGGCCGAGCGAGGGGGCGGCGGCCGCGCTCCGGTCCTCGGCACGGCCCGGAGCCTCCCTCCCTCAGGAGTGCTGAGCGGGGCATCCATTC
>JASVER010000170.1:837765-860255 GCA_030449065.1 Oceanodroma leucorhoa | reverse complement strand
GGCTCTGCCCGCCCCGACCCGCGGAGGAATGGGGCCAGGCAAGGGGAAGGGGGGCGGGAGCCTTTGTGCGGTGCCGAGCCCGGTGCGAGGGGGCCGCCCCCGCGCCCAGCCCCGCTGCCGGGGGGGATGGGGACCCCGGCGGGCCCCCCCGAGCCGCGCCGAGCCCTACCTCTCTTTGTGCAGCAGAGCCAGCCGCTCCTTGGGCACCTTGAGCCGCTGGGACAGCCGCCGCTTCAGCCCCTCCACCGTCTCCTCGGCGGGCACGGAGAGCTCATAGCGGGTCCCGGTGGTGGTGTTGATGTAGAGGTTCATGGGGGGCTCGTTCGGGACCACCTCGCAGGCGGGAGCCCCGCGGCTGCAGCTCCTGGCGCCGGGCTGCGGGTCCATCCGCCGACCTGCGGGGGGAGCGGCGGTCGGTGCCGGGGGGCGACGCAGGAACGCGGGGGGTGGGGGGGCGGGGGACGGGGAGCGGACAAAGGAGGGAGCGGGGCCCGCTCCGCCGCACGCCCCGGCGGCACCTACGGGAACTCCGGCTCCGCTTCGAGTCCTCCGTGCGGGGTCCGGGAGGAACCGGGAGCGATCCCCGAGCCGGGCTGGCACCGGCCGGGCCCTCCGCGGCCCAGGCAAAATAAATTAAAAAAATAAAAATAAAAATAAAAATCTCCCGTTCTGCTCCCGCTCCGCCGGCTGCTGGCGGGGCCGCGGGGCGAGGGGAGGCGGCGCTGGCTGCCTGCGGGAGGGGGGCGGTGGAAGCGGCGCTGCCTGCCCTGCCTGCCGCCTGCCGCCTCCTTTCTTTCTCCTCTCCGCCGCTCTCCTTTCTGTGCGGGGTTTCTGGGGGCGGGGTGCGGGCCCGGAGGCCGCGGCGAGGGGCGGGGAGGCGCGGAGGACGCTTCGCTCCCCCCTTTCTTTGGGGCCGGACCCGCCGAACCGGCAGCCGCCGCCGCCGCGCGCTGCCGTGGAAGCGCCGACCGCGGGGCGGGGGGGGGGAAGTTACAATGTAGCAACGTCCCGCGGGCGGGGCCTCGCCCTCATTCACTCCGGCTCCTCCGGCGGTCGCAGCCAATAGAAGCGCGCCGAGCGCCCAGACATCCGCGGTGGCAGCCAATAGGAAGCGGGCGCAGGCTCCCCACGTGGCCCGGTGGGAGGGCGGCCCGGCCGGATTCCTCCCGCCCACGCGGCCGCGCGGCCCCGCCCCCTCCACCGCCCCCCGCGCGCCCTCGCGCCGCGCCTGGGAGCCATTCATAATCCCGGCCGCACAACAAAGGGGCCCCGGGGCAGCGGCGGGGGGCTCCGGGCCCGGCCCCGGCACTGGCGGCGGCCGGCAGCGCCGAGCACCCGGCGGGGCGCGGAGCTGCCCCTGTCCGGGGAGCCACCGGGATCGGGGGGAAGCGGCGGGGCAGGGGTTGGGGTGCAAAGGCCCGGGGGAGGAGGGCCGGGCGCCGCGGAGGGGTGAACGCGGGACACGGGCAGGCGGCGGCCCGGAGCTCTGCGGCGGGGGCGGTGAGCGGCCCCCCGCACGGGAGGAGGCCGCGGCGGGAGGGGACTGCCCGCGGGGCCGGGCGGGAGCTGGAGCCCCCGGAGCCGAGTGACGCGGGGACACCGAGGCGGAAAGGGTGGGGGGGACACATGCACAGTCACCCGCGGCCGGTCACACCCGCCCGGTCACACGCACCCGCCCGGTCACCCTCCCGGTGACGCCGTTACAGCTACGGGAAACTGCCCGGACGCGGGGCTGAGCCCCCCGCGCCCCCCAGCACCCTCCTGCCGCCCCCCTCCTCCCCCAAATCCCGCAGCGGGGACCCCCGATCCAGCGGCCCCAGCCCCGGCCGGCCCGGGGGGTGGAACGGACACACCGCAGCCCCGGGGCGCCGGCCCGGCCCCGCACCGGGGGGGCCCGGGGGGGGCTATGAGTCAGCAAAGCGCGGGCGCCCCCTGCCGGCCCCGCCGCGCCTCCTGCGCCCGGGGGGGGGCCGCGGCGGAGTCCGGGGAGCCCTTGCCGAGACACCGGGGAGCCCGGCCGCGGTGCGCCCCGGGGCCGCTGCCCTCCCGCCGCCACGGAGCGAACCAGCCCGGGCAGCTTCCCCCCCCGCCCCCGGCACGCCGGGGCTGGGGGCGAGGGGCCGCTCCCCGGGACGCGGCGGGGGCTGAGTGGGGCGCACACCCCCCGGAGGCCGCGCTCGGGGTCCACGGCAGCTGGAGCGAGGGGAGCCGGCCCCGCTGGCCGTACCCCAAGGGCAGGCAAAGCCCCGTCTGACCGGGGATCCGGAGAGTCCCGGCGGGTGGGAAGCGCTCCCGGACAGCGCGAGCGGGTTGTGTCCCCCCGGGGAGCCGCCGGGCCCGGGGAAGGGGGGCCACCCCGCCCGCTCCGGGAAAAGCGAGTGAGCGCAGCCCCGGTCCGCGGATTCCCCCCCAGCCCGGCCCGGCCCCCCGACGGCCCGGCCCGCCCGCAGCCAGCCCCGGCCCCACTCACCGAGCCCGGAGCGCTGCCCCGCGGTTCCCCGGCGCGGTCGGAGCCCAGCTGCCTCCGGCGGCAGGAAGGGACCCCCAGAAACTTCCCGGGGAGGGTCGGGGGGGGTCGCGGTGCCGTGCTGTGCTCCCGCCCGAGCGCTGGAGCCGGTCCGAGCGCAGCCCTGACGCGGAGCTGCCGGGGAGGTGCCCCAAGTTTTATCCCGCACCGCCCGGGGTGGAGCCTGGCGGGGGCAGGGACCGGCCTGGCCCCGGCCTCGGCCCCGGCCCCGGCCTCAGCGGGACCCGCAGGTGACGCGGCCGCACCTGCTCCGGGGGGGTCCCGGCCCCTGCCCTGCGAGTCCCGGCTCCTGCCCTGCGAGTCCTGCCCTGGGGGTCCCGGGTCCTGGCCCCCGCCCCGGGTCCTGCTCCCGGGGTCCCGGCTGGGCCTCCCCTTGCTCCCGGTCTCGGCCCCCCGGCAGGGTCTCGGGCTGTCCTGGGGTCGCGGCTCTGCCCCTCCGGGGGTGCCGGTCCCACCTCTGCCCCCGCTGCTCACAGGCGCTCGGCGCTGCACACGGGGCCGCTGCATCCCGCGGGCGGGCAGGGCAGGGCAGGGGGGACCCGCCTCTCGCGGGCGGCGCGGAGGGGACAATCCGGACACCTCTCCCCGTCCGGGTGCCCCATCACCAGGGTCAAAGTCAGTCCATGCGCAGGGAACCGATGGGCTGAGCTCTCCTGGGGAGCTGAGGTTCAAAGTGGCTCCCGGTGGAGACTCTCTGATGTCTAATAGCGAGGTTGGGCCGTCCCTCCCCCAGGGATTCCCTCTGCCCAACCACCTACTTCACAGGCAGGACAAAGACTCAGCCCCACAGAAATTTTTGGAGCAGAGAAGCGGGCTGTTGTACCCCTGGTGCTGGGGGGTGACGCCCCGGTGCCCTGGAGCGGAAGCCACAGGCCAGTTTCCCCTGGAGAGAGGGTCTGTGGGGCCGGCGGCCGCCCCAGCCTGCCGGGGGGAGGATGCTGGGGAGATGCTGCGTGACCTCGGGCTGACTCGGCCGGGTCTCTCCCTCGCAGACAATGCCCTGGCACACCGAGACACAAAGCAGCTGGAGGGGGGATCTGGCGGCCGGTCTGCAGCAAGGAGGGGGCCGCACAGCCCCAACCCATGAGGCAGCAGCAAAGGGGGCCCGGAGGGAGCCGGGGGGAGCTCTCTGTAACCCCAAAATGCTGCGGCTGTTTCACCCCCAAAGGTCTCCCCTGGGCTCGGCACAGATCGCTGCCGGAGCCGCGCTGGGGGGGAGCAAGGCCCCTCCATGCGCAAGGAGCAGAGCCGGGCTGGGAGGCAGGGAGGGAGCCTTTGTGGCGCAGCCCGCGGCCCCCCGCCCGCCCCGGCCCCCTCCGGGCTCTCAGGGGGGAGATGAGCTCAGGCGGCTCCGGCTCTGCTCCTGCCATTGTTGTCCCTGGGAGAGGGGCCGGGGCAGGGACGCGCCATTGTTCTCCCCGGGAGCTGCGGAGCCCCGGGCCTGCGAAGCCGCCCCTCCGGGGGCCACGTCCCCAGCTTGCTGTGTGGGGTGAGGCCCCCGGAGCAGCGAGGAGAGGGGGCAGCTGGGCCCCGGCAGGTTTGGCCCTGCCACGGTTTGGGCTCGTGCACTGGGAGGGGCCGTGGTGGGGACAAGGCGTCACCCCAGTGCCACCTCCCCAGGGAGCAGGGCCCGGCCGCCAGCCCCTGGCTCGCAGCTCCGCGGCCAGGATCTGCGGGGAAGGGACAAGGGGACATCGCGGCCATGGGGCAGCTGCTTCATCGCTGGCCGAGACGGTGGCCCGCTCGGGTCCACTGGCAAAGTGTGCTGTGCCCCAAGGGCAGGGCATCTCCCCACCAGCTGCTGCCACGTCCCCACAGCCCCGAGGAGCCCCCTTCCCGGTCGCCACCCTCCCCGCACGGCTCCATCCCCTTCCTGGGAGGACACTCATCTCCTCCGGCAGTCCCGTGACTCCGGGAGCTGGTGCTTTAGGAAGCATGTGCAAATTTCAGTATGGTTGAAGCCATACTGAGCCTCCAGAGGCACAAGCTGGGAGATCCCAGGATTCCCAGCAGCCTAGATTTTGTGTGTTTAGTTTATTGTGTTGCCCTGGGAATAAATCGTTAAAGATTACAGTCAGAGTTGGGCATAATTGCTGTGCGGTATCAGAGGCTCCTGCCGTCTCCAGAGGGAGCGTTCTCCAAACCCCACATGGTTGAGCAGCTTGGGGAGAGACGATCCGACGAGCAAATACCTACACAAATCCCGCTGCAGGCCACACGCAGCTCCCGCAATCCGCTTAGCTAACCTGGGCCCTGCGGATTAGCCCCCGCGGCAGCTCGCGGCCACGGAGCCAGCGGCTCACACGTACCAGCGCGGGCGCCGGGGCGGAGGAGAGGGGCTTACCCGGGGTCCCGCGGGGACGCTTCCCACGGGGCCCGGCCGGTGCACGCGTCCCGGTGTAAGGGTGGACCCGGGCAGGACCGCGGTGTCGGCTCCTCCGCCTCCCTTGGTGCTGCCCCGTCCCGCCGACCCCAGCTTCAGCTGGGAGCCCTGAATCTTTCGGGGGCCGGTTCTTGGAAGTCCTGTCCCTCGAAGGAAGGGAATTCCCAGCCCTCCTTCTTTGGGGAAATCCCCCACCAGCCCCGGGCAGCAGCTTTTCTCTTTTCTTTCCTTTTTGTTTTTTTTTTTCCTTTTGGACTGAATTCCTGGCTGATTTCACAGCTTTGGCAAACGGGGATTTTATCGCAAGTCTCTGCATTCCCCCCGCAGGCGCGGGGTCATGGGATTAGGGCAGAACTGACGCCGGGCTCGGGCAGAGATGGGGAGAGGGGAGAGGAGGGAAGAAGGGGGTTTCTCGCCCCTGTGGCTGCAGAAGACGCAGGGCTGCAGCCTGGGGGGCCCCTTTTCCTCCACGACTTCTCCAGGCCCCCAGCCCGGGGAGGGGAGCGATCCCATTCCCGCGGGGAGCAGAGCTGGCGCGGCCACGAAGGGGCGGATGCCGGTGGGCACGGCGCAGGCAGCGGGGCCCAGCTGCACGGTGCCCGGCCGGGGCCTCGCCGCGGAGCCGCCGGCAGCGAGTGGGAGCGTTCCCACGGGCGCGGGGCCAGAGGCAGGGCTCACACGGGGCACACCCCGGCAGTAGGGTGCAGCCGAACCGCTTCACCTCCGCCCGCCCGGTCCGACCCACCAGGCACCGCCGGCACCGCCGCGGTGGGGGAGGCGCAGGGCTGCCGGCTGGGGGTCCCGGCTCCCCCTCCCCGTCCCCCGAGCCCCACGGGGCCGAGCGGCTCAGCCTTAGTCACGGTGGCGAGCGGTGACTCACGTCGCCCCGTTGCGCTCAGGTGAGCCATCGCTTGCTGCTGTGAGTAAGGAGCCGGCGATCCCACCCTCCCGGCACGGAGCCAGGCACGAACCCCCCGCGGCCGGAGCCCCCCCATCCCACCGGGCTCAGGGCTGCCTCGTGGCGGGCGCGGGGTGTCCTTGGGCAGGACGGCGGTGCCTGTGCCGGTGACGCTGGTGGGGCTGTAAACACCCAGGCGTGTCCTTAGAAACACACAATCGGCTCCATGTGTTTCCCGGCTCTTGGGGACGTGTCCTGGTGGCCCTTGGCAGCGCGTCCGGGCGTCGCAGCCTGGGGACACCCCGGCTGCCGGCCCAATGCAGCTGGAGCCGGTGGCCCAGCCTGGCCTCGCCTGCCGTGCCCTGGCTCTGGGGCACCCCACGCGCCCCGGGGGCTCTGCCCATCACCCCGGCCTCGGGCCCGGCTGAGGCCAGGCGAGCCCCAGAGATGAAGTCACCCCTGGAGTGACTCAGGCAGCCACCCAGGCATGGGGGGCCGGGCACCCCGAGCCGCCCCGCGGGCAGGGGGGACCCCAGCACGGCGCAGGGCTGGACGGCTCCGGCCGGACCCCGGGATGAGGCAGTTCCCAGCCGTGACGTGTGGGGCTGGGGCACGGGGAGTCACCGCAGAGGCTCCCGCCCGCAGCCTGGCCCCGGCCCCGGGAAGGATGGTGAATCCCTCTGGATATAGCAGCACCGCAGACCCAGGTGTGGGGCCATACTTGGCTGTGCCGGCCGCGGCCCCGCTGCCCACGGTGAGGCCAGGGCTATTCTCGGCTCCCTGAGCTCACGGTCCCCTTCGGGACGCTGAGCTCTCCGTCCCTGCTGACGCAGGGCGAGCGGCTCCCTGCCCTCGGCTCCGCGGCCTCCCTGCCAGCCCCTGACACTGCCGGCCCGTGGCCAGCACCCCCCGGCCGGGCGGGAGCAGAGATTCGACTCTCCCCCCTCGCCGGCCRGAGCAGCACACGGGCAGGTTGGCCGGGGCCGGGCACGGGCAGCCAGCTGGCCCCAGCCCTGCTCGGCGTCCCCGGGTCCGGGGCTCTGGCAGCGGCCGAAGCCCCCGCGGGGCTGGGGGCATCTCCCCCGCCTCGCACCCTGCCCAGGCTTCAGCCCAGAGCCGCGCTGGGACGGGCGGGAGGAACCCTGCACCCCGGCACCGGCCACGTCCAGTCCTGCCCCGTACACCAGCTCTGCCGCTGCCCTTCTGCCACCGCAGCCCCTGTCCCCCCCGAGCCCCGTCCTGCACCCCAGCCCGCSCAGGAGCCCAGCGCCGGCCCCGCGCCGAGTGCCGGCGGCGGTGTGGCAACGGCAGAAATGGCGGGTCAGGAGAGGTCCTGGCGGCTGCATCAGCACCGCGGGCGCACGCTGCCGACTCGTGCCCACAGTAGGACCCTCCCCTGGGCGCGGGCCGGGGGCCGAGACCCAGCGGGGCAGGACCCGGCTCCTGCTCCCGGGGAGCCCTGGAAACGTGGGCGTCCAGCCCCTGCCAGGGTGGGAAGGGGCACCCGGGGCACGGACCCCCACCCGTCTCGGCCGAGAGGAACGGGAGCCCTGACACCCTGCACCCCTCCCTCCCACGGAAAGCCCCTTCCCAGCCGGGCTGCACCTCCGGCTGGACCCAGCCCCAGCCTCAGCTCAGCACCGTGCGGTTGTTTCTCAGACGCCGTGACATTTCTTGGTTTGCTTTAAATCACCGGCTCCAGGAGTCAGATGACAACTCAGCTTGTTGTTGTTGTTGTTATTATTATTATTGTTATTATCATTATTATTATTATAAATGCTTAAGCAAGTTGCCAGCCCTGGGCAGGGGAAGGACCCAGGATTTCGGTAGCCTCCTCAGGTACACGCTGGACCTTGTTCCTGGGGTGACCCAGGCTCATAAATCAGGGGGAAAGTAACCCCCCCATCCCATCCCATCCCATCCCATCCCATCCCATCCCATCCCATCCCATCCCATCCCATCCCATCCCTCAGCTCCCGCCGCAGGGGCCGGCTGGGGCAGTTTGTGGTCCAGCCCGGGCGAGAGTGGAGCCGCGGCTGCCCCGGTGTGAGCCAGCCAGCACCGCCCGCGCCGCACCGTGCCTCTGCCGCCGTCCCGGGGCTGATCCCCTCGCCCCGCAGCCACGGCTCCCCCCTCGCCCCGAAGCTGCCCCTGCCCTCGCCCCGGCCGGACCCCCGGGTGTTGGCACCGCCCGGGGAAGGGCAGCGTCGCCGGCGTGGGCAGGGTCTCCGCGGGAGCCGAGCGGAGGCGGCGGTGCCACCGTCGCAGACCCCGGGACCCCATCAGACCCCTGTCCCGGGTGGTCCCACAGCCCAGCCACCCCTGGGACTACCCACCCCATAATGCACAGAGGCCACCCCAGAGTGGGTGGGGCCAGCACGTCCCGCAATGCATTGTGGGGGGTGTAGTCCGGCCGCCCCACTTTGGGGCGTACAGTTGGGGCGCAGCATCCTCAGCACCCACCCCTCAACCCTGCCCCGTGGCCCGGGGGGAGCTCGGTGCCCCCGCTCAGGGGGTCCCACGGGGCACGGCTAGGGGGGCACCGACAGGCAGCGAGCCCACCCGTGGGGGCCCGACCCCCCTGCCCATGGGGCATCTGCCAAATGCTGCCGGCACAAAGGGCGCAGGCAGAGCCGGGGCCGCGTGGGACGGATCCCGCGGAGCCCAAGCGTGTGCCGAGGGACAGGGACAACGGGGCCCCGGGGCTCGGCGGGGGGCGGCCGGCGGGGGGAGCGTGGGGTGGTGCGTCCCACCGGGGCTGCCCCACGCGCTGACACACGGGCGCACACTCAGCGCGGCGGCATCCCCGCCCCGCGCCTGCCCACTGCTCCACTTGGAGCCGCGTCAGGAATGCGGGAACCTCACCCGGGCGGGGGGCACGGTGCCAGGCCAGGGCCGCGGGCACCCCCCCGCCCGCCCTCCCCATCACCGCCCTGGGGGGGCTTGGGGCTGCTGCCAGAGGGGCCAGGGTCCGGCGGGACGGCTGGCAGCCCCACGGCACCGTGGGTTTGGCTGCCTCTGGCACAGCGCAGGACCGGGCGGACGCGGGTGCGTGGGCACGCTCGCACGCGGCCCCGCTGCCGCCTCTGCCCCTCTGCCGGGGCTGGCACCCACCGAAGCAGCCCGCCCTCCCCATCACCGCCCTGGGGGGGCTTGGGGCTGCTGCCAGAGGGGCCAGGGTCCGGCGGGACGGCTGGCAGCCCCACGGCACCGTGGGTTTGGCTGCCTCTGGCACAGCGCAGGACCGGGCGGACGCGGGTGCGTGGGCACGCTCGCGCGCGGCCCCGCTGCCGCCCCTGCCCCTCTGCCGGGGCTGGCACCCACCGAAGCAGCCGAAGCCGGGGAGGAGGAAGAGGAGCCCCGCGGGCGGGTTGTGCCCCAGGAAACCCCGGCCCAGGGCGGGCTGGGGACGGGAGAAGGCGCGTCCTCCCAGCCTCGTCCCTGCACACGCGTGTGCAAGCCCTCCGGCACCGCCCCGAACGGGCACACGCACACTCGTGCACACACACACGTGCTCACTCTGCACGCAGGCACCGGCACACACGCTCCCGTGCGTGTGCGCGCACTCACACCCGTGCACGCTCGCCCAGGTGGGTGCTGCTCCCCCCCCGCCCGCCCGGCCAGGCCGGACGCTGCCTCGCGCCATTCACACACATCCCGTCACGGGCGCACGCACCCCCTCACTTCCCGGCCGGGCAGCGCTCTCCCCCCGGCCGYGGTTCCTGTTTACGGCGATGGAGCCGCCTGCCCGGCCCTCCCTGCACCGGCGGGGGCTGGCCAGGGCAGGGGGCACCGCCATCGGTCCCGCCACGTGGCCCCGGCTGCGGGACGCCGGTGCTGCCGCTTTGCCTCATGCCTGACCCCGGGTCCCGGTGCTGCTGGGGGCGGCGGGACTGGTTCCCGGCTGATGGCTGCGCGGGGTCACCCGCTCCCCCGCGGATGCGGGRCCACGGCCTATTCTGGGAACGGCGGCAGGAAATCCGGGCGGGGTGGGGAGCCGGACCCCGCGTGCCACCGGCGCTGGCACTGCCACAGGGCCCGGCTGCAGCGGCCGGGYGGAGGCGAAGCCGCCACGCGTGGAGGTGTGGGTGCCCCTGGCCCGTGCCCCGTGCTGCTGGGCACTTGGGCATCGGGATGTCCCGGCACTCCTGGGCAGGGCTGGCTSTCGCCCTCCCTCCTGCCGGAGCCTCCCCAGCTGCTCAGGGGTGCCGGCCGGAGCGGGGCCGCCCTGCGCCCCTTCCCCAGCTGGGGGCATGGAGGGACCTGCCGTGCCCAGGGTTGGGGTGAGTCAGTGCGGAGCGAAGAGCAGACGGAGGAATCCAGCCCTGGGCCGGACCCACTGTGCCACATTCCCCAGCGCCGAGACACGCTGCGGGGAGACGGGCTCAGCTCATCCCCGGCACACTACCTGTGGGGAAACTGAGGCACCGACCGGGGAAGTGACTCACCCTGCACTGTGGCCTTTTAAATGCCCTGCTCTGATTAGATAATGGGCGGAAGGATCAGAGAGAGCCGAACAACCCCTCATTAAACCTTTGTCTCCCCGTAGCGCCTTCAGCTCCCAACGGAGACCTTGGCCACGCTGGGCCGGTGCTGGCCCGGCGCGGAGGCAGCCCTGCCCCGAAACACGCCTGCTCACATCCGCCGCGAGGCCCGTGTGTGCCGGGTGGTTGGCGGCGTGGCAGCGCATGGGCTGGAGCACGTCCCGGCACCCCACGTGCCGGCGAGGGCAGGCGCCGTCCCGGCCGCCAGCGGGGCCGCGGGGGCTGTACCCGAGCTCTGCCGGACCCCGCTGCCCGGAGAGCCCGTTGCCGAAGCCGGGTGCTCCTCCAGCTCCTCGCCTGGGTGATGCYGAGAGCATCCCGGGATGCTGCCGGGCGGGCAGCCCCTCCGGCCGGCATGGACCACGGGGCTCCAGCACCCGGCGGGCTCGGGGGGGGGCTGGCGGKCAGGAACCGGAGCTCCCCCGTGGTGTTAGCCGCGGTGATGAAAGAGGCAGACGCGGTGGCAGAGCTCCAGCCGTTTGTGACGGGGCGGGGGAAGGAAGCGCCGTGCCGGGGCTCTCCTGCCTTTCTCTCTCTCCCTTCTCCCTTCCCTCGCAGGGTGCAGCCAGTGCCCAGAACCCGGCCCCGGGCGGGTTTGCTGGACCGACATTCACACCGAGGCTGCCATAGTCTGCCAGACAAGGCCGGCATCTCGGCGCGGCCGGCATGGAGCAGCTCCCAGGCCGCCGTCCTGCTCCAGGGCTCGGCGCCGCGCGGGGCCGGGGTCAGAAGGAGCGAGGGCTCTGCCRGCGGCTGAGCTTGGCTGCGGCAGTGCCGGAGCTGCCCGGGCTGCAAAAGCCCTCCCGAGGTGGGGGCAGGCCCCGCTCCCGGTGCCTGCAGTCCCGGCCCTGCCGGCCGGCTCCCCAGGGCTGCCGGTGTGACCGGGCAGCCGCCCACCGGTGCTCCGGCGAGGGTGCTGCCGGCGGCGCCGGGACGGCGTCGGATGCTCTCTGCAGGATTAGGTTTTGAGGGGAAATGCGATATGGCAGCGATAGGTTAGGCTGCAGGAGATTAGATCATCTGTGGTTTTGGGAGCATCAGCAGAGCGGGGCTCTTGTGTAACCTCCGCAGCGCAGCGCCTGCCTCCCGCCGCCCGCCCCAGGCAGCACGGCCCCCGCCGGCCCCCGCCCCGCCGAGCCCCTCGTCACCCATGAACCAAAAACGCAGCGACTTCGCTTCGATGGAAACCGAGAGACTCGGGAGCCCGCTTGTGCTCGGCGTGGGGTGGGTGCTTGGCCAAACAAGAGCCAAACAAAAGCAAAAAAGAAACTTGCCTCGCAGCAGCCCCAGCGCCGCCTGCCCTTCTCAGATGCTCCTGGCAGCCTTCAAAGCGAAAAGCATCAGCTCACRTTTTACAGGAGATGCATTTCCAAAGGAAAACGCTGCCGGTTAAGCCCCCAACCCAGTTCCTTCCCTTTTCCTCCAGCCACAGCCATTTGCTGAACCCGAGATGAATTCAGAAAGCTCCCGGYCCGGGCCCCGCGCGATGCCCGTCACGGCCCGGCTCTGCTTATCCGACTGCTCACGGGAGGCCCTCGGCGTGAGCCGCTCCTCCCGCGGCCGTAAGCAGCAGGTCCCCACAGCCTGCCGGGGGCTGCGGCATCGCGGCTCATCGGGGTCACGGCCCCTCCCTGCCCAGCCAGGACCCCCGCGCCGCAGAGCTGCCCCGGCCCCCCCGGGGTGCGGGATGCCTGCGCTCCTGCATCCCACGGGAACGGGGATGCTGCGGCACAGCTGGTCCTCGCCCCCCAACCTGGGGCGGGGGGGAAAGCAGCCCTGGGGACTGGCCRACCACGGTTGGAGCAGATGGGGGGATGTGGGGCGCACGACCCCCCCGCCCCGCTGACGGTGCAACACGCGCTTGCGCGCACTCTGCGCCCGCGCCCGGCCCCGTCGGAGGGGCCCTGCCCGCCCCGCTCGCTGCGGGAGACGCTGGCTTTCCCCTCACCCCCCCAGGAGCCCCCGTCAGCTGCCGGGGCCGTGCCGCAGCCGCCCCGGCGGGAGCCTGCGCCCTCGGGGTGCCCGGCCGGGACGTGCCGCGCGGGAGCGGCGGCCGGCCGGGGTCGGGGTCCATCTGCCGAGACAGGATGCGGGGCCGGACGGGGGACACAATGCGGGGAAGCGACGAGGGGCGAGCAGGGACGGGGACATCCCGCAGCAGCGCGGGCAGGCTGCTCCCGGCACGCCCGGAAACCCCCCGGCTGGGAGCGAGTGGGGTCACGGCCCCTCCAGCCCCCAGCTCGCCCGGGCACCTCGGTGCGCGCGGTGGGGGGGCCGCAGCGGCCGTGTCCCAGCCGACGGAGGCAGCTCCGGCTCCTCCTGGCCCCTGCGTCCCCCCGCCACGCCGGGCGCTCCCCGGCACCCTGCACCTGCCTGGCCCGGGGGGGCCCTGCCTGCAGCAGCCTGTCCGCGGGCAGCCGGGACGCGAAGGAGCTGGTTGGGCCGGGCGGCGGGGTGGGAGCGGGGTCCGCTCAGCCCACACAGGTGTGGCCGTGCCGGCTGCAGGCAGGGAAGCTCCGCGCCCGGCTGGCCCCGTCTTGCTGGGTGGCAGCAGCCTCCCGCGCCGCTCTCCACCCCGGGGCGCGCAGGCACACCCCGTCATTACGCCCCACAGCAGCTGCCGGCGCTGCCCGGGCAGGGAGGGGGTGGCGGGGGGCAGAGCCGGCCGGCACGGCCAGGTGGGGACGGGGACGGGAGCCGGCCCGCCCGGACGGGGACGGGGATGGCAGGCAGCCATGGCCTACCCCGTGCGTGGCCCTCGCCGGCCGGGAGGAGGAGGGCGAGTGGGGGGCGCGTGCCCCCTCCTTGCATGGGACCCCGCAGGGGCACCCCGAGCCCCACGGCGGCCCCGGCACGCGGGGGGAAGCAGACGGGGTCAGGCTGAGCAGCTGCAGGGGACGTGCCCCGTGGGGCTGCGGTGCACAATGACCCCATTGAGGTCCCGGGGAGGGCRGGGGGGGGCACCCAAGGTGGCGGTGGCAGAAGTGACTCCAGTGTCACGCCAGGCCTCAATCCCTGCTATTTATACCCGGCGGAGGGGCGGCCGTTTGGCACACAGGCGGCCTTTGAGGGAGCGGGGATGAAAGCGCTGCTGTCCCCTCCTCCCCGCCGCATGCCGGGGCATCCCCGAGGGCAGCCGGCCCGGGGCCCCCCGGCTTCCCCTCCCCAGCCCGGCGCCAGCCCCGCCAGGAAGCACCCCACCACCGGGCCAGCTGCAGCCGCTTCCTCCCGGCCAGCCCCGCCAGGAACYGGGGAGCCCGCGGGGCTCCGAGCCCCCGGCTGCGGTGGGACAAAGGGAACCGAGCCGCGGATGGAGCCCCGGGGCTTGCGGGGGCTTGCGCCAGGACGCCTGGGTGCTGGATGCCGGGCTCCAGCCGGGAACTCCTTGGGAACCTCCCAGCTTTACCAAGGGCGAAGTCCCGGCACATCAAAGGCAGGCGGGGGCAGCGGGAACCGGGGCAGGAGCCTTTGGTCCCCACCAGCGCCCAGCTCCGCCGCCCCACGGTGCTCCCACCGCCCCGTGCCGGGGTCCCGTGCTGGCATACCTGGGTCAGGGGCTGTGCCCCCCCCGGCGGCGTGGCACCCAGCCCATCGCTGTGGCAACCGCCACCAGCTCCGGGTGTATTTTCTGCACCGGGGCCKCCGTGGGAACCTGGACGGGTGCCACCTCATTCCGCTCGGGCTCTCTGGGCCGCCTTTGTAGCCGGCGTCGAGCCCAGCTGGCAGCCGCTTCCTCCCCGGCCTCCCCCTGCCCCGTGTGGGTCGCAGCCCCGGCCGGGGGGGCGGTGGGAGGGGGCTTCGCTCGGACCCCCAGCACGGGGCCGTGCGCCCCCCTCCGCAGGTCCCGCGGCTTTGGGCCGGCTCCCGGGAAGCCAAGYGCCAGCGGCCGCCAAGGCTGCCCCGAGCGAGGGCTGCGCCTGCAGACCCCGGGGCCGCCGAGCCCTGCCAAGGCACCTGGGACCCCAGGGCAACGCGCCGCCCCCACTGCCCCTCGCCTGACCCTGGCAGCTCCCCGGGGGGGGGGGGACACACCCCGAGCAGCACGGTGCTGCAGCAGGGTCCGGGACTCCCGCGTCCCATCCTCGCTCTCCCCAGCCTGCAAGTGGCTTTCCCCACCCGTGCCTCAGTTTCCCCAAGAGAGAACCTGCCCCGGGCCAAGGGTTTGCCGCGCTCGCCAGCCCAGCGCTCCGGGGCTGTTGGCCAGGGAGCTGCATGACAAGCACCGTCGTGCTGGCTACAACACCCGCCCTCCGCAACACCCGTCGGCACTCGCTCCTGCGCCCGGATTTTGRGGGGTGAGGCCGGGGAGGCTGGCGGGGCGACGTCTCCCCACGGCTCCACCGCCATCTGCCGGCAAATCACCCCAGAAATGGGCCGGGACCGAGGAGCCAAATCCTGCCCGGCACCGTGCCCTGAGCCCAGGTCCCCTGCTCCTGCCTGCCCTGCCCGCGGGGATTTTCCCTGAGCCCTGCCACGCTCCCACCAGGGCGATGGGACCACGCGCGTGGGAGGTCGGCGGAAGAGAAGCATTTTCCAGTGCTGGAAACCGAGAGGAAAAAGGTTGCAGGACGGAACGATTAACGCAGCGYGGGTTAATCATTACAGCAGCGCTCCCCCCGGAGAAGGAAGTTGCGAGGATACGGCCTTCGAGCCACCCAAGGGCAACGTGGCCCAAGGACACGGCCGGGCTCGTGCTGGCAGCGTGCAGAGCCTCTGCTGACCTTCCCACGCCGGGACCGGGGCCGCAGGCACCAGCCCACGGCCACGGGGGCCGGGGAGGGGTCCTGGCCGGAGCCAGCTCTGTACCCGGGTGCCGCAAAGCCTTGGCAGGGACAGGCAGGGTGCTGCCCGGCGCCGAGGCCCCCCGAGCTCCATGCTCAGCACCCCCTTCCCCGGGGGCTGCGAGTGGGGCTGCCTTCCACCTCCCGCAGCCCCCCGGGCAGCGGGTGCCCCCGGCAGGGACGAGGGGCAGCCCCTGCAGCCCCCACCCCAATGTCACAACGCGGGGCAATAGCCRGGCGGCTGCGAGAGGGCAGGCGGGATCCCGAACTCGGCGGGTTTGGGCAGGGAAAGGGGCGGCTCTGCCAGATGAGTCAGTCCAGCCGGGAGCCGGGGGAATCCTGGGGCTGCGGTGGGGTTTGGGGTTTTCTTTCCCGCAGAGAGGCGAGAGCTCGAACCTTTCCCCTGCATTCGGGATCTGGGTGGGACGGTGGAAATGCCATGTGGCCGAGCACGGGGAGGGGACGCCAGCGCCAGGAGATTCGGCCCGGCAGAGCCCGGCCCCTCTCGGAAACCGTCCCCCAAGGGAAGAGACGCCGCCGGCGCTGCTGGCAGAAACGGTGATGCTTCACTTTCCGAGCGCTCCCGGCCCGGCTCCCCACCCTCCATCTGGCAGCAGAAGATGCAAGTCATGGGCAAAGGCCCTCGGTGGAAAGGAAGGAGGAGGGCGACGTGCCGGCCCCCCGCCCCGCTCACGCCATTTTCCAGGCAGCCCTTCCCTCCTGCGCATTAACGTTTCCCTCTCGCGCCCACCCCGCCCCGCAGCGCTCCAAAGCCAGAGACAAACAGATCCCAGGCTCCCCGTAATAACTCCGCCGCGCTGCGCCGATGCTCCCGGCTGCCGCCGCCCCGGCAGCCACGTGTCCCCCTGCCCGGGGCAGGGACCGAAGCGCTGGGGCAAGGCGCTGCCCCAGCACCCACCACCCCAAAAAGCAGAAAGACCTCTCKCCCCAGCTGCGGATGGAGGCCGTGGTCCCCAAGGGCACATGCCAGCGCCCCAGGGACGGCCGAGCGCCGCGCTGGTGCCGCCCCGAGCCAGGCCGGTTCSGAGAGGAGGGAGGATTCACCCGCTGAATCACATCAGCGGCACAGGCACGGTCCCCACCGGGGCTTGACCCCCACCTCCCCGCCTGCCCCCCGGTCCCGCCGGGTCTGTCCCCACAGCACCGACACCAGATCGCAGCACTGCCGCCGAGCCGGGAGCGGGGAAGGGCTTCGCCTCCGGTTCAGCCGCAGCCGCGCATCTCCTGCGCCAAGCAGAGAGTCAGAGACCATTTCCGTGGCATCCAGCGGGACGTGACTGATGGCGGCTCCCGGCGTGGGCAGAGGGAGCCGAGAGCTGAGCGCGGCGAGCCGGGGGAGGAGAACGCTGCTCCCGACAGAACCGGGTAATCGGCAGTGATGGGAAAGGCCAGACAGAGGCAGGTGAGGGGCTCAGAGCAGAGGCCACGGCAGCGGGACCCTGTGGGGACTGGCCTGGGCTGCAAAGGGGAGCAGGGAGAGCCCAGGAATGCCCCCCCCCCATCACCCTGCACCCCCAAACTGCGGGGCAGGGAGAGCAGGGCTGCAGTGCCAGCCAGGGTGCAGGCAGTCCCTGCCCAGCACTGCTCCGGTCCCGCCTGGCAGTGCCAGGGGGGGCTGGCAGAGCAGGGGGTAGGGAAAAGCCCCTTCCCCACACCCACGAGGGCAGGAGAGCCCCTGCCCGGGGGCAGAGCAGCCTCCCGCGGCGCAGCGGGGGGGGCACGGCCATCCCCAGGGTCCCTCGGCCACCCCGGGCGCGGGGCGAGCCCGAGGCGCCCTGGCTGCTCCCCCCAAACGCAGACTACAAGTCCCAGCAGGCGTCACGCCGCGGAGAGCCCAGCCACGGGCACCYGGCGAGGGGGCAGGGCCGGATCCCTGCTGGCCCCCCGTCCCCCCCGGAGCTGGCGGGAGGCAGTGGGAAGAGCTGGTGAGAGGACGCTGACGGAGACACTTTTTTCCCATCCTAAAAATAGCAGCTGGCCGTTTCCCCAGCTTCCCGGCCTCGCCAACGCTCTTCCATTAGACRAAAAAAACAAAAACCCCAGCCACCTTCCGTCAGAGAGCGAGCGGCTGCGTGTGTCGAGAGGCACACGCACGCCACAAATAGAAACCGGGGACAGGGGAGAGTGAGAGGGAGCGGAAGAGGGAGCGAAGCCGTCCGTCCCCAGTTATTCCCAAGACGTTTTAATTAGCACTCGCTCTGACTTTGAGTCTTTGCTTATGCACGGCRCAACGTATGACCTTTAAAAAAAAAGAAAAAAAAAAAAACGGAAAGAGAGGGGAAGGGAAGAAAAAGGCACTGGAGCAGCTCAGAAACTGGGAAGTCGGCTGAGCTTCAAATAGGCTCAGCGTCAGGCACTCAGAGGCTTTTAATAAGCTACAGAGTGAGAAATTTAACACCACAGGCACTATTTTTGATCACTTGTGGAGGGGGGGAGAGAAAGACAGAGCGAGCGAGAGGAGGGGGAGGAGGTGGTGGTGAGAAGAAGAGGAGGCAGCCAAGATTACATCCTGGGTGGCAGCGCCAAAAATAGCCGTGCCCCGCTCCGACTGCGGAGCCGCGGGGAGCCGAGCTCGCGGCCCGCGGGGAGGGCAGGCAGGAGGCCGGACCTGCCGCCCGCTGACCTTTGCCGGAGCCGCTGCCCACGCAGGCAAGCCAGCTCGCGTTCCCCGGCAGGCGCTGGAAGACTGCAGGGAAAAGGGGATTAGAGCAAGGCAGAGGGACTGCAGCCCCCCGCACCCAGGGGCCAGCGGCTGCCTCGGCCTCCCCCGGCTGGCGAGCCGGCGCTGGGGGGGGGTTTGCGCAGCAGAGGGAACCTGAAATCCCTCTGGGGAGGCCGGCACCGGGCGAGGAGCCTGGCAGCAGATGGTGCCGTTGGCAAGAGACGCGTCTTGGGGCGTCTGGCACAGGCAGAACCGGCCCCTCGCTCGAACCCGCTCCTTCCCAGCGGCGCTGCTGTTTCTCGAGGCGCGTGGGAGCACCCCCCGCTTTATCCCAGCTGCGAGGACCCCGGGGCAGCCCCCTCGGACGGGGCCGCTGGCTAGCAAGCCCCCAGGCAAGGAGCAACTTCAGCAGAGCAAYGCCATCAGCCACCCCCACCACACACGGATTGAGGAAAGACTCCCACCACGTACGGCATCTGCTTCCCTCTCCGCACCGAGCCCRTCTCCAAGGAGCAGGGGGAGGTTTTCCCTGCTCTGCGTGCCACACGCGCAGTGGAATCGCAGCGGCAGGGGAATGGGTCAAAGCCCGGGCAGCTGCTGTCCAGCTGCAAGAAGTACCGTGAAGAAACAGCCCGGCCGACGTGAATTCCTGCGGCAACGGAGCCGGGAGGCTGAGCAAAAGCCAGCGTCGGATGGGGCGGGGGAGTYAGGACAGGAAGCCTCTGCTACAGACCTGCGCTGCCCCGTGGATGCCTCCTCCCGCGCTGCCGTAATCCCGCTGTCCAGGTGGATTACTGGAGGTGGAGGTGGCTGACAGCACAGGGAGGGGGTTACAAAATCTGCCTGATAAGCCTCCCAAAGGTGAATGTCCCCCGGGAATCCCCAGCCGAAGCCCAGGGCAGTGCGGGAGGTACACCGTCCCCGAGCGACTGCACCCCGGCAGACCCCGGCGCGGGGGCAGGAGCTGCCCCCGGGCACCCAGCCACTGGCGCAGCGCAAGCTGCAATTTGCTGCCTCAGAAGAAGGGGACATGCTACGAGACGGGATTACATTTCCTTTTAATTGATCAGAGCGTTTTCTCCGCCTCCATTTGTCCTGCACCATCTGTACAATCGGGGGAGCCAGGACAAGTAGGACAGCCTGGGGTTTCTCTACATCGACAACGGGATTCCTGCAACACACAGAAGCAGAGTCGGTTTTAAGGCGGGGGGGGCTCGGCAGAGCGGTGGATTCTGACCCCGGGCCTYGGCCCCGGCTCAGGCTGTTAAACCGCTGCGAGTAAACAAGAGCCACCGGCTCTCTCAGACCCGACCTCCCGGGCCAAAGAGCACAGCGACCAGAGATCAGGGAGATAGCGGGGGAGCCGCTGCCCTGCTGTACCTGCTCCGGGAACAGGCTGACGTAGAGGCTTTTGGTGACGCACCTGCAGGCACAGCACACGCTGCCGCGCAGTACGTCTCCCAACTGCCGGCACGTGGGAAGAAGAGGGATGAGGCACAGTCTTTGCAGGGTAGAGGGAAAAGGGGCCACGAGGTAAGCAGCCCGGCCTTGCCTCCCCTGAGACAGAAGCTGTTTGTTTTTAGTGGAAGGGAGCGTACACGGAGCAGAGGCCACGCAGCGCTCTCCCTCCGGGGCCCCAGGCATCCAGTCCGCTCCCGAGCTGCCCGCTGGCGTGGCTGCCCGCTGGCGTGGCCCGTCCCAGCGGGGACTGGGAGGCAGCAGCGAGGCCCCACCAGTGACTGCGGGCTCCCAGCCCGTCCCGGCGCCAGGCCGAACCCCGCGGCACCGTGCAGTGGCACGGCACGGCACGGCACGGCACCGGGCCCTGCTGCCATCTAGCGGCTCCGGGTCGGCTCCGGGCAGGGGCCCCCCATGAGCCCCCCAGGGCTGACACCCGACCACGGAAAGGGACAGCTCTCGTGTCACCGCTCCCTGAAACCCAGGCACAAACCCGTGTCCACCCCCGGGCAGCCCAGCAGGCCCGGCTGCTGTGAGGAAGCAGGGAGTCGTCTCCAGAGCAGGTCTGGAAATCTCAGCCAGGATATAGGTGACATTTACCTTAATTACTCCAGGGCTTTTACAAGGGCTTCATTAGCTTCTACTTTAATCTGAGCTTCTGCTTTAGCTGCTTCATCGGATGCTGCCGCCATCTCTGAAACAGCCTTCTCCAGGTTTGATTTTGCAGTCTGAACACGAGAGCACAAGGAATGTGTCATCGAGAGACCACCGCAGGAGAGGTGACTTGTCCTACAGCCCTTGAGTCACTCCTCTCCCACCCTCCCTTCACTGCAGTCGTTGGTTCCGTGGACGGGGCCCCACAGACCCGCTTACACGGCCGCGTTGGCAGCAGACGCCTTATCAACAGGCCCTGCTGGGGAAAAGCTGTTCCCGAGACTAAGAGGGGTGGGAAGGGGCAAGATCAGCATCTGTCTGAGGGGCGGGAAGTGGCCTGGAGAAGGGTTAACGACTGTGTGGCTTCCTCTCCCCACAGCCTGTGGAGAGTTCACCGAGGAGGAGCCCCGAGCCTTTGATCCCGATCAGTGGGCRATGGGGAAGCTCGGGGGGAAGGCACAGCCCCTGGTCTGGCCATGCCTTCCGCAGCCACAGGAAGCTCCCGAGACAACCACCCCACACGAGAGAAGCAGGGAACAACCCCCCCTCCCCGAGGGAGCCCGGCTGCCAGGGGCTGCCCGGGGGAGCGGGGTACTCACAGCCAGATCCAGCATGTCCATCGTCACCGCCTCCTCCGCCAGCACCTGCACGGTGGAGTCCGCGTGGACGGTGACAGAGCCGCTGCTCACTGCAGAGGCACAACAGCGGGGGCAGAGTCAGGCAGCGCAGGCAGGGCTGCCAGGTGGGCCCCCTTTGGGGGTCCACACACAGGACAGCGCTGGCAAGCTCATCCCCGGAACCTCCACGATCCCTTTGCCAAAACAAAACCTTGCCGCCCTCCCGTAACATTTCCCAAGTCCCGCAGGGACTCGTTTCCTRCCGAAAGGGAAGCTAAAGCAGGGGATGCTCCCAGAGAGCCTGAGCAGAACCTGACCCCAGACCACGGCCTCACACTGAGCCCCATCTTCCAGGGCAGATCCCCAGCGCCGCAGGGCAKCCTCCAGCAGCCCCTGGGAGGCCGGGAAAGCAGAAATCCCTGGAAGTGCACCAGGGCACACCCTGATCGGCACAGCCTCCCTCATGAAAGCCCTGAGAACACCCTCCCCCAYGCACGCTTTCCCTCCTCCCGAGCTCTGCCTGCTGCGCTCACCAAAGTACTTGGTGGCCGTGCCATCCTCAGCGTAGACCGTCACGACGCCCGGTTTGAGGACCTGCAGGGTGGGGACGTGCGAGGCCAGGATACCGAAGGAGCCGGTCAGCGTGGGCACGTCCACCTGCTTCACGTTGGCGCCGTTGTAAAACACCTGGACGGGAAGGGCAGAGCAGATGGAAACAGTCCGTCACCAGGAACGGAGGGGAAGGAGAGAGGTGGCCCCCCCGACCCTGGAGAGCCGAGGGATGCGGTGGGCAGCCCGCTCCCACCCCGAGGGAGCAGCCCTGCTCCCAGCGGCTGGCAGGCCGCGGGGTTTAACACGCAGCAAGGTGTGACCAGAACAGCCTGAACCTTCACAGGGTGGGAGTGGGGCCAGGCTCTGGAGGAGGGGTCCTGGCAAACGGAGTGGGAAAGCGCTCCGAGCCTCCCGAGAGGTGTGGTGGTGGCAGGGAGGCAGCACGCGGAGACATGAAGTCGGGAGTGGGCGAGAAGCGAAGGGTGCAGCTGGGAGAAGCCTGAGAAGAGCGTAGGGAGACCTTGACGCCAGCCGTCACCGCTCTGATGGGAGTCAGCGATGCAGCCTCTGTGCGAGCGTCCCACACAGCTCTGCCGATGCAGCACAAATCCTGCCTTGCAACACCGCAGCCCTGTCCCCAGCGCCCTGCCAGCGCCTTGCCCCGGGAGAGCGGCAAGCCCAGCTGCCCCCGCAGCCCTGGGTATTTTGGGGGCAGACAGAGGCCGTGCCCCACGCCCGGGAGCGGTGCCAGGGAACCGTGGCAGGGCGGCAGCGGGGCAGGGCCCAAACAGCCACACCGGCTCCGGCAGAAGGGCCGGGGCTGGAAGAGCAAGAACGTCACCCCGCGGGCCCCGGCAGAGCTGCAGCGGGACCCGAGGGCCCGCAGGGGCGGGGAGGGGAGGGCGGCGGGGGAAAGGGGCAGCTGGCCGGGGAGGGGGGCTCGGCAGCGGCGGGCGAGGGGCCGAGGTCAGGGCCAAGGTCAGGCCCGGCGGAGCCGGTGACAGCGCGGCAGGAGCCGCAGGGCTGACAGCGCACCCCCGCCGCCCCCAGCCCCGCTCCCGGTGCAGCCCAGCCCCGGGAGCCGTCCCCAACCCCGCCGCTGCCCCCGGCGCTCGCTCCCGCCCCAGCCCCGGGCACGGACAACTCCGCGGGGGCGGCAGCACAGGCCTCGCCCCGCCCCGGGGGCCCGCAGCGGGCACCGGCCGCCCCAGGCGAAGCGGGGGCGACCGAGGGGGCCGGGGTCGGCGGGCCGGGGCCGGGCCCGCGGCCTACCTGCGTGGGCGAGGCGAAGGTGAAGGCCATGGCGGCCGGCCCGGCGGCGGGCTCGGCATAGCCGCGGGCGCGGGGCGGCGGCAGCGCCGGGCGGGCGGCGAGGCGCAGGAGGAGGCGGCGG
>JASVER010000170.1:781091-828106 GCA_030449065.1 Oceanodroma leucorhoa | reverse complement strand
AGACGACGAACGCACCCGTTCCCTTTTCCGAGCCCTTTTACAGCATGCAGGTTTAATAGAGTTTTGCTTTGTCTTAATACCTGTTTTTTTTCCTCATCTGGTTTATTTAAAAAGAAAAGAAAAGAAAAGAGACGACGAACGCACCCGTTCCCTTTTCCGAGCCCTTTTACAGCATGCAGGTTTAATAGAGTTTTGCTTTGTCTTAATACCTGTTTTTTTTCCTCATCTGGTTTATTTAAACACATCACGATGTGTAGGAATCTCTAAATATACCGCAAATATAAACAAAAAAAAAAAAAAGAGGAAAATATATAATATATAACAGTAGTCTAAAACATAAAGTGCACGGCAATGGCTTTGCACGACTTCTACACAGCCAGGGTGGGCACGGCYGGGCCCGGCGGGGAGAGGGGCACGGGTCCCACCGCACCCCGGCCCCGCTCATCCCACCCTTCCCATCACAAAATTAAAAACAGAATCAGTGTCTTGATTGGCAAAGAGTGATTGGGGAGGAGGGGCAGCATCTTCGCAGGCAGAGATTTCATCTTCCAAGGTGTAAGTGGGGTCTGGCCACCATCAGCTTCTGGTTCCTGGCGCTGTCCGGCGCGGGGGGCTGCGGGGAAGGTGGGGGGCGGTTTCCTTGGTTGGTTTCCTCTGGTTTCTTTTTGGATCGCAAGCAGAGTCCGCTCCCAGGAGAGAGGCAGAGGTGGGGCGAGGACGGGGGGTGCGGCTGGCCCGGGCCCTGGGACGCTGTTTGTGGGAGAAGAGAGGAGGGGGTTAGGTAGGGGCCAAAGGGGGGTGCAAGCCCCCGCTCTGCCCCGGCCCTGCTGTCACCRCAGGCCTCCCCCTCCCGACGGCGCCGTGCGGATGGGAGGGAGAGGGGCCGGGGGTCCCCGGACCTGCCCCTGAAGCCGGGAAGCAAAAACCCGAGGGGAAAACGCAGCCAGGGACCTTCGTTTATGCCAAGGAGGGGGGAGCGCTTTTTTGCTTTCAAAGGTTTTAAGGTGCTGACTAAAGGGGGGGCAGTGCCAGAGCCGGCAACTCCCGACGCGGCCGTCCCCGCAAGGCGTGCGGAGGAGAGCAGAGGCAGCGACTGAACCGGGCCCCGGGGRCCGGCAGGGACCTTCTCCTTCCCGAAGGCGCGGGGCAGCTGCCGCAGAGCCCCCACGCCGGGTACCCGAGCGGGAAGGGGGGAGAGCAGCAGCAGATCCCCCGGGAGACCCAGATCCGAGGCGTTTGCTTGCCGATGCAGCGACTCCCCATGCAGGTGACTCACTCCCAGCCATGAATTAAAGATGAAAGCTGCCACAGGGGCTGAGCGCGGGTCTGACAGCTGCAGGGGGAGGAACAGGCTTTTATTTCTGGCTTTTTTCACACCACAAAGCTGGTCGTGATCCAAACAGATAACAGAGCCTCAGCCCCACAGAGCGCCGGTGACGAGCGCAAGCGTGCGGCCGGGGGTGGATGAGCGCGGAACATGAGTCATTGCTGGCTCACTTATGAATGAGGGGTGGGAAGAAGGGGACAGGGCTGCGGAGCCGAGGAAAGAGCCGGAAGGAGGAGGGGGAAGCAGGGAGGGCGCTCAGAGTCCCCGAGGAGAGGAAGGGGCTTGGGCATGGCGGTGGCCCGGCCACCTCCCAGACCAAGCGGGGAGGTCCCACGGGGCCTCGCTCAGGGACACCTCTGGAAACATCCCGGTGCTCAGCATCCCGCCGCAGCCCAGCTCCTCCGCACGCCGGAGGCTTTGTGCTCCCCCCAGTTGGGAGCAGCAGGGAGCAGAGCAGGGGAGAAAGCGGGGGGACTCCGGTGGCAGGGAAAGGGGTTGTCACAGCCCAGCYTGGCTGCAGCCCAGGAGGGGAGAACGGATTACGACAGCAGCTCTCGCCTGACTTGGCAGCAGCTTGCAAGGAGGGGGTAGAGCAGAGCCAGGCAAGCAGCAGAGCAGGGCGCAGGGAGAAGGGAGCCCAGGGGGGTCCCCACTGGGCTCTGCACCCCCCCAACACTGCAGGGGATCCAGGCTCTGGCTGCCGGGGACGTTTGCAGAGGGCTGCTCAGGACCCAGACCCCCCCCCCCTCCACACCTGGGACTACAAAACCCCCTTTCTAGCTCCCTCCTGCCGCCCGCGGGGCTCAGACGTCCCCCCCCCTTCCCTGGGGGGTCACCCAGGGTGGCCACCCCCCGGGGGGACGGGGCTGCCCGTACCTGTGCAGAGCGCGGGGGCTCCCGCCTCACTGCTGCTTGCAGGTGGAGAGCTTGCGGATCTTGCTGCTGGCAGAGCAGGCCTTGCGGGAGGGGTTGGAAGAGGCGCTCGCCCGCCGCTCCGCCTTCGATTTGGTGCTCAGCTGTCCCGTCTCCGTCCCGTTCATGCAGACGGCCTTGGGCAGCCCTTTGCCGCGGCTCTGCCCGTTCTGCCCTGCCTCCTCCTCAGGCACCTGTCCTGCAAGGGAAGGGGATGGTGAGGCGGAGGGGGGGCRGCAGCCCCGGAGCATCGCCTCCGCCCAAGAGCAGCCCTTCCCCTCGCTCGGAAGGGCCCACGCTGCTCCCGAGGGAAATCAGAGCCCGTTTCCACACCTTTGAGGACCACAGGAGCGGCAGCCCAAACGGGGGATGGGTGAGGCAGGGAGCCCATAACCACATCTCCCTCCCCGCCCCCACTCAGGACTGGTTTTAGCCCTGCTTCTCCAGCACACAGCAGCTGGTGGTCCCCAGCACAAGAGAAAACCTGAGGCAGTGAGCAAGAGCCAGGGGCACGGCCGGTCCGGGCCTGAGAACGGCGTGCCCCCTCCTCCCTGGGCCGCCATGCCCCCCCCGAACCCCCAGGAGCAGCCCGGCTCCTGGCCGGGGAGCAGAGGGGCAGCAACGGAGGAAGTCACTCCTCCTCCTCCTCCTCCTCCTCCTCCTCCCTGCTGCTACCTTCTCTGGAGGAGGGTGCAAGTCCCAGCCCCATGCGCCGACCTGGGGAGTACCCAGGTGTGGTTTGTAGAGCAAACACCCGCCTGCGGGTCTGCTTCCCCCGCCGCACASGGCCACGGCGGGGGGCACTGCCCGGTTAGGCAGCGACGCAGCAGCTCAGGCGTGCCACCGWCCCCCGAAAGGGGACACCCAGATGGGAGAATGGCTTCAGAGCAGCCCCCCTCCCCTCCTCCGTGGGCCAGCTCAGCGTGACTCAGCACAGCAGATGAAGAGCCATTTCCAGAGGCATCTGCCTGCTGCCACGGCYGGACCGGAGCTCCGGTCATGTCCGTTCAGCCAGGGAGCGACACGGGGCCCCCCCGGCACAGCCCCGGCCCGGAGCAGGGGGGGACACCGCCGCACACGCGGCCCAGCGCTCCYCCGGCCAGACGCAGGGCCGAGGAGAGGATTCGTCAGGTTCCCGGCTCCCCCCCACCGGATCCAGCCGAGGCAATTTCCTTCCAGCAGGAACGTCACGCTCCAGGGCCCTTCAGTTATGACTCAGAGGTTTGAGTAGAAGCGAAGGCTGTTAGACGATTATGTATAATTTTCTTTAAAGGATGCTCAATCCTTTCCCCGCCAAGGCCGAACGGCACGTCATCTCTCTGTATTTGCGCCAACGATCACCCCACCGCTGCTGGGCTCGGGGAGGAGGGGGACGCACGCGGGGACGGGGGCGGTGGGAGAGCCGCTTCCCCTCTGGAGAACAGCGGGGTCCACCTCGGCCCCCCGTGCTCTCCTCCGCCTCGCCGCATCCCTCCCGGGTACCGCTGTGGGTTCCCATCCGCGCTGCTCCCACCCTCCATCCCCGCACAGGGMGCCCGGCACGTCCCCCGCGGGTGAGGAGTCACCTGGGAAGCAGAAGCTGCAAAGGGACACGGAGGTCACCTTGTTCAGACAAAGTCACCYTCAGCACCCCCTTCCCTCTCCCTGGAGGGCTCGTGCTGGGGAGCGGGACCAGCCTCACCGGGCGCTCGCGGAGACCCGAGGCAGCCCAAGCGGCAGGAGCCCGGCCCGGCCCCGGCGGGGCCTGCTGGGGACCGGCCTCGGGGAAGCCGCCCCGGTGCAAAGACCGGAGCAAAGCGCAGGCTGCGGCAGGGCAAGAGCCAGCAGGCCGGAGCAAACACCTTGCGTCCCTGGAAATAAGGCAGCAGATTGAGCTCTCCCACGGCCGGCACGGCCTGGCGCAGGCTGCGAGCACCGGAGAACCGGGCTGCGCCCCGGGAAGTGGATTTCTCCCCCTAAAAGCAGGCTTAGCTGCAGAGCTGGGCTCAGGCAGGAATTACCTTGAGAAATTACCCGGCTGATTGATCCACAGATCAAAGCAGTCAGTTCTCCGAGCTAGTCAGCCGCGCTCCCGGCCGGCGGAGAGCTCGGTGCTGTGGGTTGGACRCTCCTGCACGCCAGAGCTGAGACTCCGGCCGTGCAAAACGGGGTGAGGGACTGGGGGTCTACCAGCGGCTCGGGACAGGGGCCCAAAAACCGCAGGAGAGGGAGGGTAGGGCGGATCTGCCTGTTGCGGGGAGGTTCCAGGTTACAAGTGCAGCTGATTCCCCCACAGCGCTGCTGGTGAGCTGCCCCTTCCACCCCTCCCCGACAGCTCCGCCAAGCCTCGACACGGCTCCTCGGTGCCGGCTTGTGGGCGCTTACCCGAGCGCTTCTGCCGGGCCGCGGCGAGAGACACGGATCGACTGGCCAGGGACGGCCGCCGGCCTCCCGCCCCCAAGCCCATCGCGGCCAGAGCCCCGGGGGGCTGTCCAGCCTGGCACCACCGGGAAAGGACAGACCAGCTCCGCGCACAGCTCAGCGCCCGGAGCAGGGGGACCCCGGACCTCCGTCATTACCGCAAATGCCGCCTGACAACGRCTGGCACGGCGAGAGGCGCAGGAGCACGAAGCAGAAGCCGTGCCCGGCCGTGCGCTTACGGAGCTGCTATCGATCCGAGCAGCTGCCCACCCCTAAAAGGGGGTGACCTGTGAGAGCCTGGASACCTCAGCCCTGCCTAAGAGCCCCCCCAGGAGAGGGGGACACGCGGGCCCCACGCTGCTCCGGGGGTGCGGATAGAGCAGCTCCCCGTGCTGCACCCCAGGGCACCCCCGCCCCGCGGCCATCACCCCCGCCCCGCGGCCATCACCCCCGGCCATGACCCCCGCCCCGCAGCCATCACCCACGGCCATGACCCCCACCCATGGCCATCACCCCCACCCGGCGTTCGGGGCTTTTCCCCCTCTCCCCACACCCCCACCACATGTCTGCAGAGCCTCAAATAACCCCACTCAGAGCAAAGCTGAACACTTATCCTTCCCCTCCCTCAGCTGAACTCAGGCCAAGTCCATTAACATCTCTGACTGGGGAGGGGGAAAAAAAAATATCCAAACAGTTCATTTGTCTTTTGTGTGACTCTTCCCTCCTCCCCCTCCCACCCTGCTTGAAAAGCACAGTCCCAGGAGTCTATTATGGATACCAAGGAGGGAGGGTGAATTGCAAGCTAATTTTACCTCCTTCACCAATGACAGCTGCTGACGTTCAAATTAATGAAAATATAAATTCAACATGGGATGAAGTCTTGGCAACTGCCTGCCCACGCGGAAGCCAGTGACCCAGTGCTGTGTCTGTTCGAACCGCTATATCCTACCTTACCATTACCGGCTGAACGGTGCTAAAAATAAAATAAATAAAAGGAGGGCTGAGAGAGGCATTGAGAACGTGCATGTTCATCCTTGCCACCTCTCACATTTCTTAATGGCTCCATCCAGCTCATTCAGGCACAAAAAAGGTTTCAAAATAAAACCATGAAGAGCTTTTGAATTGCTGTGTTTGTCAGRCACAAACACGCGTACATGATCTGCAGCAGAAACGCACCTTTTCAAGCACCAGGCTTTACTTAAAGACTCCAGCCCCGGCTTTATTTTCCAGCCTCAGACTGAATGCTAAGGGAGCAAACCAAAAAAAACAGAATCAAGCTACGCAGCCATTTGCCTCTGCAGGAGGACTGGGCTGCAGCGGAGGAAGGGGTTAATGGTAGGGGAGGAAAAAGCAGAGCACAGCCTTCTAAATCTGAAAGGCAGCACAAAAGCAACAAGCAAGATGCTTACRTCCATTTATTGCAAATGCTGCCTCTCTCCAAATAAGAAGGCAGCCACTTCTGGAGAGGATGCTTTGTCACGTGCTCAGTGCCACAGTTCTCAGCACTTCCCTCGGAAGAGAGGTTTAACACCGATTGAACCAGGGGCATGTAACATTTAAAGCTCTCTACAGAGCTGCAYAAATCTTTAAATAACCCTTTAAAAATAAAAGCACATTCTCAAAGCCCCTTCTTCCTCTGAAGAATGCAGGATTTAATGAGGTTCCCTCTCTTCCCCTCCCAAACTGAACACCCACTCCACCTGTGAGTCACTCGTACTCCTGCTCTCGCTGCCCAGCAGAACCACAACTGAATTGATCAGTCATTTATAAGTTTTTTTTTAAATTTTTATTTTAATATGGCGTCACTGTTAGAAACGTAACACTCGCATGGAGCTGAGCTCAAGTTCAAAAGGATCCTGCGGGAAGACTCGGGTAAAAAAAGATTAACATTTATTCCCTGTGGAAGCTGCCTCCCTGCCTTTGCAAATGCCACGCAAACCCACCGGAGCACACCGCACCCACGCTGGGCTCCCTCCTCGCCCCCGTCCCCCCGTCAGCGGGGTGTGTGGCACTTCTGGCGAGGGGATTCCTGTCCATCACAGACATTGAACCCGCAAACTGCACCTGCATACCCCATCTCACCAGCCCCTCTTACCCTTTTTTTTTTTTTTGTTGGTAACAGCCTTGTTTTAAGGGATCTTTACAAGTCCTGTGAACAGCTTGACCTCTGTCACAGCCTGATCAGAAGCTGTAGGGTAAAGTAGAGAGAATGAGCCATCGCAGCGGACCAGTTCTCAGCTCTTCGGTGCTTAGGTCCAAATCAAACCTGTCCCTGCCGGGTCTGGGGGCACACTGGACTACGCTTTCTGTCCTTTCTAGGGCAAGCCAAGCCAGAGGTGATTTGTCTGAGGGTGAAGAACTTGCTCCATGCTCAACTGTGTTCCCAAAGAGCCACACGTGCTCAGACTCAGCGACCTACCTAMGGCAGGGCCCTGCCTGACAGCAACGGCTGCTCAGGAGCAGCACGAGAACATCCAGCACAGAGAAATCCTCCTCCTGCTCCGGCTGGTTCCCTGGGGACGTCCGGAGCTCCAGCCCGCATCTGGACTGCTGTGTTTGGCAGCCCCCAAAGAATCCACCCTTCATGGACGCATCCAGCTCGGTCACCAACACCACAGAAGTGTAACACCAAGTGCTGGGCAGGGGACGGTCAGACTGGCTGGAAACGGGGCTTTATTTCACTATCTACCTAAGCAATTGAGCAACAGCTCTTGAAGCAACTGAAAGGTTAAAACCYGCCACCATCCACCAGTGGAGTTAAACCAAAATCATGTCCAGCCCACCCACCCTGGCTAACTGTAACATGGGAAGCGCTGGTCTGTGGGGCCACAATTAACCTTTAGGTCTCTAATCCCTCGGAAACAGCACAAATTACACACGAGAACTTAAAAAAAAAAAATCTTTCAGTAATTTGCCTGTCATCTTCTGAAATGACAGCTCTTATTTGGGTTTAAATACTGCTGTTTGCATTAGGAGGGTATAATAGCTGGCATTACCATTCTGGAGATGATCTCCCACCATCAGTCACCTGCCTGCGTGCGGGGGCACATCCACCTCGCTGGCAGATCGGCACGGCACCAGCACGGGCCAGGCCCGGGCCAGGCTCCGGGGCAGCGACGCTGCCCGCGGGACGCAGCCGCAGCCCCCCACGCCAGGGAGGCCCGGGGGCGGCCACCGACGGTCCGACGGCAGGAAGGTGCCCACGTGTGGGCACGACGCTTCGCCCACCCAGCGCCGACCCCCCCCSACCGAGCAGAGGTCTCGCAGACTCTGCTGTTCTCCAGAGCAAGGGCAGAGCACCGTGTTTTTCCGACCGCGGACGGTATCGTGCAAAGCCCAGGTGCAGCGCCGCAGGCCAGAGACCCTCAACGGCAACCAGGAGAGACAGCTCTGCCCTGGGCCTGCTGGCCACGCAACCCTCTCCGGTGTTGGAAGTCTGCCTAAGCTTCCACTTTTTAATCACACGGCAGCGCGTAAACCAGACAGCAACGCAGGCTGATCGCTACTGGAAAAGTTAAAAAGAAACAAAACATTTTAACTAGAGTGAGAACAGACAGGAATACATCTTCTGTACAAAACCATTCGTGGGGCAGGTCTGCAGGAACGGGCTGGATTTCACAAGCCAAGTAACCCACTCTGAAAGGGGACACAAACCGTCTTCCTCTGCAGCCTGCCGAACCCCTACAGCTACTCTTTGCTTAAAAATACAAAGCCAAAAAACTAAAGAATGATTCCCTTGCAGGACAAAGTTATCTCGGAAATAATACAACTGTCCTGGAGATGGGTAGGATCCTGATGAAGCTTGGGAGAAGCAAGGAGATGATCCTGCACTCTCCAGCCACCGCAACCAGCTCAGGCCACGGAAAGCCCAAGAGGGCAGCGGCTTTGGGGCCTAGGCTAAGCTTCACGCTCCTCTTCTGCGCCCACGGCCGATGGGAGCACGGCTTCCTCTCCAAACAGCTCGTCATGACTGCTCAGTGCTCCGCTCTCTCCTCTAAGCCCTGCCTCAGCTTCCTCCTCCGCAGCTGGGAACGCACAGGGAAGCAACAGAGCACCGTTAGAGACACGCACACGCTTATTCTCTAGACTGACGCCAAAAAAGCAGTAACAGGCTGTCCTGTGGGCTCCGGGCTTGGCTGCGAGATAGTCAAGCACTAAGAGCAACAGATCCACTCTCACAAAGGTTATCATCTGGGAAGGCTRGCTCTCCACGGGAGGTCATGGGCACACACAGACCAACCATACTTTCCTTCTGCCTCTTGAAGCCAGTTCAGAAAGGGAAATGTCAAATTAGAAAGGGATGCAAGTGATGCTGGTTATGGATTTTCAAGCCCGGCAGCCTCATCGTCATGCTCAGGCCCYACTGTCTGTGACAGGGCTTCCATCCCAACATTTCTGCAGAATTACGAATCGGGCGCTTATGCATGGGCTGTTCCCGGCGAGAGCTCTTGCAGAGGGAAACAGCTAACCTCTGACAGCGGGGAAGGCATCTGGCAAGTCCTCTTCTCTCCTGCTTCTGTACTTAGAAAGGCCCTAGCAATCAAGTATGGGCTTCAGCGAGTCTATCGCATTTTTAAGAGGATCCCTCCTTTCAAAAAGCCTCCACTAAGCTGTGAGGAAAGGCCCGGCCCTGGTCAGATTCTAGCACAAAAGTCTGCAGGATGTAAGAAGAGAGCAAAGGACAGAGCTCTGCAGGTCACCCAGCTGGCACTGGGACATTAGTTCTATTAGAAAAGGTTATAAATTACTCGACTGTCACCAGTGAATCAGCACTTGGAAATAAATCTATTTCACTTTGATGGGACTCCCTTCATCCTGGCAGGCTCCACCTCTGACCCACCGACACATCCGCTCGGCTGAACATCTGAGCAGACACCCCGTTGGGGACCGTCACCCCAGGATGTCGTACGGCACGGAGCGAAGCGCGGGCTTCGCGMCTTGGGCTCAGAGCAGCCTCTCCCCTTCTCCCCTCGGAAGGCGCTGCGTGGGAAGCCAACCTCGTTCCAAGTTGCTGCCCAAAGAAATTTTGAGCACTGGGTACAATTTGAGGCTTATTACAATTCAAGGCCTGACACTTTATTCTTCCATGATAGTGCTTCAGAAAAGCAATTTCCGCCTGATCAGGAAACCGAGAGAAAAACAAGGTCTTCAGGTGCAAGATTTGGTAAAACCAGACCTTACTTTTGCTCAGGTCCACAGAAGCCCACCAGGCCATCGTTAAGGAAAGACTAAAGCATTTTGCTTAGTCTTGAACTACAGAAACTAGGGCTTTCCTTCTCACAAGGAAAGGTCAGCCGCAGGTACCCCCAATCACACTGTGGTAGAGTAAATCAGCATCCCTACCAACAGTACGTGAAGCCTTCCCTCCAAAACAATGACACTAGGCTGGAGCAATTAATCTAGAAACTCACGTTCTGTTGATGTAGGCAGTGAGAACGCAGGCAGCAAGACAAAGCCGCTGTGCCTCGATCACACGGTACCGCCGCTGCCGTGACTGTAAAGCTGAGCAGCCTTTGTCTTTAGCCTGACCACAGACTTGCCCTTCAGCCTTCCGCTCACAAGCTACGTGGTTACAGGTGCAGAGGGGCCGAAGAAGGAAAGCTGCTTGATTACCACCCCTCTGTAAGAGCTGCAYGGCTAAAACCACACACACCCCTGTACTTACTGGTTGGCTTACCTTAAAACAACAGGAAATCACTAATAAAGAAGCAATGMCGTAACCAAATAGTTACCAAGACTGGAGCAGAAAAAAGGTGTAAGGCTACAAGCACCCTTCTTCCCCAGATGTGCCGTCTACTCTGAACACTTGAGTCATTTTAGGGCTCTGCTCCAAAATAACTCAGTCTAGCAAAASCGGCCAAAAGAATTAAATGTGCTAAACAACAGAGTCCAGCAGGAGCAAGCTATTACTGGATGAAGGCAGGAAATTGGCACACGGGTAACACACAGGAAGGGGCATCCTGGTTGATCAAATAAAGGACCAAGGCATCCGGAGCATCACGGCTCGCTCACTATGCGTCACTCACACCACTTAATAATCAATAGTCTCTTCCACTGCTGGAAGGATTACTCAGACCTCAAAGCCTTTCCTAAAAAGTTTTAAACAGACAAAACCCAAAAAGCCACTTCTGCCCTACCCATCCCAGCATCATTTTCTCCTACCTGGTACTGTGAAGTCCTGAGTGTAGATGATATCATCTTCAATGTCATACAAGTCATCATCTTCTTCCTCATTGTAGCCATGCAGATCTTCCAGATAAGGCACCGCCGTCATACTTCTCCACCTGTCCTTTGTTTCTGGGCTGGGAGGTATGGGCACCAGAGCCTCTGCCTGAGCGTGTTTCTTACGAAACCAGCTGCAAAGAGTCCAAGAGCAGAGTTTCATCAGTACAGCTTCACTTTTCAGAAGGCACGGAGAAATCCTTGACACTACGAGATGGTCCCATTCCACCCCAATATTCAAAGGTATGTGCAGTTTGTTTATGGAAAACTTCCTAGCCAGCTTTATGCCACTGCAGGTTTTTTAATGTGTAATGACCAAGAGAGACGAGTGTCAAGAAAGGCAAGTCTGTCTCGCTGACAACACCACAGGGACACCAACCGCTGTGTAAGCCACCCCAYGAGGTGCTCCATCCACTGGGTGCTTTGTCAGCTAAGGAGAAACCAACAGGTCTGTCTGGAAACAGAGTGCAGGAACATTTTCTCCATCACCAACCCAAGCCCAAACTACCCACCTATAGTCAAAACACATTATTAGAGCTGCTAGAGCTCCTGAGTTGTCTTGCCAAAGCAAGCAGGAAAGGAGAAGTTCTATCCCAAAGTTGGGGCTAATCCAGTGCAACAAGACAAAAGAAAGGTTGCAGAATGTCAATCTAAGGAGAGTGGTATTTACTCACAAGCTCCTTTAACAGGCAGTTTTCAACAAGACCACAGCAAAAATGCTTATACTTTACCTTCTTATCCCACCTCTGTCTCAAGGGACATCTATTACCATTAAAACCAGTAGCCATAGTGCTACCATCTGCCCAGTAAGGGATACCAGCTCTGAAAGCTGTTCTTAATCAGATCAAGAATCCAACAGGCTTGTATCACACCAGCATCTCAGAAGCCATACGGGTGACCTCTTACATTTTTATCGTACTTTCATAGCAGGGTTCCAACACCAGACAGTCTCCAGGACATCTATCAGTGCTGCATGTGGGCACCAAAAGCTTCCTAGAAGTACTGCTGGAACCTCCACACTCCTACCGATCCTCTCTTGAATGCAGGTGTGAACAGAAGTTCCTCCAGACCCAGGTACTTCTAACACGCCTTTCCAGCCCACACACCTCCTGCTGCTCCTCGCTCCCCTGCACCACGTCCCGCAGCGGGGAGAATCAGCTGCCTATGGCTAGCAAACGAAAAGGTCAGGCGATGGCCATCCAGTCRCTCCCTCCCCGACGTTCTGCTGCCTTTGAAGGTGGTGTGCCCAGCAGCTGGCTGTCCCTGCGAGCAGGCAGGCTGTCCTACAGAGCACTTCATCAGGCTGGTACTTATGCCTTGCCCTGGAGGGTCACTCTACACGAAGGAAGGGACAGAAAGCATCAAAACCTCCCACATTTAGAACCATCTCCTGAACTGCAGCCTGCTCTCCCGATAAACTTTTGTATTGGTGCTGATACCAACCGCCCTATTTCTGCGCCGTGGGCTGGATGTYAGTTAAGCCACTGGGACCTGTTCTTCCTGGTCTTTGCACAGTAACAAAGGAAAGAAAAGCTTCACCAGATCAACTGCACTCTTGTGCTCACCTTGCTAAATATTACATAGATGCCACTCACCTGCACAAAGGGACATTCAGAGTTTCACAGCAGGAGGTAGCCTAGAAAGTCTAAGCTTTCCCCCCCTCCCCTCAAAGTTTACTTTAGGCCACAAAAGGGTGCTGCTTTAAGAAGCAACTTAAGGTCTCTCTGAAAACACACCTCAAAATCAGAGCAAGATCTAAAATTATCGCCTCACGGCATATTCACCACTTTGCCTGACGACTGCTGCCCTAGACAAGCCCGATGTGACGYGAGTGCTTCCCCCTCCGCAGGCTGCACGGGCATCCAGTAACTTCTGGCTAACAACCACCGAGGAGGGCCTGAAGCCAGTCACCAAAGAGCTCTCATCAACCTGAGCCATCTGTTTTTTATCACTCCAGTTCCAAATTCATTTTAGGAAGTAAGGGTTGGATGCACCTCCTGCACAAAAGGATGGTAATTATAATTTTGTTCTAGTCTTATATTGCTTTGACTGTAGGCCTGAAAAAAAAAAGTGGCAATCTAACAAAACTATCCAGCAAAAGCAAGGAGTTAGGAGATAAACAAATGAAAATGTAGCTACTGGGACAAATCAGCTAGGATTCARAGGAGGAGTGAACCCTTATCCAGAAACCCTGCTTCACAGTCAGCATCCCCAAACTGTTTTCTCTGTAGTGATTGAGTTTTAAAGTCAGCGTACTGCTCTGAGGAAGGCAGCACCTTGYCATTTGCAGTAAGGAGTGAAGTAGTCCCTATAGCCTACAGTTTTAAAAGGGAATGTATTTTGGTTAATCACAGAACATGTCAACGTCATGCAAGGAATCATGTCCCACGCTTACAGTCTGAACGGATGCACAATACCCCAAGCAGCGACGAGGTTGGCACGTTCCAGTTACACACCGATGTGGACCTRCTGGCACGTCTTCCATGGCCACACCACGACTTCACTGGGAGCCACGGTGAAAGCAGCGTATTTTAGGGAAGTGACAGAGCGCTGAACRCAGATCTGATTTGTCAAGTGTGACCTCTGGGGCATGGAGTGGCATTACAAGAGTTAAGTAAAATGTCACCCCAGCTACTGGGCTCGCAGGAAGTGAGCGGGTCCAACATAACTCGATTTTGGCCAACAGTTTTAGCAAACCCTGTGGATGGCTTCCTTGGCGATGTGCGTGGCACGCAGCACTCCTAATTGGATCATTTGATTTCCTTTCCTTAGGAGACTGCTTTCCTCAGGGAAGTGACTGCCGAGATAGCAAACTCAGCCGAGGCTGATCCAGCCCAGCAGGATCATCTAGCACAGGAACAGAAGACCCAACACAGCCACCAGCTATTTTTGCCAGGGGCACTGGAGCTAGAGGGACCCAAACTAAATGCCAGGGACCTAAGGAGAATGGAATATACAGGACAAATGAGATCAGAGTGACTTTATGAAAAGGAGTATTTTAAAGGGAGAAAGCCCAAAAATCTATAGCAACTAGTGTTTTTATTTTGCTGTATTTCAGCTCTGCCTCTTTCTTTCCTTCTGTCCTACTTACCAGGAGAGTAAAAATAGGTTTTTATTAACAGCAGAAACCTGAATCACTGTACTCTAGTCATAATGATTCCATCCTCTGGGAGGTGATTTCAAATACTTGCATATGCATATATGGTAATGAGGATATAGAGTGAGAAGAGAAATTCATTGAAGTTCTAAGAAAATCAAAGACCTCTTGGAAGGAGCCTCAAGCAATTCTGTATGGAGCAGCAGAGTATTTCCTGGCAAGCAATTTTCCAGCAGGGAGAGMGATTCTGCTTTCTGCACTGGTGCTAAACGTTATTAGTGAAGATTTGCTCTTCAGCTGAGGACCACTGGCCCCATCAAATGCCCTGATCTGGCTCAAGAAGCTACTGGCCACTGACTAAGCCAGAAAGCAACTACTGTCCCACAGCRCAACTCTCCCACCGGTCAGCGATGCAGATGAGACAGTCCCTCCTCTCCCTGCCTTCACCCCTGCCCCTGAGACACAGGCTGGATCAGGGTACTGACGGAGTGCCCTAGCTCACCATTTACTCCCAAACAGTTTCACTTTTTTTTTTTTTCCCCAAGCCAACTGCCCCGGCACAAACAGCCATTCACCTGGTGCTCGCAGACTGCCGCTTTAACGCTGAGGGAAAAGAAAAGCTTTTGCAGATCTCAGAAGCGCCCTTGTCCAGAACATCGCCTGGAAGAGGCAGATTCCTCCTTATCTGTGAAACGTTGCTTAGCCACTCCCAGCTCTTTGAAGCAGAGTGAAGGGAGCAGTAGTAAGAGATCGTTTCTTACTACTTTGCAAGCTTGTTGAGAATGCCTGCAAAGCACAGAAACTCCAGACAGCAGCGGCACAAGTATTAATTGTGATCCTGCCAGCTAAGAAGTGGTATGCAGACGGGCTGCTGTAATCTACAGGGAGATAAGACAGCAAGGGTCAAGGACTGAATGAAAAAAGGAATCTGGGTTGACCAATGCTTAACGAGCCTGTCTGGTTTGCAGCTTCCAAGCTCAAATTTCACATCAGAAGTCATCACTCTGCTTTTTTCAAGTTCTGGTATAAGCAAGGTTAAAATAAGAATCAGTAAGCACAGCTGCAGCTCCCAAATACTTACAGCTAATTCACTTCCCATTCTAGGTCACAAATATTTCAGTTTGCTTGTTTTGTATATGGACAATTTTCTCTGAAACCAGAYGCCAAGCTGCAGATCACCACCCTGCCAGCAAGGATCGGTTATGAATGATCCTCCACCTCCCATGATACCATGTAAGGGCTTCAAGCTCACTGGAAGGTCACCGTCACCACAAAAGCAACTAACAGCATTCCAGTTTAATTCAGCCCTCTCGCAGACAAATGGGGAAGGCACACAACAGTATGCYCTGGGGAAAGGCAGCACTCGCTGCGTCCCTGCAACCACTGCTCCAAGAGATGTCCGAGTTCTTAAGTCAGGTTCACAAAAAAAATAGAAATGAGCAAGAAAGAGAAGCAGTTTTCCCCCGGGCGATGCTAGGGCCAAAGGTGACAGTGGGGACTCCTACGAGGAGGTGTTCTGTGCACAGATGGAGACTGACACTCCTTTAACACGCCACACACAGTTGCATTATGAAACTGATTTGCATTACCTACTGATTTTGGGTAGAAGAACCAAAGATTCCTTCCATGTGCCTGCCACAGGGAAGGCAGGCAGACCCAGGTGCCTCAGCAAGAAAGGAGAGGAGGAGTGCTTTTTTTGTGTCCTGCCGGGGGGGGATTACTGCATGACGCCACGGACAGGGCATGGGAAAAGCCCGTGAGCTTACATGCAGCAGCAGAGGCTAAGGGAAACCCCTCTCACGCCCTCAAATACAGGCACAGAAGTAAGGAGCACACTTGGYGCCTGCAAAGGAATCTACAGTGGCAACAAACAGATTTCCAAGGGGTTCGGTACCTGGGATTTGAACAGCATGGCAGAGCATCCAACAGTTACCCTCCAAACCTCTCGGGTAAGCAAAAGCGCTTGGGAAGGTGGCACGGCAGCCTCCCGGAGGTCAGGAGGAGACACTAGCCCAGCAGGTTAATTTGCACCTCCACTAATAAGAGGTGGAAGTGCCTTCCCTTTCTTGCTATAAACTCTTGCAATCGTATCTATGACTGAACAAATTAAGTGTGACACTTCTGGAGAAGGAAGGCAAGATGGTTGCCTTGGAAACAAGGGACAGAGGTAGAATTCTGCATCCACTTCATCACTTTAAGTGCTGCAGCAGGGTCAGTGAATTAGTTACAAAATGCAGTATACRAGCATTAAGCCCTTCAGCCAAAGCACAGGGTAGAGAGGAGATGGTGAATAATCTATAGSGAGCAGGTTGCTAACTCCCTGGCTCTTGGCAGCTTTTCTTCACTGCCCCGCAGCCCCACCCCAGGAGTACAAAATATTCCCAGAGGTGAACTAAAAGTGTCAGTTTTCCACTGGACATCATCCTAYCCAGATCCTCTGGGAAGAGCAGGTTTCAAGGCTCTGTCATTGTTATTCAGGGGTCAGCTTCTGGCAGTTCATAAACCCTTACATGACAGGCTGAGAGAGTTTTAATTCATTTCAATTTACAACTCATAGGTCTGCACTGCACAGATTGACTAGGTTTGAAAAGCCTCTGAAAGCAAAGAAGAAGAGAATTTAGCTTTGTCCTGCTGAATTAAAACAAAGTGCAGAAACATGAGTTTCATGCAAGAGTTTAGCTACRGAAGTGAGGAGAGGAGGAAGGCAGCTGGCAGGTATGAAACTAAGCAGACTACAGCATTCTTCAGACAGGGCTGCCACTACGGGGGGAAAAGCATTTGGGGTAGTGAGAAGAATAAAGGGAGGGACGGCAGAACTACCATCGCTGGGCAATAAACACGTGCCTGGCTGCCTCCTCTGCCTCCTGCCGCTCTGTTGCTTCCCRGAGCAATACTCGGTACTTCCTCAGCGTTTCCCCTGACCCACTGATTAAGCCCTTTATCYTTGATCCCACTACAAGCGCAAGAAACGTGACTTTACGGAAGGTGAAATGTGAGCCGTTTATCCAGCTCCGGATGGATGCTGAGCGCCCAGCTCCCTGGCCGCAGGACACCTGCTCCGTGACGCTTCCCTCGGGATCACCCTTCCCTGCAGGACAGGGAACCGCGGCCCCCTCCCGTTGTGTGACACGAGCCTGGTCTAGCAGYGTTTGGCTCCAGCGCCAAAAACCCTGCCCAGGAGGTGGGGGCTATTCCGGTCGACTTTCAGTGCACTTTGGTAATCTCGACTGTCCATATGAGCAAGTCACCAGTAACATCAGCTCAAAGACATGAAAGGAGACTTCCAGCAGCACGGAAAGGCACGGGGTAATTCTGGTTTGAGCCAGTATCCATCTCAGCAGGGCAGCCCGGGTAAGTCGCTTGATGTTTCTATAGTCTAGTTCCTGTGCCTTAACACATGCTTTTGTGGGAGGAGTGTAAAGAAACCCAAAATCATTAATGACTATTACTCCCACACACACTAGAAATCTAAGGATTCTAGAAACCAAGTCTTTTCTTACTAAAATGCTTTCCAAAAACCCTCCAACAATAACTGAATGGCTACCTGCTGTCCTTCCGATTGCTTTGTTCAATTTTAAAAAACAAATCAGGGTCAGGTTAAGCATAAGGGCTAAGCTTCTCTTCTATTTAAAGAAAAGCCAAGAGAACCAAGCATTGGATTCTTTAGCACAATGCTACTCCACAGAAAGGAGATGGACAGACACATGCAAAGCCCAAGGCTGCAAGCTCTGCTGTGCTTGATGTAATTATTAGGATGCCACAGCAGGAGGAAGGAGGCAATTACTAATAGGGGAGAAAAGCCTGTTAAGAAGCACTGGCTAAGCTCACAGAAAACTAATACGAGACTAAGCCTTGGAAATGCTCCTGTGTTCGTAGGTAGAGCCCTTCTTCAGCCCCTGTCAGTGCTATGAGATGAAAGGCCTCAGCACCAGCAGCTGTGCCCAGTTAGAGGGCAGGCTGYGCCCACGGAGCCGGGAGATGTGCGGCTGCCCTCCATGCTCTAGTTCCTCCTGCTTTCTAGCTACAGGCAGGGTCTCTAGAGAAAACCTCTTTGCTTCCAGCTGGGCAAAGCTGACACAAAAACTCCCTGCCACATGGGAGAAGTATAAAATCAAGTATATAGAGTTGGATAACTAGCTCAAACACCTAGCGAGAGCGACACATCAGAACCAACTACACTGCCCCGAGCTTCGGGGCAGTTCACTGCAGCTTTTGACCCACAGCGTTGGTAGGAAAGAAAGTGCTTTCAGTGCTTTCCTCAACACCTACTAATGTACTCCATAGACCCGATTCCTGCGATGCTTCTTTACAGCGTTTCCTGACAAAGCACCGGTTTGACTGCGTGGCAAGCTGACCACCACCCTACGACTAGCTGTAATGAACAGGAGAACTACTTCATGACGAAGTACAAAAGCACACAGTGCTTTGCTGTCCAGCTTGAAGCACTCCRGTCCTCAGTGGTATTGGGAGGAGAGTCAGTAACAGCAGGAGCTATTGTTTCAAAGATCAGCTCTACATGGTGCTTGAAATGCCACGTGGCATTTAAGAGGCCAGCCCCAAGCAGTCTCTTTTATGGCCCACTATTACGGGGAGGCATGTGCATGGGGAAAGGCAGTCTTGAAAAGCAAATGCCTGCTCCTATCATCTCCCAGACCCAGTGAAACAACCAATGCACAGTGCTTGGCTACTAGTTAAGAGTCAGCCTGACTGCTTAATTAATTGCCCAGGCAGCTACATAAGACCTGCTTCCCCAGCCTCTTTGATCTTTGTCAGGGGTAGGTGGCAGTTGCTCCTCTGCAGAACACCAGTGCAGTTCAAGCCTGTCAGGTTTTGTTCTGTGGCTCCCGCAGATGCCTCCCATGCCATAACATCTACCAGGGATCATCATCTGACAGCACACGGCTACCGCTGCTGGTTTTTTTCAGAGACACAACAAGAAAATAGTGCTCTTCCTGCCTGCAGGCAGCACAAAGGAGGCTCATCACCTTCCAGGATCAGAGCCTTGTTTTTACAAGGTTCCCAAAAGCTTTCTGGGCAAGCTTGTAGGCAGGACCTCTGCCGAGCAGCTGTGGTCCAGCAGGCAGCTCTGCGTGTCCTCAGAAGCACTTCCTATTCAAATAGGAGATAAGCTAATGCAGCCTCCGCGATGAAGCATCCTTATGATGCTTTTTGTTCTTGTACTTTTATCCGCCCAGGAAATCTCTGCTCAGAGGCAGCATGTTCAAACAGATCCTTTAAAAAAAAACCCCTCAGAGATAACGGGGCCTTTCCCCCCCTCAGACAATGGCAAGGATAAAGGGAGAGGATATGGAGGAGGGAGGAATATGACATTAAAGAGAGAGAAAAAATTTTCCTATTGTCCTGGAACGCTTTTCCACATACTGATTCCATATGGAGCAAATACCAAGGGATATTTCTGTCACCAGACTGTCCAGAAAACCAGAGCTAACACACATTTCTAAACAGTCCTAGTTCAATAACCCAGCTTTAAGGAACCCCTGTTCTTCTGCTCCATTAGTACTAGCTGATCTCTGAAAAAAATTATCCAGAACCCATAATTATCAAGAACCAGTCACGCTAGAAACATATTTTCAACATATCCATTATTTACCGGTTAGCAATTCAAATGCTTTAACCGGATGCTCTAATAGGAGGGGAAAAAGCCAAGTAGAGGTTGCCAGAGCTCCAGCAGAGCTGGAGGAAGGATATCTAGTGACTTCCATGTGTCTGCTGTCAAAAGGAAAAATGAGTTGAGAGCAATAGCACAGGTACATTAGCATAAGAAGCAGAAAGAGAATGACTAATAGGAAGAAGCTGAACACTCACTTGTGCTGCCTTATCTGCTGTATTGAAAATCTCTTGGCTGGGTCGTATTCAAGCATCCCTGAAAAGAAGGAAAAAAAGTCCAGGTGTGATCACAGATGCTCTCAGCCAAGTTGAGGACAGGAAGCATAAAGCTCTACCCTTCCCTCCCACCTCCCGTCCCCAACAGCGACTGCTGTGTCCAGTCCTCCTGGCAGCTTAGGGAGCCTTTACCTCCAGGAAGAATCTGCTGCATCGGTCACAGGAAGCTCAGCACAAAATCCTGACTTCATTGCTGACTACCTGGCCAAGTCTGTTCCTCAGCTTCCCCACCTGTGAAGTGGACAGGACCCTTTCCTCCTTCACACTGCAGGGACAGAGGCTTGTACAGCCCTGGATCACATGTCCAAGCGTGTCTCCAGGCAAAGAACATCAAGACTGCATTTCACAGATAATGCTCTTGAACTTTCTCCATGGAAGAGCCAAAGCCTTAGGCATAGCATATATCCAGTTGCTCAGCATCCCAGAAACTATAGTCTAGCGAAATTCTATTCTGGAAGTACAGCTGGGGAGAACCGACCAACAAAATAATCCTACTGTCCATCCTTCTGCCCTAGCCAGAAGTTTGATGTCTGGCATCATCTGCTAAGATAACTGGGGTGGGCATGAGAAGAAGGGGGGAGAGGAAAAGTAGCTTATCTGTATTCTTTCTAGGAGAGAGGGAGGTGGATTCCTTAAACAGACTCATGAGATGCCCACTCTGCTCCACTGTCTTTAAAAAGCTTCACAACTTGACAGAAGGGAAGTAGCAAATTTTGCCATGTTCTTCAGAAACTAGCCAGTGGGACCTAACAAGTCTCATCCAGCAGCATCCAAGATATTCTCCAATGAAGGTTCCAAGAATATATTCATCTAATGAATGTTAACAAAGTTTCACTGCCGTACATCACAAAGAGTTTTGCTTTTACTGGATGACACCTCCTTGTTGCTCTTGAAGCACTGGCACTGTTGAGTCTTGCACAGGTAGCAAGAGGAGTAAGGTTTAGGAAAGAGCTGAGAGAACAGCAGGACCCCATCTCCAGCAGCCAGAAGAAAAGAAAGGCTAGGAAGCAGAACAGACTGTCTTAACAGGAGTTAAGAAAGTCATGACAAGGAGCAAACGGAGTGCTGGGGAGAGACAGTACAAGGACACAGTGAAAACACAAGGACAGGAAATACATTTGGATGGACACTTAGGGAGGGCTGGAAAGAGACTTTGTAGTTCAAGTAAGAAGTTGCAAGAGCTTTGCAGATGAATTTCTGCAATACTGTTGAACAAAGGTAGTGGAAGAGATAAATCACCAACAGCACATGTGATAACAAAAGCTGATCCAGAACATCTTCCTTGTCAGTTCAGCTTGTATCACATTACTAACAGTAATGAATATGGGCAAGGAAAAGGTATAGTGCGGAAGGACTGAAGTTATTTTCCCCCCAGAAACCAAAATACAGTTTGCCATGGCAATTTGTAAAGGTTTATCGGTGGCGATGACAGCACTAATAGCTTTAAGGCAGATAGGGTCACTACTGATCCACATTACATCACTATGAAGTAGGTTAAAGAAACATGGGAAGACCTCTCCAGGCTAGAGAAGGTCAAGTGCATCACAAGCATCTGGCCTCATGAACTCAAGGCACTAGAGTCTTCAGAGCCCAACTCTTCAGAGCTCTTTAGACAGAGCCTACCAGAAATTTATACTTGCCTTGCTGAGACCATAAAACCCACCATATGGCTATACTAGAGTTACGCGGCTGAGCTCGACTGGAGCTAAAGCAATAGCTCCCTGCTCAAGAGCTCTAAACCTTGAGAGTAGTTCCTCATCTTGGGTGTCTTCTCCCCTGAATAGGCTAAAGCCCTGTAAACAAGCAACCAGCAGTCCAGGCTGCCGCTACAGATGAAAATGTACATGGCAGGAGGCGATTAATGCCAGCAACAGTGCCAGAAGAACAGCTCAGCTGCTAGGTCTGCTACTGAGGAACACCACTGAAAGCGTATTTTGAGATGCTCTTACAGTAAGGGTGAGAGAAGGAAAGATACGGTTGAACCACCTTCAGCAGAGAAGGGATTTGATCCTGAATCTTGCTTCCTGCAAAGTGCTGCAATGCTTGTAGTACAACATTTAGGTGCTTTCGCAGGGCTAATTCCAAGTTGTTTCCTCACCTTAGMCATAGCTAATGAAACGATGCCAGAGAAAGCCCTCCTTTTTTCAGTGAGTACTATGAAACAAACTCCTTTACAGTTAAAAAAATAATTATCAGTTTAACACTGAACACAGCCTTTATCAGGGATTTTCTCCACAACAAGGGTCCTTGCAATCTGCGTTCCTCCTTTCTTCAGTACTCCAGCATGTGTCCGTAGCAGTCCCTGCAGCCTTCTCGGAATCACAGAACAGCTGAGGTTGGAAGGGATCTATGGAGATCATCTAGTGCAACCCTCTCGCTCAAAGCGGGGTCAGCCTGCCCAGGATTGTGTCCAGTCGGCTTTTGAACGTCTCTAAGGATGGAAACTCTACAACCCCCCTATGCAACCTGTTCCAGTGCTCAACCACCCTTGCAGTAAAGGAGTTTTCTCACGTTCAGATGTAATTTCTCCTCCCCTTACAAGAAAAGAAGTAATAATTGGAAAACAAGATGGGAAGGTGGTTCAGAGAAAAAAATCCTACACCTAATTAAATGAGCTATTAATAAGATTATTAGACAGTAGCTTCACAGCTGAGCTGCTCAAATGTGTTGGGCTTTTTTTTTTTTTAAAGAAATAGGACTGCAAAGAGATCTTACATGAAGTCTAGGGAACACCAAAGCAAGTACTGGATAGGTTCTCTTATTAATGTAATCAGAAACAGGTAAGTCAGGACACCATCCCCCTCCCCACCCCCCAGTTTATTTCTTTAAAGACCACATTTCAAGCTGTTTTTGGAGTCTAGCTTGTTATCATCAAGTTTAGGATAAAATTCTGCACATCCAAGCAGATACAACTGGAAACTCTTCATAGAGATCTGAAGTACAGTGGGACTGTCTCAAGGCTCTTGCACTTTCAGTTTGGGATTAATTTCACTAGGGTGCTGCAGAAGAGGAGTTGGAGCACCCTCATAAGCAGCTCACCTTGACCAACGGGAAAAAATAAACATGCAGCAATTCAAACACTGTCTAAGGAATGACAGGGCTAACAGAGAAATTTAAGGCATTTACCAGATGAAACCGGTACAAGGAGAGGATAAAGTTCTAAGGTAAATTATTAAAAGAGGCCTAACAGCACCCGTTACAAATAGCTGTGGTGCAGAGAGCTGTATTGTTCTCAAGCAATTAAAAAGGCATGAAGAAGATAATTGAGCAAAAAGAATATTTACTTTAATGAGAGAGGACTGTACTTTGGGCAATGTTTGAAAGAAAATGGGAAGTCCCATCACCAAAAATGTACATTCGAGCGTTCAGCTCTGACTGACTCATGGCAGCTCTGTGGCTGAAGTCCTGTGCTGAAAAGAGACTTCATCAAGACAAAACATCACGTACCATTCACCAGTCAAGTCGTCTAAGAGAGTCTGCCCACAGTAACCACACACACTCCCTACCATTTACGGTAAAGATTTCCATGCAGTTCATCTGCGAGTAGAGATGAGACACACTGCAACAGGGCGATTCTTCAGGAGGACGCCTAACTCAAATACCATGGGAGCAGAGGTTTGCGAGAAGGATTCGCTGTGCCCATACATGGGATATTGTCCCCATTACAGCACGCCGGCAGCCTCAAACCCCTTTCAAATTATGTCCAGTGGCAATCTGAAAACTGGAGACCATGAACCTGTCCTGAGCTCCTTACAGACTCCAGCCCACACACGTCAATAATCCTGAACAAGCATAGCACTAGGTCATGTGGTAGAATATCTAGTTTTTAGCAGACAGCACAATCTCAGGTATGTCGTTTGAGAAGCAGGAAAAAAAAAAAAAATCTAACAGCAAGAGTTAATGAACTCAACCTGGATTTCACTTCAGAGTCTCAACTCAGATCAACATTTAAAACACCCAATATAAAAGCAATATAAGTCCAATTTGTAAAGTGAGACAGGACTTCTTTCCTCTCCTTCATCCTCCAGAAGCACAGCCAGGCGTTCTGACCTGAAACTCCCTCTGCAGGCAAACCTTGAGTCTTTGATCAAACATATGCAGAAGACTTGCCACTGGATGGGTTACAGACACCAGCCTGCCTGACTGTTGGCTCCGGGGACTCCCTGCTACTACAGAATTAAAGCATCCCACTGTCATCAGAATGCACATCCTCTCACCATCCCTGTCATGAACCATCACGGCAGTTACACAGAAGTGAGAAAACAAAACGCTGAGAAACTAACCAATTTGTCCCTTGTCACAAAGTCTGTAGCAGAGCCTGGAAATCAATCCAGATGCTTAACGCAGAGACTGCAGTCTCAGAGCTTTCTCTTTCAGTAAAAGTATATTAGAAAAGGAGGAAGAAAAGCTGACCTTGTGCTTTCTTCTTGTCCAGAAGCAAACTGCATACAAGTTGATAAGTCATGTGCAGATGGTGACAGAAGAACCTTAAAGCTATTTATAAATGCTTCCACTCTGACACATCTTTACTGACTGTACACAGAAGGCAGAACAGCACTAGTCCTTCTCTTTTCCATCAGTGAAGGGTATAAATAAAGCTTCATCCCCGATGAGGGAGACAAAGAGAGGAGCAGCATCCCAACTAATCTGTTGAAATACACTGTCATGCAAGACTCTTTACAAGTCAAATACCACAGAAGCTTTAAGTCCTCTAAATCCTGCTTCGTCTGGAAAGAGGAACAAAGAAATAAGAACAAGCTCAAGGTGGGGGAGAAAAGTAAAAAAAAAAAACCCACACTAAAAAAAGTAGTCAACAGAACAGGAAAAACCTTAAAGAGTGTATTCTAGTGTTCGCTTCACAGCCAGACTGGTACTATGGTCAACACAGCACTTATAGCCAGAGAGGAAACAAGCACTTTGCAGCATACTGAATTCTTCCTTACAATAAAACCAGAACAAATGCTTGCAGTACCGCAGAGTGCTTTAAGAGTCTTTTAAAAGCAATGCAAAGGCGAAACAAAGTCTCTAGTGAGATAGAGCTGAGCTGTGGGTGTCTGTGCTGCTCATATAAAAGCAACAGACAGCCATTGACAATATCTGATCTGCAGGCTTTTGATTCAGTTTCAACCTGCTGCAGAAGTAGCAGGCACCTACCAGGAAATGCAGATGTTACGGAGGAAAAGCATGAACTAAATAAAGCATTCAGGTTTTGTCACCATAGCTACGTAGTACCACCACTGCAAGGCTCGGCCCTCCTCTTCAGCAGATGCCTTGCTATCTGCTGGGCTGTGGAGATGCTCAGGCCCCTCAGCACGCAGGGAGCCGGGGCAATCCCACTCCATAATTCAGTCACCTCAGGCCCACTGGGTACTCTAACCACTAGAAAAAGTAAAGCGTGTCAAACCAAACACGGAGAATATCAGGAGTTTTTGCCAGCTTTTACCGTGTAACAGGTGCATATGCAAGGTGAGGGGTGGGAGAGTGCTCTCAGGTGGGATGGAGGAAGGACAGTAGAAGGAATCCTTAGGACTTCCCACTGCCCTGGAAGAAAGGGTCAAGTCGATAGAGAGACACAGACATCTCCTCCCAGGCAAGCCCCTCTGCCTACCGAACGCACTCGACTCGCACCTCTGCAGTGTCCAAACACAGAAGGGATGGAGACAGACAGCAGCTAGGATGAAGGAGGCAACACAGACGGCTGGAAGAGATGGACAAAGGGCATCAGATGCGAGGCTCCTCTGTTTAAAATGAGGCAGGAGGAAAAAGTAGGAGATTCTGTCTCCAGGTCTCATACAGGGGATGGAAAGAGAACTGAAAAAGGAGTTATTCTGCTAATGAAGCATAAGATTGGAAGCTATCAATATCCTCAAGACAAGAAAAGAGAAACAACTGGCACGCTCATTTTCCCTGGGGGACAACACTAAGTGCAGCTGAGAGGCTTATCACAAACCTCAAATGATTTCTGCTGGATGCTTTTGAAGACTGGCTGCCAGTCTAGATGGACCACTGGATTTACTCCGCTTGGGCAGTTCCCAAGCTCATAAAAAAAGGCTGTGTTTTGAGTCAGCATTCACAAATCAAACACCACATGTAGACCAGGACATCGTTCCCTGGGGCACGCGGATACGACATGAAACACGCAGCGGTCCGAAGTGCTGGGCCGTAAGCAGGAGCCACACGGGTCCCAGCAGAACGGCCAAGGTACCAGCTGCGCAGAAGCAGTGCCGTATGTAATGCTACCCGAAAGCTGTTAAAGCTAGTTAATGCTTCTTGAAACACATGGAAATAGCTTATTTCATAATCGGCATGGGGCCAGATAAGCTAAAATAGTCTCCTGCATGTGGGATTGGAGGGGGTCTGCCACCTCCCGGGCGGCGGGGGGCCGAGGGGAGCCCCGCCGGAGGCAGCGGCAGGCAGAGCTGGACACACAGCACCACCTGCCGCCGCACCCAGCGAGGACACCCGCGTCCCAGCACCGCGGCGGAGGTGACCCTGCGGGGCAGGAAAGCGAGTCCAGGCCGGAGCTGGAGCTGGAGCTCCTCGCAGCCATCCGCGCAGGAGCCGGGAGCCCACGGGCAGCGCAGCCTTCCCTGCAGAGGCACAACTGCTGCCGTTTGTAGCACCAAGTGCAGCCGTAAAAACGCTTGGAAACGGTTGACCTTTTGGCCAGCCACAAACTGCAGCAGCCCCCTGACCACGCAGAGGACACAGCACAGCACGCAGCCCCCGGTTTAGCASTAACAGCCGTGTTACGAGCAGACCCGACACCGCTGACAGGAGGAAGGGAAGCTGACTCAGTTTGCTCAGTGCCCCGTAGCTCTTCACCCACACTAACCTCCTAACCCTGCGTAGCACAAGAACCAGAAAAATAAGCTTGAAACAAGACAGCATCATTTTGTGTTTGAGGTCTGATCTTTCACAAACAGCTGAAGACAAAGAAGAGAGCGCAAGCCCGTGCTGCGGGCTGGGGAGCACTGCGGCACCTGGCTGCTTCCCTTCCAACGAGGCAGCAGGAGCTCTGGTCAGGATCTCCCACGCGCTAGAATCACRTCCCCTCTGCTGCCAAAAGGGCATCACCAAATTGGCTGCTATGCACAGCATAACTGCTGCCCCGACTACTCAGCTTTCAAAAGTAAAGACTGTTCGAACTATTGCAGTGACAGGAACAAAACAAAAAAAAAAACCACAAACAAGACCCACAACCCTCTCCTACCCAGAAAGCGCTACTCYTATTTCTACCACAGCCCTGTTGTGAAAGTGGGCACCAGTCACTTTGCTCCGATATCCTTGCAACTCTAGGTTTGGGGGGAAGAAGGAGACAACCGGGATTGAAGCAAATAAATTCGGAGCAGAGGCTGGTGAGGAAGGACAGCAGAACCTGAGTACTCAGCATCTCACATTATAGAAAGCTTGGGCAAGGAATTTAACCGAGTGTTCCCACTTGCATCAATGCTATGGTGCCATTTTAAATTTAACCCCTTGTGGGCTTTGTCTTCAGGTTTAAAAGCTTCTCAGAGCACAAGAAACAATGCAAGAACCAACTCTTGATAGAGTAGTGACTGCAACCCATGCAGGGTTTAGTGTATATCTCAGGAAAATACCCGTGTTAAAGATCTTTCAAAGTCTTACAAGTTCATAAGCGTAGCCTCCCTTTCTAACAGGATCCTGTATCTTCACAGGATACTTGGAATGAAGCTCTCCCCRGCACTATGCAAGCTGAGCATTTGTAGCACCTATAGATTTTGCCCATCCTTTTAGAGTCAGTTGGGAGACTCACCTCTCAGTAAGTCTGAAAGTGGAGGACCACAATCCTCTGGAATTGTGTAGTCACCTTTCCCGATGTTTTCAAATAATTTATAGATATTATCCCCTTCAAAGGGGTATAGACCCGTTGTAATGTTGTATCTGTAAAGGCAGAAGGAGAAGCTGTATGAGAAAAAGCACACAGAACAGGTGTTCAGTTCTCATGTGACTACGTAAACCAAAAGAAGCCAAGAGGAAACTAAAAGATGAATATTTGACAGTATTTGGAATGCCTCTTTAAACTTAGCTTTCCTTTATCACAGCCTCTTCACATGAGTCAAAACCACCAAGACATCTCCCTGACAGGATGGGATGGAAGAAACTTAAAAATAAATACTAGAGATATTTGTGGTTTCTATCATTACAGTAGCTGTGCATCTCAGATGCTGAGAAATGGCTGGCAGAGTTACTCACTGAGAGTAAAGATAACTTTCTTCAGAATTACAAGCACTTTGGGGAACATACACCCATCCAAAGGAGGGATCACCACACATACACCCTCCCTGCTCCCCCCAACAACATACAGAAGAGCAGCGACGACAGCAGATGCACAAGACTGAGCTATCTGGGGGCTTGCAATTTTTTATTGGAATTCCTGGATGCTGCACGGGCACTTACAGTGTGACCCCTGCGGACCAGATGTCTACTTTAAAGCCTGAAAAGGTGTCAAGGCCATTGGCAATTTCTGGTGGCTGGAATGCTGGCGACCCTTGGCTCGTTCTGCACGTGTCATCCTCTGCAAACGGATGCAACGCCTGCAGCAGAAGAGAACGRTAAGTTACAATTTGTCTACCTTGAAAGTTTGAAACTGTTGGAAAAGTTTCACCTGGGGGAAAAAGCCAGGGGAAAACTCTGCTAGTGAAAATCTACTTACRTATCATAAGCACATACCACTACAATAACTACATGCCATCAGTGACAATTCTTGCACCACTCCCACCTAGCTAAAACAGTCTTCACATAATAAGAAGGATAACCTTATGTAGCTTATCGCTATTTCACCACACTTTTGGGTTTGTCTAAGACTGATGTCTTCCTCTATGTGCTTCCCAGATAGAAGTTTTGTGCTGTTARCAAAAGTGTTTTTCCAACTACAATAAATATTCAGAGTCACTCTAGAGCACTCTGGAAGCTTAACAGAACAAAAGCCTAAATGCACAATAAATCAACTGACACCACAAAGGTGACCTAAATCTAGAATGTCACGCTTCCCACATTCCTGGCTTTGCCGCAGTTCTCACATACCTCTGCTACGCCTAAATCAGATATTTTTAGTGTCCCATTGGTTGTTAGCAGGAGGTTCCCCGGTTTTATATCCTTGTGGACAATCCCTTGGCTGTGCAAGTATTCTAAGCCGTCTATAAGCTGACAAAAGTACCTGCAGAAAGAGTTAGAGGAAARAAGTCAGGCACTTCCATAGGCTAAGACTATGTGAACTACTGATAACACATAAAGCAAAGAGTGCTGTTATGGGAAACAAGTCAGAAATACATTTACATTTGAAGCTTAGGAACTTGAGACTGAACTGTGGCGTATAAGAAATGGTACTTAACCTTGTGACAGAGTCAGAAGTTACCTACTAGAGCCCTGCACCGGTGTGCTAACCACTGCAGACTCTGGGCTCCTCCACACCAAAGCCCTCTTCACAAGTCTGCGTATTTTGTAAGYGCTGAGCACCACACTGGCACAGACCCGGTTGTTAATTCTGACATCTGCTTTAGTCCAGGCTAAGTTAAGCTAGCAAAAGATGCTCTTTCAGTGGCATAGCTTTCTCTAACAGGGGGTGGGGAAAAAAAGTTTCCTTTAGCCCATAGAAAGGAGTGTTTTGCTGGTACAGCTTACTGGCTGAGCAAAGGTAACGTGGATATGGTCAGAGACTACGGGCAGGCCATTACTRCAACGTAGGAAGCATTGCGCATTGACAGCCTGGCAACAACTGTGCGTGCACGTCTTGTCTCATAATATCCAGAAATAATACTTGACTTAATGTACCTGTATTTCACTTAGGCTATTTGYAATCTCAGACACCTTTTTTAAACAAAATGGAAATATGACCATAAAAATATGTAGTTACCACAGATCTGCTGGTCTGCACTGATTTGATATACGTGACAACCTCCTTGCATCTATTTCCAGAATTCTAAGGTTCCTTTACTTGCAGAGTGAAAGGGGCTTCAGATTATCCCGTCTACTGACTAAACAAGCTAACAGATCATGCTGGATATTGCCAACCCTTAATCTATCCCAAGACCTTTAATCTCTTTTCTGACACTGAACTGTATGGGTTGCCTCCCTTTAGGCAGGGCAAGTCCTCACGGATTCCTCCGTTGCCCCCATCTTTGCTGAACAGCAGAGCTGTAGGAAAGGGGCCAGGAAGGGTTGTCCTGCATCTCACGAAGGAAAACAAAAGTAACAGAAAGTTCAATAGAAAGATGTTTTTTCTTCCCAGAATCTAAGGGCTATCCCTGCCACYACTTCATTAGTTTTTCATTTTTCCCATGGATGTAAAGGATGCAGTTATTACACAAAGCCAGTTTTACTTTAAAGTGCAGCCAGCAGTCTAAGCAACAGAGTAGAATGTGCTCTTGAATTCAAGCGAGCACAGTGGTGAGAGGCTAATGCAGTCTAAGGAACAAAACTGTACTTACCCGTGAGCCTGAAAAACTGGAAACCTCTTTTCTGGGACACTGTCCAGCATTTCCTGCATCCCACACACACAGTACTCCATCACCATATACGTAAGGCAGAGTTAAGGAAGCTTCAAGGGTAAACACTTCTCAARCAAATGCCGCGGGGGGACCGCAGCCCCGTCCCAGTGCAGCTGGAGAGGTGCTGCACAGGCAGCCCTGTTACCTGGTGTACACGCGGGGGGGGAAGAGCCTGAGCTGTGCTGCACCTCCTGAGGTCGCTCCCTTCCTCCAGCTAACAGGAGGAGGCAACGAACCCACGAGAAGAGTCTTCTGCTTAACGACCAGCCGCAGCTCCGTGATCAGACCTGAAAGAGGATGTGAACTCCACAGAAATTAAGTTGGAGATCTCACAAGCATGACAGAAATAGGGTAATACTCTGAAGTGGCAACAAAAAAGTTAGGGAACCCCTGGCAGAAGAGCTGTAGCGTATTCTCCCAACACCCTGGCTGTTCCGCACTTGACCTAACAGTGAGCTCCCATCACCTTCCCCAAAGTTTGTTATTCTTTATTTCCCGTTTCAAAATTATACAGCTGGATGTGCTATTTAACAGCTGCTGCTTACCCCCATCCCCATGGTAGTATTTCAGTAGCAGGAGAAAGGATCTCTAGAGAGCTGGGAAGCCTTTTTGAAACTGCATGGATAAAAAAAGTTACAACAGAACGCCAAGAACTGGTAGCACCTTTTTTTAGCACTTGTTCCCTTGCAGCATATTCTAGTTTTCATCTCCTTAAGCTTTAATGTTGGGGCCAAACAATGGAAACTACACAACTGCCTAAAGCAATAATTGCCTCTGTTTCCCTCCTCCCCCTGGGCTTCCAAAGGCAGACTGTGTGCGGAGAGGGGCTTGCAAGMACAGACCCTGAGACATCTGGTGGCTTTGCCAAGGGAGTGCACCTTCAAGATAAAGAGCGGAGAAAAGCACGGCTGTCAGGCAGCCCGTGTTCGCCAGTAATACAAAGCACTTCTTCGGYCACTCTAATTATTCCTGGCAGATGCCTTCTTAACCTAAGCCTAAAATAAGTTGCTTATGTCCCARGATGCCATCTTAACTCTTGAGGCAGGAGAGGCTAAAAAGATGACCTGCACCTTAAGTGGGATCTGTGCTAAAGATTGTGTTGCCCTTTTGTAGCACATTCTATCGAGGAGCTCAAAACACTGTCCAAACTCATTAAGTTTCTGCTACGTCCTTGTGAGCTGCTCTTCAGAGGGACACTAAAGCACTGTGAGATTTTATGATGGGCACAATGCCACCCAGTGTATCAGTAGAAGCAGGAATAGCAGAAAGAGCTCCCAAAATTCATTCTACGGTTTCTTACTCTGGAAGAAATCTGTGAACTACTTATATCACAGTGACATAGAAGACATCAACTCTCCCACCTTCAAGAGAGTAATACTGACAGTAGATTATATAGACTAGCTCCCGGGAAGTAAAACCCAGGTCTCGTTCTCATCTACAAAGGACAGCCTGATTTTGGTTTCATTTGCTGCCAGACTGTTTTCCACCCCTTCTTCTGTAACTGATCCATCCCTGGCTGATCAGCCAGATTACAGTACAGACTTCCAGGCTGGAGCAGATCTATTACAGGTGCCCCAAGAAGTCTGAGGCTCTCAATTCTTCTAATCAATAGGGTTCTGCTCCCACGCACAACTGCACATACTGGTAACAGAAGCTGAGCGAGGGTGCCAGCTGGGATGCTGCTTATTGAACTGCGTTTATTTTCTGCCTGGATTAGTTCTCCATTCATCACCAGCTCTGCATTCCCAGCCACAGCAGGTTATCAGAGCAGCCCATTAAATTCTAAATGTAGTTGATATTTTTAATCCAGCCATCACAGCTTTCCCTTTACCAAAGAAAATCATTGAAGGCTTTGACTACGCAGGTGAGTTGTTAAAACACTATCTTCCCAGGCATAAACATGGCTGAAGCCTGCAGTTCATTTCTATCAGCAACAGAAAACTCAGGTGAGAACAGAATCCTTCCTTTTCCACAGGCCCAGTTTCAAATGGTCATTCTGCAAATGAGGACTTTTTTTATTAGTAAGGGGGAAGTTGACGTCCCTCCCCTATACCCCACTCAACTTCCACCCGGCGTGGCTTCCTGCAAGGCACTAATAGAGGCATTTGCATGACTACCCAGCGAAGGAGTAAGGAACTGACTGACAGAGAAGCCAGMCTAAAAGAGACGGTTACTCTTCAGCTGGATCTGGTCCCAAACCTGTTTACCACGCGGCTGCACAAGCATTTGTGCTGCCACATCCTCGGACATGCTGCACGGGCACCGGCGGTGCCAGCGAGAAGCTGGAGAAAGGTTAAGCAAGAACACGATCGTGGATGAATTCCCGCTCCCAGCCCCAGAGAAAACAACACATTTCTCCAGGTATTGCCACTCACAGGCACAGAATAAGCAGGAATAGAAACAAACTTTCTGTGAATGTAGAGGCTGATAAAGATAAAAATAGTGAAGTCAATCTACACTTGCAAGGGAAAAGTATTGAAAAACAAATTGTTCTTTTTCAAACACTACTGTTCAGAAAGCAAAGCAAGGAACATCCCTCCTGGCTTAGAGAGGTCACATTTCCGAATGACCATTTTGGGTTGTCATCACCTGTTACCAACACATGAGGTCTCTCTCGGGCTCTTTTTCCCCATGCTTCTCCTGTAGCATCCCAGCTTCTTGTTAATGAAATGGTATTTTTCTACAGACAGTAATTGAATTACAGTCCCTTCGGCCTGTTAAGGCAACAAAACACAAGCAAAAGTTGTCGTGCTTTTTTTATACTAATGATTTGGTGGCAGAGTATTTGATCTAATTAAAGCACACTATTAAATTACCCGTTTTATGAAGTACTGTAATTGGAAGACAGTATTTAGAAAACACTGTCAAAAATAAAAGCAACCATTTATAACACGTACTACAACAGATCAGCTCAATAAGCTTACAAACTGGTTCAAGTCAAAGTGCACTCAGTGGCAGACTCATTAGAAACCATCCAGCTACTCACTTGCATTTCACTTGCACGTTAAAGCACGTAATTACACCGGCTAGCATCTATGCATACCTGRGGGGGACAGTGCACTGTGGAATAACACGTCAAAGTCTGAAAGATGCACTGAGATCACAAGCCACAGATTTGATTCAAGAGCTGAACAGTTTAGTCTCAAAAAGCTGAGCTGTAGATCTCACAGGAGCAATGTGCTTTTAATCTCTCATGGCTGTTACAAGCTTTAGGACACTTAAAGCACCATCACAAGGGGCTTTCACACAAACAACAAAACAGAGGAGGCTTGGGCAGGCCTGGGAGTTCATCTTATCTTGTTAAGGATAACCAGCAGCAAAGCATACCAACTGCCCACAGAAAAGGCAGCACTGCAGCAGTACAGACCCTCCAAAGGGAAGGAGAGAGCTGCAGGCGTCCGGATGCCAGCAAACGAGTAGATTTTTTTTCTTCTTTTGAGGGAAAGAAAAAACATACCCAAGCCACTGCCAAGGACTTAAAGGAAAAAGCATTACAAAAATTGATTTCACATAGCATAGACAATAAAAGGTCCATCTTCAGGGAAAAAGAAGCACTAACATATACCACAACTAGGACAAGAGGTTAGAAACGACAGATCCGCAGGTCTTTTTTCATCTCTGAGTTGCTGAAGGTCACACAACAAAACACAGTATTTGAGGGTCGGTTCTCCCCTACCCCAGCCCCGCATCTGTAACCTGGGGACAATATTTCGTTTCCAAACTGGGAAGCTGGGAAACTTAAGAAAGTGTACTTGTGTGGAAAGTATTCCAGATATGCAGTATGTTTAATACCAGTGAAAGCAATTTTAAGCTTAAGAAACATTCAAAAGGGCCTTAACAAAAGCAGAACTATAATGATTCAGCACTATAGCAGAGAACAATGGGAATTTAAACCTTATTAACAACTGTGTGAAAAAAGGATATATTTTCTGCTTCTCTTCATTGTATAATACATCTACCAACTGGATAACATTTTTGTGCCGTAATCGTCGCAGGAGCTGAATTTCCCTGCAGGAAGAAAAAAGGAAAAAAGTTATGTTTAAAAAGCTTATTTCCTTACTGTGGAATGAAATTAATGTTTTCTAAATCACATGGATTTTAAAGGCACTTCAAGACATATTAGTCCCAGCTGCTTCACCTAAGACTACCTATGCATGCTGTTTGACAGAAGGTCTTGTGTGTTCTTGGATTTGCTAGTCCAAGGTTAGACCATGAAAACACCGCCTGGGTCACTGCCTAGGAGTATAAACAAGGACCCTGTCAGTTAACACTACACCGCCAGTCAGTTTTCTCTGGGCAGGACTTTTAGTCCGTTGGTAAACAACAGCAGAACTATTCTCAGGAGCAACCTACCTTTGCGCCGGACATGAAACTGGTYGTAAGAATGCCCTGGGCCAATGCTTTGGTGCCATTCAACACAGGCTGTGTTMCTTCTGCTAATATAAAGTTTTATTCTGCACTCCAGTGTAAGTGTTATTCCGGTTTTACCCATAAAAATCTGTGCAGTGCTGCCCTTTAGCTATTTGCCTGGTCAACAGCAGGACGTTGACAGCCAAACAGCCCCAATCAAAGCCAGCAGGAACAAGACAATGGCAAGCCTGATCAGAGGTGCACCATGCTGAGCCAACCCACAGCAAACACCCCGGGTGAGATCCCGCGGGACCCTCAGACACCAGGCTGCGTGGAAAGAGAAAGCAGCCCGAGGACACGCTCCGCAAATCCCCTGCCTCCCCCAGCAGCGCTGGCACCGGACTTGGGAGGGCCTGGTGCGGCAAGCCAAGCCCCCCCCCCAGCCATGCAAGAGGGGTTTACAGTGTCCCCTGCGGTCCCCTTCTCAGCTCACACCGTTCCCTATGGCCCTGGGCAAGTGCCTCACCATTCCCAGTTAGAGTAGTGCTGACTAAAGGGAAGGTATAATTGGAACTGAAACGCTGCCCTGTCAACTGCTCAGGCAAGTCAAAGCCTACCCTGATCTGCTCCGCATGTCAGAGGTGCGGCTTTATCGGCCTCCCTCCARTTAAAGCTTTTCAAACAACGCTGGACTGTCGGGAGCTTCGCCCACTGTCAGCCTCTTCAGTTAAACCCCTAAAGATGCACTACRTTTGTCATTACCGTAGTATCTAGGACAGCTACTTCCAAGACAAAATTTATGTTTGCACTTCGTGCTGCTTCTTTTTATGTAAGTGTCATCTGTAGTTACAAGAGCAGAAATAAATTTGCTCGGGCTTCCAGTCTTGACACTTCAGGRTATGTTTTTAATCAGCATCGTGACCAGGAACAACCCCCACAGAYGTCAGCGTAACGCAGCATCGTGCAGTTGGGTGCGCTCCTGTTGTCACAGGCAGGCAGCGCCCGGTGCCAAATCTGGCAGAGCAGGTAACACGCTGCATAGCCCATTTCAGCACAAATTCTGGTATTTAGTTGGGAAGCAACTTGAATATTAGTTACTTGCTAAAAAAATAAATAAGAAGTTTCTATACTTAACAAGCAAGTTTCTATACCTAACAAGCAATTCCTTCTGATAGTTGTTGTACTGTGAATGGACAGAAGTCATTTAAACACAAATATGAAAACATCAGAAACTGGATAATCTACTAAAGACGTGAACAAATGAAACTAAATTGATTTTTATTATACCACATGAAATTCATCTGAAGAGAGGCTGTTCAGCAGAACGTGATTTTCTACAGAACATATGAACTACAGAAAAACCAGGAGAGGCACCTCACTAACAGACAAGTGCATCACCAGCAGCGCTGCACCCTGCACGACGCAGGCGGTCTGCAGCCGGAAAAGGGACGACAGCCAACGTTGCCAAAGGGGCGGCGAGTCGCCAACGTTCCCGACCCGAGAAGCCCTGCACCAAAAGCCTCCKGTGGCCAGGGGACGAGCGCGACGGATGTCAGAGCCGAGGGACGGAAGAACTCCAGAGAAGTTCACGGGGGGAGACGACAGCAGCCCCCCAGCAGTGCCATCAGCCCCTGCAGAGCTGGCCTTGGCTGGGTCCCAGCAACCCCAAACTGCCCCAGCACCCCTCCGGCTCACCTCCTCGCTCCCCATCTCCTCCACCTCACATCTCTCTCGACGAGAGCTGGCTGGAGACCTCCCACCGCAACACACCCCGCTCCCCACCGCAGGAGCCCCACCGAGCGCTGCTCGGAAGCCGTGCACAGCCCACCCCGAGCACCGCCAAATACAACGAGCTGTTGGGTGCCGGGGTTGCAGGCCAAGGACCCCCGAGCTGGCCAGTCCATTAGTCCGTTTGTGTGATCAGTTTAAGAGTCTCTACACTAGAGTTAGCACAGAAATCACCCTGAAGACGGATCGAATTCCTCACATCAGTRGCCAACCACTGAGGCAGTTTCACAGTGCCCTTTATTCAAGCTGTAACTTCCAGGAGAATTCAGAAATGAAGCGACCTTGTAAGAATTGCAACATTAGTCTGAAGATGAGTCAAAACCAGGAGTTCCAGCTAGTAACTCCAGTTCTTCCAAACTTTAGTCCTAACAACTTGACTGAAYGGCTCAGAGATCTGAATTGAATCCTCTGTTTGTGGAGAATAAATAATGTAAAAATGAGTGAGAAGACACCTTCCCTTAGCTATGAAAATAGACCTTTACATGTCATCCCGTATCAGCTRTTCTGATCTTTGTCTCTTGGGATTTTGTACTGTGCTCCAAACCACATTTTAGTATCTTTTGCATTAAACTCAGCCTGCAAAATCCCACTGGATGCCAGCCGTGAAGAGAAACAGGAGGATCAGGACAGTCAGGTCAGGGTGGTTCTGTCAGTGTCTGGAAGTGCAGATACTGCTCTTCACTTTGTTCTGCTGCTGCTCGGTTCTGGGCTTGTGCTAAACTGTACACAAACGCTTCTTTCTCTTGCCATTTGGTGAGGTGCTTTRAGAAGCATGGTTACGTTTCAGCAGTTAGGACTCCTGAAAGCAGCATTACAAGGAATTCAGAGCACAGCTTCGGAAGCCAGAGCCTCTGCCCAAACTCATGACACACGGAGCTCAGAAAGCCACTCACCCCTTGCCTGCAGAATTAGCCAGCCTCTAATAACAGGCTGTGGCCAGTACAAAGGCGTGTTGATGCATCACATCTGATTAACAAACCAGTAACCGCTCCTTCAAAAGGCTCATAAGATGCAGGAATGCAAGCAGGTTTCTAAAGATCTTTTAAGGATCCCTGACCAGTAGCATTACTTCACTACCAAAGTTTAGGCCAGGCACTCTTCCTTTATCATATATGGCTTTAAAAAAAATTACGATAGCTAAACAGAAACCTAGGATAACAAGGCAAAGCTCAGAAGAGTGTTGTTTAAATGGCAGACAGATTTGCAAAGTGATGCAGCCGCTCTAATTATAGTAATGACCAAAAGGCTGAAGTGGATTAAATTAGCATAGAAACTGCAGCCAGCATTAGTGTAGGTCTAAGAAGTTTCTGCATAATGAAGGGAGAAAGGCTGAGTGCTCAGACCAAGCTGGCAAGAGAGGGAGCGAACACACATTCTTATTTAAATAAGACTACTTTGCTGTGAAGGCAAAGAAAGCTTCCAATATTAGGAACACATTTGAAATCCTGATCCCAACAGCTCATTCCTGTAATACGGCTTGAAAGCATAAATACCAATTCCTTCCACCTTTAACGGACTAATAAATATTTCATATTCCTGTAATGATTTTTTTTTTTTCCAGGAGGACTTTGTGAACCAATCTAAAGTGCCAGCGAAGTGCACCCACCTCTGGGGCAGAGGCCAAGCAGCCCATTTCCCAGAGGAAAGATTACTTCTATTTTTAGCTACTCTTGCATTCTAGAACGACTGAGGAGCAGAGACAGCCAGACCACAGTCACCTCCAATTCCATTTCGGTTTTCAAACTTCACCGAGTAAGCAAACATAGGTGCTCACCTCATCAGAAGGTGCCTAAATTTACATTTTTCAACATTAACAACAAAAAAGCCAYCCCAGCCCACTGCTTTCTTTGCAATTTGCCTGACAGCACTGAGAAAGGGATGTGTGTGCAGACAGTTTGCTGCCACCCCTCCCAACCAAGGCAAGGTGGCCTCCTGCCTTTCCCATACCAGCCTAGTGAATCTGCTCAGATTTTCAGGATACCTTCTGAGCTGCTGCACCTTTGCCTCCTTTCCTTGCTACCTCTAAAATTTAACAGGAAATGTAGATCACAACAGTTGCTTTTGAGATCAGACCTCTCCCCAATGCAGAGGGAAAGGGAGAACCCCAGCGAGGGGGCTAGGCTGCGCCCTCTGCAATGTGGTAATCGCTTCCATACCATCCTACTCCACACCAGTGTTATGTGGCCAGAACAGGCTCCATTATGGAATTCTGTTCCTAGTTTTCCAGACTAGAAAGCCCTTAAGTGTGCAACAAGACAGACACTCAGAATTTGGGGCCTGTTTCAAACTATAACCATCTTGGAGGAAGAAAAGAGAAAAGAAAAGATCTTACTCAAAGGTTTCTATGTGGTTCTGTCAGACCCACTAAGCTCACCCTGACAGATTAAGACTTATCCCTAGCAAGGTACCTTGCTCTGGCAAATAACAGGGTCGTGGTGTTGCTCGGAACTGTACATAGCAAAGCTGCCTACCTGTACCATGTGCTACACGATTTTGGGAGATGCCAAGGACAGCCTGGAAAGAGGACGTTCTTCCCCGGACCATTCTGGTAAGAGCACACCTTCACCATAAGATTTAGCATTCTTTCTACAGTTTGTTTCAAGCGCCAGTTTCATCAAAGCCGTTCTTGCTTCACTAAAAAGGAGCAGTACAGCCAACAGATTCATTCCCATCCTTTGGTTGACAAGGTTCCTCCACAGGCCTAAGCTTTTAGGATTTTACTGAAGACACATGATGGTGAATCTTTTCCATACTACCTACCAGGTCAGCTCATATGTCAGAAACGAGGGTTTGCAGAGGGTCTGCAGTGAGGGCCTTCAGCCTGGAAGAAGCTTACCCTCACCCACTCCTTTACCCTTCAGCACACAACCGTGGCCCATCTCAAGCTCTCCACGTAAGGCACGTGGTCCCGAGGAACCAGGCACAAGGAACTGGCACACCTCCACCGCAGAGCCGGTGCCACAGCGAAGGGCTGGGAGACGTGCTCAGAGAACAGCTCCATATGCCACTTCTGGCACGTACCATAAATCCACTAACACCATTCTTGTAATTGCTACAAAGGACTCAAGAATCACTCATTTGGTCTTTACGCAACTGAACAACTACACTATGTATTTATTTAGATGGATTTGGTAATCCCATATAGCCAAAGCAAATTTTAATTACAAGTTAGTATCCCCGATATGCCACAAAGCAGATTAACCTATTTAAGGTCTAGCTTGTGAACAGCTTTTTCCTGCTTATTTCACCTAAAAAATAGCCCTCCACTTGCAGGGATGCAACTTCTCATTTTCATCCACATGAGAAGCTGCACCTCTTGGCTCTCACAAGCATGAGTGATATTTCAGATAAGAGACTGACCAGAGCCCTTCGCTATTTCCTTCTTCAAACTAAGCGTTACACATCCGAACGTACATCCGACACGGGGAGGGGCTGACATCATTATGTGTTGATGAATCCAGTGCTGACCTGCATCTTTCAGGTTTTAGTATCCAAACGGTTCTTCTCCAGCCATTAACCAAAATAATGTTGCGAGCATCACAGCATCTCCGCCACGCTCCCCCTGGCTCTCCCTCCCCTAGGGCCACAACGTGCCGAGGTACAGAAACATCCACCGTGGTCCCCACACTTCTTTACGTGCACCCAGAAGCCCCTGACACGTAAAACGCTGCAGGAGCGGATCAGAACGTACCCTCCGCCACCAAACACCCTGACAGCTGAACCCTGACAGCTCCCACCCTGCGGAAGCTGACAGCAACCGGCAGGCCCCTGCTCCAGAACTGCGTGTGTGAGCCCAAGGGGCTGCTACGGGAGGTGAAAATCGCAGCGTTACTTCTTCTCTTGTCTAGTTCCAGGCCTTCCTCCACATCACCCTCCTAGCAGGGATGTCTGACGTTACAAGCCCTACATCCACCACAGCACAGCCACCCGCGCTCTTCTAGGGATGAGTTTCCAACACTGCACCACGGAACCCAAGCAGACACCCAGCTTAGCAGAGACAGCGAGAGAGCCGCCTGGTTACGTGCTGCAGACCTTTCTGGTGGGGAGTGAGGGACAGGAAGCCAGAGGAGTCAGCTTTAGCCCATCTTCGTCTAAAGCACACGCCTCTGCGGCTCGCAACAAGTCCTTCCTTCAGCAGAACTGTCCGTGCTTTCAGGTGCAAGCCTCTTGATTTGCAGACCCAAGGAGCAAATTGTCAACATACAGGCCTACTACACATTTTAAACCTCTGAGGAATTCTAATGAGCATATATTCAAATCTAAGTAATCACTGAGTGTGGTAAGTACAGTACAAGACACTTGGGATACGCACAGAAAGTCCCAAACACTTAATTAAAATGTGAGGCTATTAGCACACAGTTTAATAAAACTTGTGCTGCTAAAGACAAAGAGTCTTCCAAATTTTTTTTCATCTTTTTGGCAATCCTACTAAACTCATTTTTTTTATTAACTGGAAGCAGTAATTAGCCATAGTACTGTCTGGTTGACTAAGCCACCCCAACCTTTCTCTAAAGTGACTGAAGAGAGACAAAGATTCCCTAGACTGATTTAGGGAAATGTGTGTCTGATGAGTTTAAACCCTCAACATCCTCACCAGGATTGACAGATCCCTTAAGGGCTCATTTTTCAGGGGCAGAACTGGAGTATTTTGGGGTCGAGAAGAATCATTCAATTTTATATAATGTCTCAAACATATTTCAGTCATAATTTCTAGGTCCCCAGAACTCAGTTACTGCACCAAGGGACGGGGCTGGGGCCACCAGCCGGCACAGGCAGGAGGGGGCCGCAGYCTGGAACACTGGGAAGGAGTAACACAAAAATGGCACGAACAGCCGGAGCCCCCCGAGCTGTAACACCAGCCCCACGTACCCGGGGTCCCCGAGCACGGCACAGACCTGTATGATCCTCCGCGGCTCATCGCTGTTGCGCTCTCCCTTGCTGTCATTACTCCCTGTATATTACTTGCTCACATAATTACCCAAGGGCCAACAGTCTAGGAACTGTTTTCTAGGGAATTTCTTTGATGACACACTATCAACGCAAGTTTCATCTTCGCCACAGCAGCAGCAATACCGAGGCATCCTGCGATAATGGCAGAGGCACAAGCCCATTATAATCATTCAATTATGTCTCTGTCAAACAAACCAAGTCACAGATGTAGCTTTTTCCTGTATGGTAAGAAATGCTGGAGATCACTTTAGTAGGAACAGGACYTGTCTTTGCAGTTAAGAGAAAACTGTACAACAAGGTATTTTGAGACTGAAATAGCAAATGGTCACTTCCAAGAGATAAGCACTTTTAAACCAAGCCTGAACACACACCCTAACTGCTCAGACCCCCCTGCCAGTGCACTTTTAACACGTTTGCAGCCCTATATGTAGAAATTAACTATTAGTCTGCTCTCTGGGGGTTAAGACATTATGCAGTGATTTTACAGCAGAGAAAACAATTCMTTAGGGATTGGGAAGACTCTCACTCCTGACCACTTAATTTACTATGAATGCAAAYGCTTTGGAAGAGCCTTCTGCTTGCCCATACCACTGGGGGCACCRGCAGGGAGAGGGAGCACCAAGCAGTGGTCTAGTTCTGGTGGCAGATGAAGAGATTTTTAATCTCAAAGGGCAGCAACTGAAGTCGGGATGTTTACAAAGATAATCACACTCATCTCGCATGTACTGAGCTGCAGACATTCTTGTACAGATAAAGACGCAAGCGGGACTGGAAGCAGGCCTCACTGTAACGCAGGAATTACACATTTACTTATTACTGCACTTACTAGTAGCTTTCAAGAAAAAAAATAGAACGTATTGGTGCGATTCAGTCCACCATCTGGTTTTCTGCTGTTCTATTACATGTGAGTAGTTTGCTGGGTATAAACCCCTCAAAGCTGCTCAAATGCAGCTGTAGAAAGTGAAATTTTAATGGAGTCTGGCCAAGCAATGTGACATTAAAAAAAAAAAAAAATATGTTGGAGTACTTTCCAGCACTACCTGGAAATACAGCAATGGTTTGCTCCCCCACATCCATACTGACCAGTCAAACCATACAGGTTTGAGGACATATCTCACCACAACAGGTTTATTCAGAGCTTTCGCTGCCTGTTGCAGTAGCACCGAAGGGTTTTGATGAGGTCAGATTTCTATGGGTACCACAAAATACAACATTTTGCCTTCACCACTGAGGAAGCAGATTAAGCAAACGAATAGGTGGACAAAGGGAAAAGGACAAGGTGACAAAAATAGGAACTTGAACTAAAGTAAACCCTTGTTACAAGACAACATCTAAAATCTGCCTCGGTGTTTTGAAGCAGGTGCGGCTAAGCCAGAAAAACATCCACAGCAAAACAGAGCRGTGCTTGGCGAGTCTGCCTTAATAACTAACCTTAATGAAACCAAACAAGACATTCACAGACAGGCTCTGTGCATGAATAAAACTCCTACAGAGTTCACTTCCGGACACAGGACCATTACCATGGCTCCGATATCAGGAAACTCTCCGGTTATTTGGCAAGTCCTTTTTCACTACGGGGAGGGGGCCGGGATTTAAAATTCAATTTTCACTAAGGTGGGAACAATCTCCCCCTTCTTCAGTAGAAGCTCTTGATGTGACTCACGGAGGGGGCAAGGGTGGAAAGGGGCACTCATGCCTTTACCAGAAGCACAAGAAACATTTTATTACATATTAACCAACAGTTTACACCGATTCTGAACTTGAGCCAGCRAAGGAGAGAAAGGGAGGTCCCGGCATTAAGGTTTGTGACTATTCCGTAGCTAAGTCTGTCACTGAAGGTTAGAAGGCAAACTTAAACAGCTCACTGACAGCAGCCCCGGTACAGGATGTGAAATATCTCGCAGCTGAGCTCGGAAACTCAAACCAAACTGAGAAACAGAAACAAGACCCTGCCAGGTCAGGGCTCTACACTCAGCACGCCACAGCTAAAGACGCAATACAAGAGTCTTCTAAACATCTCCTAAGTTTTCCCTCCCACTACGAGATAAACCCTTGCAAATAGTTTGTTTTGGCTGCAGAAGGCTCCCCTTGGCAGCAGATAAACAGCTATCTGGCAGGGCTGTGACAAACAGCTTGCTGCGGAAAACACAGCGCGCTGCGAGGTCCCCGCAAGCGGAGCGCAGCCCCAAGAAAAGGGAAAGTTTCATACACCCAGCCCTACAGATGAAGCGTAACACCAGGCTTCTCCCACAGTTAATTTTAATTAGTTACTTGTGCCCTGACTAATCAGTATGTAACTGGCACCTCGAAAGCTTCCAAGCACAGATCTTGAGTCACCAAAAAAAAAAAAAAAAGAGGTTGACAACCCTTGTCCCCATTTTACAGCTGCAGAAATCAACTGAAAAGAGCCTTGAATTACTTCCCAAACTCATTAGTCAGAAGTGAGACCAAGAATAAACCCCAAGACTTCCTATGCCCATTAGGTGCACAATACATTGGATGACATTCCAGGCACCTACTACAGGGGTGGGAGCACTAATTGCCATCCCAAAGTGCTCAAGACCCACGCGCCCCTGGATGGGTGCACAAATAACGCAGACTGAACAGCACAAAGTGTATTTCTGCACTCAGCCGAACCACCTCTCACCTCTCATCGCCAACAGCACCAGTTTACCTCTGAAATCTTAAAGAGGAATTTCTTTAAGAAATACTATTTTACTCTAAGCAATACTATTAAAAAAGYGGCGTGTTACGGGCTGTCTGTTCAGACGGACCTCCCTCCCCTCCTCCCAACCACTGAGCAGCATTTCGAAGCAGCACCCTTCACCAGAGCGCTGGCTGCAGTTCAATGGTRAAGAGATTCCTGGCTACCTACGGTTTAGGAAGCACTTCCACAGCAGAAAGASAAGTTGTTAGTTAAAGTGACACAGAACTTCAGCTGGAAAATAATGACAAAGTTTACCCCTCAGTTCCCAGCTACCGGAAATATTTACTCACTTTTTCACATTTGCCTCCCCATTGGGAATTCTGCGTAGCTTCTTCTTCTTCAGTATTTTCACAGCTCTCCTACAGAGGGTTTCAGAGTCCAACATCTCCTTGACTTTGCCGTAAGACCCTTCTCCAAGTAAGTCTCCCATCAGGTATTTGCCAATGAGCTTGGCCCTCTTCCGCCGCGGCTGGTAGATGACCTCCGTAGAGTCAATGCGATGGATAAAAGTGTCCATCCCCACAGACATCAGCTCACTCTCTGCAAACATACCCAGCTGCTGTGGCTCCTGCATATCCATCCTGGATTAAGTTCCTTAACCTGTTTTCCTTAAGCGCTCAGGGTTTTAATCCTGTTTGTTAGCTTCCAACACTCCCTTTTACTCCTTCTTGAAAAAAAATATCCAGAAGATTGTACAAACATGAATAAAAAAAACAAAACCAAAAAACCTATGAGCTGCTCCAGCTCAGTTGGATGCTAAAAGATCCAGGCCTGGCTCCAGTAACACAATGTCTTTTAAAAAGAATATATATCTTTGACCAGATACACTCAGTTTGGGACTTGCTTTGCTTCCGACCTGGTCCCACTGTTAGGGTTCTTTCAAGTCAACTTGGCCTTTAACTTGGCCCAGTTTGATTCTTAAGTGCTAGGTCATCCTCTGGGACTTTAGGCCACCACATAAAAACAGACAACTGCCGAGTCTCTTTCGTGACTTTCCATTCCTAGTAGATCATAGTCACCAACTCCAAACTGGATGGCAGGCGAAGCGTTTCTGCCCTGCTGTCCTCACCGCCCAGGTACGAGCACAGAAAGGGGGTTTTTTTCAGCCGTTTGGAAGCTGGAACCAAGTTTCTTTGAAGGAGTTTTCAGAAACAATCCTAATGCCTTCTCTTTTCACGCCTACAAAAGTTTGAGGCCTTCGGTGCCTATCAAGATCTCCCAGGGGCATCCTTCAACCACCTGGATTCCGCCTGGCACATGATGTGTCACCACCACTGGTCCAGGTGTCAGCCGGTGTCAGACAACGCAAAAACTACTACAGCTTTACCGACCCACCTTAAAACGGGAACAACCGGGAGGAAGTAATTCTCTCTGCCCAGTACCCAAAACACCCCATTCCCTTTCCAACAAGGGAAGGTCAACGAGGAGATGCCAACCTCGCCCGGGCTCCCCCCTTCAGGCCCCCGCCACAGGTGTCAGGCGGGGGGGGGAGGACAACAACCGACGCTGCGGCCGCCCCGGGGAACGCGGGGAGGGGGCAAAAAGGGGATAAAACACTTGAAGTGCAACCAAACTAGGGATGGAGCCAGGAGGGGAGGGACCCCCGGGGGGCGAGGCGACCTCCGGTTCCTCCCCGGCCGCGGCCGAGCTCCCCGCTTCCACAGCGGGGCGGGGGGAGCCCGCCCGGGACGGGCCCTTTCCCCGCGGGCCGGGGACGAGCCCCGCAGGCAGCTCCGGCCGCTCCCTCGGCCCCGGGCCTCCGCGCCCCGCTGTCGAGTCGGGGGAGGGGGGCGGGCAGCCTCGTCCCCCCTCCCCGCCGCCGGGCTCGGGAACCGGGCCGGGTCCCGGCGCCGCGCTCCGCCCCCCGCGCCCCCCTCTCCTCAGGGGGAGCCCCGCCAACCGCTGCCCCCGCTCTGCCACCGCGGCCCTGCCCAGGGGCCCGCTCCCGCCGCCCCGCGAGCCCGCCGGCTCCCGCCGCCGCCGCCCCTTTACCCCCGCCGCCAGCCCCGCCGCAGCGCGCACGCCGCCGCCATTTTGTTTACCTCCCGCCCCCGCCCGGCCCCGCCGCGCTCCCGCCGCTGCCCCCTCCGGGCCTCGCACCTCCCTGGCGACCGACGTGCGCTCCCATTGGCCGCGGCGCCGGCCCCGCCCCCGTGCGCTCGCCCGCTGGTTGGCTGCGGCGGCGCTACGAGGGGGCGGAGCCGGCGGTACGGCTTTCCCTTCCGGTTGGCTCGTTGCTTTTCCAGCCCGCCTACCCGCTCTGGGGGGCGGCGGGGCGCTGTGATAGGAGGCGGGAGCTGTCCGTCACCGGCAGGGGTGGGGCTGGCGGCGGCGGGGCGGTGGGGGGCAAAGGGCGGAGGGCGAAGGGGAAGCGGGTGCCATGGAGACGGGGCGCGGGGCCTGTCCCCGCCGTGACTGCGGCCGGGGCCTGCCGAGCCCTGCCCCGCCGGGGCCCGGGCCTGCTGCCGCCGTCCTCGCGGGCGGTGCCGGCCCCACGCAGCTCCGAGGTTGGGGTGAGCCCGGSGCCTCCCCGCTCTGCCGTGCGCCAGCTCCCCGGGCCCGCGGAGCCCAGCCCAGCTCCCGGTGTGTCCCAGGCACCGCTGCCCAGGGCAGGTCCAGGCAGGGCTGAGCTGTTCCTGCCGCCGACTGGCCTCCCCGCCGCCAGCCGCCCTTCTGGGGGGGCAGCGGGCGTCCTGCAGACCTGCCGGTGAGGGGTGGGCCCGAGTCCGGCCGGGGCGGGCGGCGGCTCCTTCAGTGCCCCCCTCCTGGAGCCGTCCGGGATCTGGCACTGCCCGTTTTTAAGCAGAGCACAAACGCTCTTGAGTCAAACCCCATCTTGGCCGCACC